>BSBK01009315.1:1055000-1387500 GCA_027943335.1 Chamaecyparis obtusa | reverse complement strand
CCATTACCCTTTAAGTTGAACAATAATGCCACTAAAAATAATCAATTTCATTAGTCTTTTAAATAAAGTGAATGGCTAATAGATATAACTACCATCCAAGGGCTTATTGCCAAAATCCAAATTAAACCCTAATCTATCAATCACTAAACCTATAACTTACTACACTATCCTATCTATAACAAGGCTCCTAAATACATACTAATAAAATGAGGGAAATATTATCAACCCTTAAATTAAACTATCAACTAAAATTATCACTTATCAACTAAGGGGGAAACCCTTAACTTATAAACCTATCCATTCTAACATAAGGCCTTATTACTATATAACTAAATGATTACAAGACAAGTCAATCATAATAACATTAAGATCATTACTTACTAATTAATTATAAATAAAATAACAACACAAATGAATATCCTATTCTATGCACCTATCACTAAAATAATTACCCTAGCATACTACTAAAATAATTACCCTAGCATACTACTAAAAGGGTGGAACATATGACAATCTCCTACTAAGTACTAGTCTATAAATCCCCAAATTTATCAAGTGGACTACTACAAGTTAATCCTAACCATTTTAGCCAAAACTTAATGGTAGATTAACATTTGATAAATTTATTCACAACTAAAAGTTAATAACCAGCAAATTAAAAAAAACATTAACCAACATACAAGGCTAATCCTATAGATTAACCTACTAACCTATACCCTGCTATACCCTATTCCCAAAATCCCACATGACAAGTGGGTGGGAAGACCAAGGAAAGAAAACATTCCCCCCATGAGATTTTCAAAATCTAACATAGGAATCTGCACACATTAAATGGACATGAAACTAGGGCCCACCAATCCTATTCATTCAAACATAAGAAAGGGATTTTCGCAGTTTTCAAAGAAGTAGGTGTCTAGACAAAAGGAAGTTTATGACATGTCAGAAAAAAGAGTATTAAGCCCTGCCCAAGGTTAAGTCTTGGGTGGTACACATGGCAAGGAGGTGGGGGTTAGCTTGCCCACCCAAAAAAAAGCATTAACTCCAATAGGTACGTGAAGGGAAAGGGACATAGGTGCAGGTCCTTGGGACAGGTATTGATAGAGTACTATGACATATTGCAAATCACATTTATGTGACATTCCAACGTGCAACACAGGTCTTACGTAGGGGTAAGGTTGATGGTATTTTATGAATATATTTGGTTTTTTAAAAAGTATTATAGGCGAGGATAGTTGATCTTGGTGTGGGTCCCACTATCATGCATAAGATAACGTAAGGCTTTATGACATTGTTATATAAACATTATATTAATAGGAGCTAGTGACTAATAGTTAGGTTAGGCTAGGTGTTTAGGTTTATGTTAATTCTAATTAGGAATTTAATGGGATGAGAAGGAATATTCTTTGTGGTATGGGAATATTTTCTTTCTCATACAAATTTTAGAGAGCATTTTGCTCTTAAAAATCTCGAAGATGACATTGTAATTTTATGGTTTTTCCTTCAATTTTTTTGCTTGATTTTTTTTTTGAGCTAATGAATTGCTTTGATTATTTGATGTATTATACTAAGGAGATTATGGGTAGAATATTAGTTATAAGTGATCTTAACATTAGTGTCTTAATTTATCCAATATTTCAATGATATCATACTTCATTTTAGAGAAATTTTTAGAGGTTGCAATATTGTTCTCATCTAAGGTATTGTTTCTATTGATCCTTGAAGTTTGTCTAAGATGAGATAGAATGTAATGAACATAAAAATTTCAATCAATACATTAAGAGATTTCTAAATAATCATTTAAATGAAACTTTACTTCCTTTAACCAATACATTGTTTTCTTCTTTGTCAACTTGGAAACTATTTACCATGAAAGATTCACACCCCCATTTCAAATAATTAGAATGCATTAAACATGAAAGTAAGGATTCCTTATTTACATTTTAAAACAATGAAATAAAATTTGGTATCCATACATGAATGATAGTATGAAGGAAAAAGAACGTGATTTTCTCAATTCCATTACAATATACAATTCCTTGGTGTTCCAATGAAAAGAAAGAGAACACTATACGAATCCACAAGTATGCTTCTCCTACAATGAGAGGTTTCTTCATTACAATATGCAACAAGAGAAGGATCTTATTACAAGGATCAACCAAAACAACAACATATGGTGTTTTCATACAATCACATCCAAGGAATGAACTCCTTCAAAGCTTCTTCTACATGAATCTTGACATCAATACTTGCAATGAAAAGGGGAGAACCATGGGATGCTCACCTCCCAACCTGGGTCTCTATGAGACCACCCCCGAGCTTGGAGAACCAAGGCTAAACGAGTATGCTTTAAACAAACACGATGCTCACAATAATACACATATGCATATACAACAACAATTTACTCCCTCCCAAGGCTACACAAATGAGTCTTATAAGCTCATTGAAAGAGGGTGAAGGTGGGCTTTTCCAAGGGGAGAATGCCATTGCATTCAACATTTCTCAACATGAGTATTTCATTGCCTCTTCAAGGCTACATAATCAAAACCTCCATACACATACTTTGCTTATCAACTTCCTGAAGATGCAAGAATACCAATGGCTTCATGGTGCCCATACACCATGAATTTATCCCTCTTCTCCAAGAGAAGAGACTCTCACCTCATGGAGAGCCCAACTAACCCCTTCACCCAAGGCCACTTCTTCCCTTCCCAAAGGGTGAATAATGCCTCACTCCCATGAACAAAACTCCCTCATTCAAGAAAAATAAAACAAAAAGGAAGCAAGAATTCAACCCCAAATCCCATCCCATACAACACAATATCACAACAAGCATAGGATTCATAAACATGAGAAAGCAAGAACATCATGCTAATCTATTGTAAGCAACAAGTAAGCTTCCATGGAAAGGAGTAAACCAACCTTCACAAGTGTTATGACAAATGAAATTTGAGAAGAGATAATCCACTTATCCTTCCTCAATCCAAACCCTAATGTCTCTAAAAGTAGAGAGTGGGTGAATACCCACTAATTCTACCAAGGGCCTCTAAAAAGGCCTCCAATTTCTACCCACCCACCATTAATAAATGCAGACTTGACCCTATGGTCCTATTGCTTTTTCCTTGTCCCCCATTATAAATGCATGATTGAAAAGAAGGGTGGAGTTGGGTAAGGGTCAAGACTTCATCCAATTTCGTAGCTAAGGTTAAATGGGTCATAAAATGGGTCACCAAGGCCACTAGGGGGTTATAGTTGTGTCAAAAACATTCCTAACCCATACCCCTACCACTTAGGTACTTAAATAATGACAAAAATGACCCTTAGAACCCTTTTTTGACCTCTATAAGTGGCTAGAAAAAAAATAAAATTAAATAATCACATAACAAGTGTCAAGTGACACTACGATTGCACATCACATACAAAATGTCATGTCCTACATGACAACATGAAGTTAACTACTAACACACATGCAAATTCATATTTACAATGAGTTCACATTACAACGAGGCTTTTAATCCCATATCGGATTAAATCTTGGCTTACTTAGTTCACATATGTTTAACTTTGGTTTTTTGAAAAATTTCCATGGTTCTCTTACCTGCACACTAAACATCGAGCATCAGTAGTTCAAGATAGTAAATCACATTAAATATACATATCTAATTCATTATTTAACCCGTAAATCCATATGCAAAATTCAATCCTAATTGCAAATTTTCATTCAATAATATTTGAACATCATAAGTACATAATCATCATGACATGTCATTTGTGATGTGATCAAATCTAAACATGAACCAATATTCTCATCAATTCACTTTACTAAACATGCATAATCAAAATCATGACATACTCTAGATTCTAATCCACATAATATAATAATCATCATCAAACATAATGTCTTGAGTCTTTGTCAGAATAATCAACAAGTGTATCAATGTATCAAAATGAGAATAATAAAAAATGCTATGATGAGTCGGGGTGAGGCCTCACAAGGTCATTACTCTGATATTATGAGATACTATCATTTATAATATTACTTTGAGATAATAACTTATTCATATTGTGTATGAATCTGTATGCAATTAAAATATAGACCTATTTGCTGCAAATACAAAATACCAAAACACCAAACAATCATGTATTAGATGTTAGTCATTTCAAATGCAACAAAATAAGTGACTTTCACTACAACCTCAATGAGCTAAACAAGGGCACCCACTAACCTTGTTTGATTTTCTCTTTAAGATTATTGTGGGTATGTTCTCCCAACACAAATGAAATGCAATCTAAATGCAAAACTATAAAATGAAAGATGAGGGTTTTGGAGACAAGTATGAGAAACTTGCCCCAAATCTCACAATGATATGCAAGTGCAAGATTTATGAAGAAGATATTGCACAAACAAAATGATGCAATATATTTTGATTTTTTTGACTAAGAAATGAAATGCAAACTAACTATGAATGAGAATGCAAGATTCAAACTATGCTATGAAATCAAAGTTAATCTATGATGCAAGAATTAAAATCTAAACTAAGAATGAAGATGCAAATAAATTATGCTAAGAAATTGAAATGCTATAATGCTAGATTGCTAGAATGCTTAAAATGCTTATAATACTTAATGATTATGCTTATAAGATTCTTATTAGCCTAAAAATGAGAGAGATACCTTCTTTTATAGAAATTGCAAAACAATTGGATGGTGGAGATTAAGAGGCAAAACACTGAGTGGCTAGGATTAAAGGTTAGGTAGGGTTTGGAAAAGTCAAACTTCATTTGAGATGGAAAAAAAGGATTTGAAAATGATTGGTGGAGAAAAAAGATGGAGAGGTGGCCACTTTGGAAAAGGTGATTGTGCACATGATTAGAGGCAATCCACTTTTTAATTAAGATTAGAGGAATATTAGAAAAAAAGGTAAGTTTACAAAAAGGGGAAAAGTGGCTAAATTAAAATGATTTTAATTTAAACATAGTTTAGAAGAATTTTTAAGCTAGTGGAGGAATAAAATAAATAAGATTTATTTTATAAAGGGAAATGGAGGGATAATATATTAAAATTTAAATACAAAGGAAAAATGACTATATTTAATTAAAATTAATTTAATTAAATAAATAGAGGAATATAACAATATAGTTAATTAATTAAAATTAACTATAATGTTAAGAGAAAATAAAAATTAATATTAGAATGTAAAAGGAAAATAAATTTATTTAATTAAATTGAATTTAATTAAATAAAGAAGAATATAACAATATAGTTAATTAGAAAAAATCAACTATAATGTTAAGGGAAAATATTAATAAAAATTAATATTAGAATGCGAATGTGCAATTTTAGGTGTCTACATTTTGCCCCTCTTTGATGCGGTGTCAAAATCGGTATCGTGTCAAAGAAGAAGAAAACAAGATGCCCCAAGAGTTGCACCTAAGCAATGATGGGAAGAGGATGTGCCCCCTTGAGAAAATTGAGCAAAAAATAAAATTTGACAATTTTATCGAAAAGGAAAGGTGAGGGTAGATGAAGTGAATAAAAGAAGGTCTCCAATGCAAAATGAACCTAAATGCAAATTATCATTGTGTCAACATGGGAGAGCATATCTGATTTTGATGTTGCATAGGAATCATGTACCACATGCTAGATAAACAAGGATAACATGATTAGGATGCGTGGACTAGACACTCAAACAAAAAAATACATCATACCATAAAAAGTTATGAATCAACCCCAAAACCTATCTAAACAAACCAAGATATGAAGATCTTGGTCACCTAGAGTAGGTGTGATTGAACACAAAAGATAAAATAAAAAGAAGGCATCATGACCAAGTGGCCATTCAGTCCATAGTTCTTTCCTAGAACAAAGTTGATACTTAGATTTAGGATTAGATGAGATATCTTAGGAAAGATGTATCTTGAAGGGCCAATGATGATTGATTCAAGGTTGTTTATAAGTGTCAAGGAAAAACAATTAGATCAAATGAAAACAAGGATAATTAGTCTCCATATGTTTGTGACAGGGCGCATGTGGTTAGTGAGTTTGAAAGAGTGTCATCAATTGCAATGGAGCTCAAGAAAATTGGGTCAACTGCATAGGTGAGTGTGTGTAAAGTGAGTGAGATGGAAGGTGAACTTGGTTAGCCTTCCACACAAACATAGGAGGGGAATGAAGGGACATACAAGAGAAAGTATCCTTATAAATGATAGATCTAGGTGAGCTACACATGGCGTCGAAAATAGTTTTCACCATGGTACTTATCCAAGGTGCCTGTTGCCAAGTTTTCACCATTGGATGAATTTTTATTGCATTTTTTCCATTTTCAATTTTTTTTAGGTCATCAAGGCACTTGTTTGCCAAGTTTTCACCAAGATGATGATTTTTCATGACATTTTACAATTTTTAGGATTTTTTCAAGACTTTTTAGGATTTTTTTAGGATCATAAATTACTGGACATAGGTATTGTTGATTCTCAAGTATAGAACCTCTTCAGATGCATAATATTTATAGGACTAGGGAGTGGATCTCCCTCTAGTGTAGCTATCTGATATGCCCCTGAGCCAAATTTTTCTATAACCACAAAAGCCCCAACCAGTTTGGCTCAAATTTTCCTTTCTTCTCACGGTTATTGAGATTTCTCATGTTATGTTGTAGGAATAGATCACCAACTTTAAATTACCAGTGCTTTTTCTTCTTATTGAACTGCAAGGGAAGGCTATTTTGATACATGCGAAGATGGTTCATGACACTAAGACATCGTTCATCTAGGAGTTACAATTCATGTAAGTGGGTAAATCGATACTCCTCATCAGTTATTAGATTCTTTAGGGAGATTCCAAGGGAGGGGAGCTCAATTTCTATGGGAAGTACAACCTTAGAACCAAAAACAAGGGAAAATGAGGTGGTTCCCATGGGGATACGAATGGAGGTACGGTAGGCCCAAAGAGAAAGATTTAGCTAAAGGCACTAATCACAACCAGCATCATCGACTATCTTTTTTAGGATGTTCAGGATAGTTTTGTTAGTAGCCTCTACTTGACCATTACCTTTTGCGAAATACTTGCTAGAAAAATGCTGGGTTATGGAAAATTTTCTGCAAAGCTCATTGACATCCTGATTTTTGAAAGGGGTGCCATTATAAGTATGAATATCTTGTGGGATGCCATAGCGACATATGATGTAGTTCAAGATAAACTTGGATATCTACTTTCCTGTAGTATAAGTGAGGGGTATGGCTTAACCCATTTAGTGAAGTATTCAGTAGCAGCAAGGATATATTTGTGGCCATTGGAAGAATTAGGGTATATTTTTCCTACAAGGTCAAAACCCCATTGTGAAAAGGGCTAGGGTGTAATGGTGGAATGGATCCCTTGAGTGGGAGCATGTATCAAATCACCATGTTGTTGACAAGGAATACATTTTTTTACAAAGTGGTATGCATCTTGTTCCATAGTTGGCCAATAGTATCTAGCACACAGTAACTTTTTAGCTAAAGTGAGTCCACTGGAATGAGCTCCACAGATTCCTTGATATAATTTGAGTAAGGTTGTTTGTGCTTCCTCTGATTTTAGACATCTAAGAAGAGTTTCATCAAAGTGTTTCCAGAAAAGGGTGTCGCCCAAGATAGTGTAACAGGAAGTTCGGTGGATGAAGGTTTTGTTGTTATTAGTGGAAAGCGTAAGTGGGATGATCTCATCATGAAGGTAGGAATAAATGTCTTGGTACCAAGAGGAATCAAGACCAATGATTTCACATACCATCTTAGACTTCGACTGGTCATAGACAGGGACCATAATATTATCAACAAGAAACTCACACCTTTGACTATTTTCTAGCATATCTATCAAAGAGGCAATGTTATCTATTGCATTAGTTGCTTTGTTATTAGATCTTAGGATATGTTGAAAAATTATTTATGTGAAGTGTGCCTTTAGATCCTCAACCATGTGGCAATAAGGAAGGAGCTTTTCATCCTTTGTTTGAAACTCATCATTAACTTGTTTGACAACCAACTAAGAATCACCGAATACAAGCAAGTTAGAGATCTTCCACTGAATAACTTAACGAAGTCCAGCTACCAGAGCTTTGTATTCTAAAATGTTGTTTGTGCAAGAAAATATAAGCTTATAAGACTTAGGAATGAGATCTCCTCATGGTGTCACAAACAAGAATCCCACTCCTAAGCCTTTTTGTGTATAAGATCCATCAAAATAAAGTTTCCATTGTATTCTTGAGGTGACAGTCATGATAGATTCATCTGGGAAATTTATAATAATAGGATGATCACCTTGAATAGGAGCTTCCGCTAACTAATCTACAATTACTTGGCCTTTGACATCTTTTTGATCTACATAAACAATGTCAAACTCACTCAAGATCATAACCCATTTTCCTGTGCATTCAATGAGAGTGGCTTTTGACAAGAGATACTTAAGAGGATCAACTTTAGAAATAAGTTGTCTTATTATTAAGCATGTAATGACATAGTTTTTGTTAGAGTAATCATACTTTATGCTTATTAATTAAATCACTTTGGTTTAATTAATTAAGTCATTTATTACTCTATTTACTTAAGCTATCTTTTAGGTGCATTATAATTAATATATTTATTAATTATAATGTGCAACCTAGCTTTATTTTTTGCTTTATACCTTTAGGGTTTTGGTATCCTTTTATAAGGATTCCCTCTTTGTATTTCTTTAATTCACTTATTGGCTGATAATAGAGATTGCTCTTTGCATGTCCATAAGATGTCTCTGGCTTTTTGGCCTCCATGATTTTTCTTGCTTCTGTGCTTTGCTTCTTCCATGTGACAGGGTTATGCATGCAGGTGTTCTTGGGAGATTAGTATTTCACCTAATCTAACATGGTATCAGAGCCATCTTGTTGCTCGCTGTTCGTGTTTTGTTGAAGTGTTTCAGAAGCAGGAGGTTTTCAAGGGTTTCAAAAGTTTTTTTGTGGATCTGGGGGGGAGCCAAAATTTGGCTCACCTTGGGCAAAAACGGACACCACCATTGTGTCCGGAAGGCCCAAGAACCCCTAAATCCATATAAAATTTATCCATTTTGGACATCTTTGCCATCTGAGGCAAAAATTTTTTGCATACCAGGGCCGTACGGCCCTGGCACGCACTCCGAGACGGCGATTGTCAAAAAATTTTTAAAAAAATATCATTTTGGGCGGCCGCCCAGCGGCCACCAGCGCACCGCCAAGCAGCCACCACAGAGCCGCGGCCCAGCTCCGCCCGCCCACGGCCCCGCCGCCCCCGCTCTGTTCTGCAGGCCCCGCGGCCCGCCCAGCTGCCGCCCGGCCTGGCCGCCACCCCGGCTCCGCCAATGCCCCCGCGCCGTCCGCTCTGCTCCGCCGACGGCCCCCGCTCAGCTCCGCCCACCGCTCCGCCGGCCGCCCAGCGGGGTTTTCAGCCCTGCGGGCCCTAGCGGCGGTCACATGGGTGACTGGGAGCTCTAGCTCCAGCCCCCTGCGCACGCCATGCACCCAGGGGCTCTATTTTTTCCAGCCCCAGGGGCTTAAAAATTTATTTTGAAGCCTTTTTAGGGTACCTGGGCCTTTTTTTGCCATATCTTCTTCATCTGGAGGCGTATTTGGGAGTTTTTTATATCATCGGAAAGCTCTTTCTGAGACGAACGCAATTATGGAGGTTTCTTTTCAAGTTTTTTGCCTCATTTTTCATACCATGCCTTCAAAGGCAGGACTTCTTTTTTGCCTTCCTGGAGCACCTGATGCTTTTTTTGGCATAACTTGCTCATACGGAGGAGTTAGTGGGCGAACGAGACATCATCGGAAAGATGATTCCAAGATGGTCGTTTTATATAGAAAACTTTTTTCCAGATTCTTCTTCCATTTTTTGCACCAGGCTGTTGAATTCAGAGGTTTTCTTTTTCAGGTGCCTGCCAGAGCACCTGTCACTGTTTTTGCCGTAACTTGAGTATACGATGGCATTTTTTGCCAAACGAGATATCGACGGAAAGCTGGTTCCGAGACCGTTCTGTTTTTTTCAGTTTGGTTGTTTGATTTTTCCATTTGCAGGGGTTTTCTGCCAGTCAAAGTCACGGGTACTTTTTGCATTCTGGACACTATATCTCTCACATTCGGGCTCAGTTTTCAGCAAACTTGGTATTTTCGGAAAGCTTGTTCAGTGTACTTTTCAGTTTCAGAGGTCTTATTTCCAGATTCTATACCAGGTTCTTCCTCCATTGAGTTTTGCTTTTCTGCACTCAGATGGACTACTTGGCTTTTACAGGTCCACGGATCTCCATTCTTGGGATGACTTCTGCTTCTGTTCTCACTGTTCTTCTTTCCTTCTTCTTTTGAGTATTGTATATATCTCCACTGTTGCATTCTTTTTTTTGTAAATGCACTGAGATAAAGTGCCTACTTTTGCATATCTGGGATCTTGTACACCTTGTGTTTGTTTGTACTCGCACTCAGTTATAAAGTGCCATGGGGGGTTATGATGTTTTGCCTTTTTTGCTCATCCACCTTTGTCAAGTGAGTGTACCTTCCATGACATTAGCCCATGCTGTGTGTCCAGAAGATCTATTCTTCTTCTTCGACACCGCCCTTTATCCTGTGCGTGTACTTCTGTAGCACTGTTGGTGTTCTTGATTCTTCTTCTTGCAGATGTTTCTGGCATTGCATTTCAGTGTTCCTGTCACCCCGTTCAGCATTATGGGGGGGTTCACCTATTGGCTCTATTGCTTCCTTGGTTCGGTTGAGTGATCTACGTATTCAGTTTTTGTTCCTATGTACTAGGCGGATGTAGTGGCTAGGCACCTATGCATTTCGGTGAGATGGATCATCTACTATATAGACACTCATTCATTCCTTTTTTGGAGGTCACCTCTTTGATTGATCAGCTCTTCAGACTTTGTCTTCTCTACCTGGTCATGCACTATTTCAGTGGGGGTTCCAGCAGTTTCTTCTGACAGTGTTTGCAGTTTCATGCTTCGGAGATGCTTCATGCTCTTTCTTGTTCCTTTCTTTGGGACATTCCCTAGATTGGAGGCTTTGTTTCCTTCATCTAGTTTATTTCTTGTACTGGGTACCTGATCAGGCCTTATTGCCGGGACCCATTTTCTGCTTTCATAGCTGTGCTAGGTTAGCTTCTCTCTTGAGCTACGCTTAAGGGGGGGTGTTAGAGTAATCATACTTTATGCTTATTAATTAAATCACTTTGGTTTAATTAATTAAGTCATTTATTACTTTATTTACTTAAGCTATCTTTTAGGTGCATTATAATTAATATATTTATTAATTATAATGTGCAACCTAGCTTTATTTTTTGCTTTATACCTTTAGGGTTTTGGTATCCTTTTATAAGGATTCCCTCTTTGTATTTCTTTAATTCACTTATTGGCTGATAATAGAGATTGCTCTTTGCATGTCCATAAGATGTCTCTGGCTTTTTGGCCTCCATGATTTTTCTTGCTTCTGTGCTTTGCTTCTTCCATGTGACAGGGTTATGCATGCAAGTGTTCTTGGGAGATTAGTATTTCACCTAATCTAACAGTTTTTGCATGAAAAATACCACAACCAAACATGCTCGCTCAATACCAGTATAGTTTAATTCATAACCAACAAGTATTTTGCTAAGGTAATAAATAACAAACTCTTTTCCATTATCATCTAGTTGTGCAAGAAGGGCACCAAGTGCAACTGATGTAGAAGATATGTAAAGAAGTAGAGGTTGACTTGGACCACATGGAACCAGCATTGGTGGGTTAGCTAGATATTTTTTCAACTGCTTCAATACCTTTTAACAAAGACAATCCCATAAGAACTTATTATTTTTACGTAGGAGATGTGAAGAAGGATGCATCTTATCTGCCAACTAAGAGATGAATCTGTGAATAGACTGAAGTCATCCTTACAAACTGTATCTATCAGGGTGACATATCTAAGATGGCTTTCACCTTCTATGATCTACCTCAATCCCTCATCGAGACACGATGTACCCCAATAATTTACTTGACTAAATGCCAAAGACACATTTCTTAGGATTTAACTATACCTTGTAATTTTCCAATCTTTCAAACATTGTGGCAAGGATGGCTATATGTGATTCTCATGTTTTGGATTTCCCAAGAAAATCATGTACATAATCTTCCATAATGACATGAAGGAGATCATGAAAGATCATTGTCATAGCTCTTTGATAGGTAGCTCTTGCATTCTTAAGACTGAAAGGCATTACTTGATAGCAAAATGTACCCGATGTATTAAAATTTGTCTTGTGTTGATCCTTAGTTACTATCCCGATTTGATTATATCCAGAGAAACCATCCATAAGAGATAGCATCTCATGTTCAGTAATCAAATCCATTATAATATCAATGTTAGGTAGTGGAAAATCATCTTTAGGACATGCAAAGTGGAGATCTCTAAAGTCAGTACAAATTCTTATGCCCCCAGAAGGTTTACCCACTGGTACAATAAGCAAGGCAACTTGAGGATGCATCTTTCTTAATTTTTGCTTGACATGCTTTATTGCAGGATCTATTGTAAGCTGATGTACTACAAGATTAGGATCCAAATTGGGCATATCTTTATAGGACCATGCAAAATTTATTTGTGTCTTGTGAAGAAACTCATCCATATCTTTCCTTTATTTCTCATTGAGTGATGTTGCAATGTATGCAATCTTAGGATTATTTGTAGTGCCAAGATTGACCTCTATTGTATCTTCAATTAGGATAGAGGATTTTTCTCACATGAATGGCAAGTCAACTTCTCCCTCCTCTAGTGCCTCAGAAAGGTTTTCACTAGAGGATGCGTCCTTTATTTTCTCTTTTTCTTCACCCAAAGATGTCTCAGGGAGGTTTTCACCAGAGGGTGTTTTATTTTCTTTTTTCTTTTTATTTTCATTTTTACTTTTGCAACTAAGAGAATTGACTTGGCTACTGAAGTAGACTTTCTTATTGTATACTATGTTGTGTTCACGATCTTGGAGATTCTTAAGTTTGAATAGTGTGAGTACTGCTTCATCTAAATTACATATGTCTAAAGGTGGTTTTTAATCTTGTTGGTCCCAATTGATGAGTTTAGGGTGTTTGAGGGGAAGGGTGGGGGATGAAAGGTCTATGGCAGTGATGGTTAGGACATGGTTAGAGTTGATGAGATCATCTTCAATATATTGGAAAGGGGATTCATAGAACTCTTCATCATTATCTGAGTCAGTTTCAGTTGAACAAAAGTCCTCAACCAAAGACACCTTGGTTTCTAGGGAGCCCAATCCTTGGCCTCGAGGATAGCCAGTTGCTTTAATAATTGTCTTTCTCCTATTTTTGTTTTCCCCTAGACCAGTTCCATAATATCCCATGCTTTCAATAATAGGAGTGACCTTTGGGTATTTTTCCTTAGGAATGTCCACTAGTTTCTCTTCATCATCATTGAAAAGCCAAGATAATACATCATTCTCCATGTGTTCATCTGTAAGGGATCCCCAGTGTTCAAAAGTAGTCTTTTTGTATGTCATAGTTTCATTATTGCCTTTAAGAAAAAGTTGTTTAGGTTTACCAGAGGACCTCGAGGATAATGGAAGTTGTCCAATGCATAAGGAACTCTCAAATATATACTCTCCCATTCCTTGATCTATAAATTTTACTTTCTTTTCTAATTTATAAATCTTCTCCTCGATGACTTTACCTTTTCCTTTATCAAATACCTTATTTGTTTATTCAATGGGATATTTTTTAGGAGGAGGTTTAGTGGAAGCCTTTAATTCATTTAGTGGATAATAGTAAGATTGCCTTGCTTCTAAATTCTTTTAGTACTGAAATGGTTCTTGATCTCCATGGATAGTGATTTCATGTCCATGATGTTGAAATTCCAAACATTAATGGAATGTAGAGGGTACACCTGAAATAGCGTGTGTCCAAGGTCTTCCTAAAAGTATATTGTAAGGGAGATATAGATCAAGAACATAAAAAGAAGTCTAAATTATAGAAGGTCCTGTCTATAAAGGAAGCATAATCAATCCTTTGGATTCTCTTTCTCTATCATCATAAGCCTTTATAGTAATGCATTTTTTTATATCAATGGGATCTTATGAAAGTCCTATGTTTCTTATCATTCTCATAGTGCAAAGATTCAACCCAAATCCATTGTCTATCAAGACTCTTTTTTATTTTGGTGGAGTGAATGATGACTTAAATGTGAAGAGGCTTATTATCATAATGGTCAGAACCACGAAAGTCTTTTTCTGTGAAAAAAAGATGTGATTGTGTAGCTAGATTCCTGATCATAGCTTGAAATTGGGAGGTATTGATGTTTTCAGGGACTCAAGATTCAATAAGGGATTTTTCAAGGACTTCTTTATGTATAAGTGATGCATGAAGAAACTCAAGTATGGATATCTATGTGGGAGTCTTCCCTAGTTGTGAAAGGAGGTCATAGTGTGAAGCAGGCCTAGTAGATGTGGATGGTGCAGCGGGTGGATCAACAGTCTAAATAATAATTCTTCCTCTTCTAGTGATAGTGTACACTAGGGAAATTTCCTTCATAGAATTAAGGTTAATCAATAATTGAAAATAGTAACTAAATACAACCACAAAGCAATAGAGCAACTATTTAGAAAAATAATGACTAATTGAGCATCCTATGGCTCTCTAACTAAAAATGTTAATGAATAGGTCTCAGCAAGCTTCCATTAATGACAATCCTAGATTGAGAATGATAAAGATAACAATGCTATTGCTAACAATTAGATCAAAGTAAATGCTAAAATACTTCTCCAATGCCTTTCTAAGCTCAAATTGCAAGAGGTTCAATGCAATTCTTAGATGTGTGGATGATCATAATGAAGGAATTAGGCCTTCCTTTTATAGATTTTGCCAATGGTAGGAGGTGTAGTTGTGTTTGATCATGATTAAGGTTGAGTTGAGTCCTTGGTTCCACTCTTTGAAGACAAAGCAAAGTTTGTGTCCTCAAAGCTTGGGACAAGTAGACAAGATGGATGGTCAAGATTCCTTTTCACTTTGAGTGAATGAGATTGAATTTGGCTTGATCCATGTGAATGCCTTTCCTTTACTCTCATTGGTTGATTGATTTTCCTCTCTTTTTGGTTGCTGAGAGTAAATAAGATTTATTAATTGATTTAAATGAATTTGTTTAGCCATGTAACCCTTGAATGGGTTGAATTTAATTTAATCCAAGACTATACAATTAATTGAATTAATTGTATTTTGATTTGATTTCACTTGATTAAAGTGCTCTCAATTTTGATTTTGATTGAATTAAGATTTGATTTTTGTTTTGATTGGATAATTATGCATTGTGATTCAATTGATTCAATTATGTCCTTGATTTTCCTTGATTTAACTTGATTTTCTTTGATTTGATCTTTGTCCATTTTCAGGTGATTACAAATGCCCCTCTTTGAGTTGACGTGCGAAGCAGGTCAATTCAAAGAATACTATGATTTTTCTTATGAGAGGTCCTAATTCATTGATGGTCGATCTCTGATGTCATTTGATGTCTTTCAATGGTCGATCTTGATTTTTGATATGAGGTTGATGAAAATATGATTGATATGAAACTCTCTTGATATGGTTCCCTCATGATCATTCTAATATGAAAGTCATTCTGATGATGAATCTCGATATGACATTTGACTTGATATGATGATTCTAATATGATTCCTACTGTGATGATTGATTTCAATGTGATGCCCCATTTGTTTGATGATGAAATTTTTTTTGATAAAAGCTTTCGCTTTGATTTGATGATTGGTCCCTTGATTTTCGATGATGTTACTGATGATATTGATCTGATTATCTGATGGTATGCCCCCTCAGAAATGAAATAAAATTCATACTTGATTTCATCAATGATTGATTCAGGATTGATGTTGTTCATTTGATTTTAGTAAAGTTCAAGGTTTTTGATGAATTTTATTTGTATTTCTGATTTCGATGTTGAATTCATTTAATTTTAAATGCCCCAGTGTCAATTATTATGATGAACACATCATTTTATTAAGTCAAATGGGGGAACAGTGTACTTGCATAGGTTAAATTTATCTCCTTTTAGGTTAAAAACCTATATAAAGCGGTCAAAATCCCGTTTCACTATTCACTTACCACTTACTTTTGACTTTTACTCTCATTTGTCTTTTTCACTTGCCACAATGTCTGTCCCTATCCATGAGCATCAATTCGAGAAATGCTGATGATATCATCGGCTGCCTAGCTTAGGACCTCTGGTAAGTACTTGTATTTTTCCATTTTTTTTTCGTTTATAGCATTTTAAATTATTTTTCCAATTTTTCCTACATAAACAACCCTTTTTTGCATTTTTTTCCATGAATGGGCACTTTTGCCACTTTTAAGGGTGCTTTCGCCTCTAAATGTGTGCTTCCACACTTTTTAAGGGCACTTCTATGAATCACTATGGTGCTTTTGCTCGCCAAAATTAAGCCCTTCCGCGCTTTTATCATTTATTTGCGTGCTTTTGCCTAGGTTTAGCGCTTCCACAACTTTAACCTGCGCTTTTGCTGATTTTTCACACTTTTACAACTTTTAAGAGCACTTTTAATGTGCATTTGGGTGCTTTTGAAGTTTTCACCACTTTTTCTATACAGATGTGCGCTTTTACTCCTTTAGGCAGTGCTTTTGATGTTTGCTTCTTTTACTCCATAAAACAACGCTTTTACTCTGCAAAATTTTAGTTTTTTAGATTTTTGACCAAGTTGCAATTTTGTCAACGTCGTTAATCGATTGTCAGGTTTTTATGTTCCCAATTGTTGAGATTTTGTAACAAGTTGTAAGGTGTCATTTAGGGTTCAATTATAGTTAGGATATCCATCGTCAATCTAGATCCAAATGGTGGGTGAAGATAAAATTTTTGTTCTATCTGTGTAGAAAGATGAAATCTGATTATGGTTTTGATAATTGTTGATGAATTTTTTATTGACTTAGAATAATCCCAATAATTTTTTATTTCCTTTCTGATGTGTTTAAACTTGCTTTTTGTAGTTGGAGCTCAGTTCTCTACGTATTTGTGAATGTTATCCGTTGTCCTGGGACATGATTCCTGCTTTGAGTGTTGTCGAGCATCGACACATTGCTCGGTGTGGTCTGTCATTCCTTTTATATCTTCCTCAATTCCATGTGAATCGGGGCCTTATTACTACTATGGCTGAGAGTTGGCACTTAGACCATAACACATTTCATCTTCCTATGGGTGAGATGACCATCACCCCTGAGGATGTGTATTGTCTTCTTTGGTTTCCTACCCGAGGAGAGCTTGTCTACTATGATACTGTGTATGATGGTTCGACTTGTCGCCAAGTATTTGGTGATGCTTCTATTGGTGATCAACATATTCAGTGGGCTCAGTTCATCTCATTCCCTATGTTACCTGCTATTCTTGGTACTCTTATTGGTGGTTTCCTACTTTCAGACTGGTGTGGACATGGATTTGTTGTTGGTTGGGGTCTGATTTTAGAGGATTTGATGGAAGATCCTTGTTGTTTTGATTGGGGTTATTATTTATTAGCATAGTTATATCATGAGTTGCACACTATCGTGTATAGACGTTCCACTACTTTGACTGCTGGAGCCATTTTATTATAGATGTGGACTTGGGAGCACCTTCCGATGACATGCCCTATGACTGATCGAGATCATCTGGTTGGTTGGCCATTTGCATGGATGTATAGTGGTATTATCAGGTAGACCCATATTGGTAAGCTTGATTACTGGCGACGTTGGATAGATGACATGGATACTATCATTTGGAGGCCCTATCTTGGATGTGAGACTTGGCCAGAGGATGATAGTGAGCTTTCATATATGTTTTATCCTCATTGGATGATTGGTCGGTCTACCTTTGTGATTGAGAGATTATTCTTCTGTCATGTGTTCCATCAGTATGGGCGCATTCAGGATATGCCTCAGGGTGTAGCGATGTATGCTCGTGTTCAAGCCAAGAGATCATTATGGGGCCTTGTGTTCATTATGGCACAATTGTTTGAGAGATTCAAGATCTAGGGTATCGTCCCTGGAACCCTAGGTCATAGGTGATGGATGCTGGCATTATAGATGAGCATGGTGCTTGGCTACATAGGTATCATTTTCCTAGATTTACTAATCCTATTGAGATGATTCCTAGCATTAAGGAGTTATCTGATGGAGATGATGGAGTTGATGAGGATGGGGGTGATGATGATGATGATGGAGATGATGATGGAGGTGGTGGTCATCGTTGTAGGATCAGGGGTCAACGTGGATGATGGGGTTGTCATAGAATGAGAGCAGGTCGTATACAGATACCAATGTTAGCTACTGCTCCTATTCCTCCTAGAGCTGGAGATCAGGGTGGAGATGTATGAGTGGATAGACTTTTACATCAGGTGGCTAGAGTTTCTATATAGAGGCCTCATGTTAGATGAGAGAGAATAGTTGATGTAGAGATTGTACAGGTGTTGCTTGATCAGGCACAGGGTCCTCCTGCTCAGTAGGTCATTCCTCCTTTGGTTCCTCCTGTTATTCCTTCTATTGTTCCTACCATTCAGGCACATGGTACTGCTTTGATGCCTTCATCTTCATCACATCCTTCTTCTTCTTAGTTTGTTCCTTTGTTAGGTGATCCATCTTCATCTTCTCCCTCTTCTTATATTCCACTTCCACAGTCTACCCCAGCTTAGGGTTTTTCCCCTGCCTTAGCATCAAATGTTGCTTCCTTGCAGACTCAGATATCTTCTATTTAGTAGTAGGTTTCACAGATGAGTTCTATGATGCAGTCATTTATGGTGGCTATGAGTTAGCATGGGTTACAAGCCAGTTCGAGCTGTCCACCAGATAGTGCACCTGGTCCTCAAAATGCTAATGATGGTGATGATTCTCCTACTTGAGTGGTCTTATGAGCTTTCCTTTCATTTTTATTATCGAGACATTGGATCCATGTTGTATCATTTTTGATCGGTTGATGTTTATTTTATGTTGATACTTTGATATCTGATTGGACACTGATTTCTAGATATTGCTTTCTTGATGATCATGTTATAGACTTTGATTTCTGATTCATTTATGATGATGGTACCATGGACTCTGATACTTTGATTTATTTGACTATATATGATGTCATCATGTGTTGGATTTCTTTCCAGATGTTTCGTATGATATGCAGCTATATGATTTTGTTTTATTTTTGCAGAATGGAATTTTATTATGTATGCATATGTTCCAATGATGGTGAAATGGTTGTCTTATATATGACATAGAATAGATGAATGCAATATGTAACAATTTATTTACTTTATGTTATTGATGTATATTTAGATGGATAATGAATCTATTGCTTTTGATATGTAGATGTGATGCAATGATGGTCTTTCTATGATATATGTATGAATGGTACTATTATGAATGAGATGTTTGTAATGAATGATTTTAATGGATGCAATGATTTTTCCTTAATGCAATGTTTATGGATGCAGTTTGATGTTGCTAATGACCTTTCAAATTATGAACTTTTAATGATGATGATGAACTTCATAATGTATGAGCCTAATAACTCAAATGTTTAGACACATTTCAATTAATGCAAGACTTTAAATGATAATGATTTAATCAATGCAATTAACCTAATGTAATGCACTTACAAGACTTAATGATAATGATTTAATCAATGCAATTAACCTAATGCAATGCACTTTGTTTTTTATTTCCAACACACTCAATCCTATATAATTAATTTTTGATGATCTTTTGATTGTTTGATTTGCCTACACCCCCTTTTTTATTTAATTTCCCCTCTTGCAAATTAGGCTAAGGAAAATAATATATACAATGCACTTAATCTAAAATGAATGCAGCTAACTATCATTATTCAAAATTTGGAGCTTATAATCATCATTGAGTGCTTTTGGAATCCTGTTTTAGTACAACCATCACTAGTTTAACTATGATGATATGAATACTTTTCACCTCTTTGTTTTCTTTCCCATCGGTCCCTTCGGTACAACTATCACTGATTGAAGCCAATCATGAGAGTACGAATACTGATTTTGTCAGATTCTATGTTGCAACTGGATTCTGGTATTATGATATTGAAGATCAGAATAGCCAAGGTATCCGTTTGCGTAAACAAGTAGAGATCTCAGTTTTATCATATATACAAGTCCTCGATGATTCTTTGATGATCACATCCTTAGACAAATAATACATGATTTGAAACTTTGATTTTAGGACAGTCATTCATAAATCAAGAAAATATCATACTTTCATCATAGCTTGTCTAGTCTAAAACTTTCATCGATTCGCTAGAAAAATGATTTCATCAATTGAGTTAACACTTAGAAAAAGTTTTGCCTTGTTTTTCAAATCTATAGTTCAAGTGTAGTTCCATCCATTTCAAATTTTTAATCCTGATAAAGATAAGGCCATTGAAGTTCTTGGATCAATTTTTCATTTTAGGCTCAAGTTGGATTGGGATGTAGATTTGATTAAGTGTTCCTCTTTCGAGTGTGATGAATTGTTTCTTTGATTGAATAAAACTTGTTTTGATGAATCCTTTCTCCTTTGGAGTAGATTGCCCCTAGTTTGATATTGATTTCATTTGTGGGACTTAGGACAATTTTTTCGATTAGGTGACCAAAATCTTGAGGTATTTGCAAATGCAACTGTGGGGGTTTTATTATGCAATATGTACACATGCTGGTGAATGCAATAATTACAAGGTGTCCTTCTAGGTATGAAACTGACTTGGACTTTCAATGGTGTCTATTTACCAAGTTTTCACCGATTGAATGGATCTAGCTCTTTTTTTCTATTTTTAAAGCTTTTCTCTTTTTTGCTACCAAGGTGCCTATTTGCTAGGTTTTCACCAATGCACTTTTCTCTTTTTTGTTTTTTTGTATTTTTCTCTTTTTCAATTTTTTCTTTTCTTTTCTCAGGATCATATATGAATATTTTTGCTTTCTTCATGCTCAAATTTTCACTATTTTTTATCTTTTCTACTTTTCAAATTTTTTGGTCTTTTTTAGGATCTCTTTTCACTATGTACAATAAATATGATGCTACTCCATCTGATACTCTTTATCCTCTTTTGTCTTCCTCATGTGTAGAACTTCTTGAGATGTATGCTATTGATTGGCTCTTGTAGTTCTTCACCATCACAATCTGCTAGCTTGTATGTGCCAGTCCCAAAATCTTTAACAATGAGAAATGGTCCTACCAGTTTGCTTCCCACTTTCCTTTCTTCTCCCTTTCTGCCTTGTTCTTAGGATTTTCCCTCAAAACTAAATCCCCTATTTGAAATGCCCTTGGCTTGATGTGTTTATTGTAAGATTTTGACATCCTATTTTGGTAAACCTTTAAGTGATCAAATGCTTGCTTTTGTTTTTCATCTAAAAGTTCTAGCTCTTGTAGTCTTGCAACCCTATAGTCTTCTTCATTGATCAACCCATGCATAGATATTCTCAAAGATGGAAGTTTGACCTCTAAAGGCAAAACCACTTCTGTGCCAAAGACTAAGGAGAAAGTTGTAGCTCCCGTTGGTGTTCTAATGCTCATTCTATAAGCCCATAAGGTTGGGTTTATCTTGATGTGCCAATCCCTTCCTGAATTATCCACTGTTCTCTTCAAAATTTTCAAGATATTTTTATTTGTTGCTTCGGCTTTTCCATTACCTTGAGGGTAATATATTGAAGAGGAATGATGAATCATGTGAAACATTGATGCAGGAGCATCCTGAGTGTAACAGAAATCTTGCATCACCCACAAATATTTCTATTTTTGTATTCAATAAGGGCTATCTTGTGCAGAGTTGCTATTTATGGAAAATTGCTATTTTTAGTAAGTTGGTCTTACGACCTCAGAATATCTAATTTTACATATGGAGGTTCATCTTAGTCATATCAGCCTGCTAGCAAAGTTTCATGGCTAGATCAGGTGTAGTTTTGAAGATATTGAAGATTTTCGGTATTGGCAGTAGGGTACAGAAACTTTGAACTCAGTTTTGAAGGCTTTAGAGGCCCCAGATGAGGCTAAAAATTGGGTGACAGGTGTTATGCATAGGTCAAGCCTGTAGAGTGCTTCGTGGCATTTCTAGAATGGGGTTATAATAGCCAATCAGGTCAATGGGCGATGACTTATGGTCTTCGAAAGTTGGGTCACCTGAAATGGTAGAAAATAATTTTTCTTCAAAATTTCTGTTTGGGTTTCAAAACTCATTTTGAGCCGACTTTGATGTAATAAATTGTAAAATAAAATAATTCTAAGTTTGGTTGGCCCTAAGGGCTAAATTTCTAGAACCTTCTCGGGCGGTGGAAATTGCCTATATAAAGAAGGCCCGTAGTGTTGTCTAGGGCAGTTCTGGGTAGTAGATCTGGGTATTGATTCGAGGCTTTGCCCTACAGAATATTGTAAGGGAATGCCCATGTGCCTTTGCATATTGTAATTCTGAAAGTTTGTAATTCCACATTTATGGAGATAATAAGAAGCCAATTTTTTGTTCTTGCATATTATTGTTGTTGTTTCTCTATTTCTGTTATGTGCTTGTGGTATTAAGGGGAGCACCCTTCATCCAGTGGTGTCAAAGTAGGAGTTCTTGAGTGTGTAAATAGATCGCCGACTGTGAGGCAGTTTGCACCAGGACCGTGGTTAGGGTTGCAGCGCGCATCGTGAAAATGCCTCCATGAAGAGAACGTGGCAGAAGAGCTGGTGCTGTGACACTTGAGGTTAGAGAGCTGCAGAGACAAGTGTGAGCATTGCAAGAAGAGATTTGTAGAGGAATGAATCTTAATGTCAGAAATGAAAGCGAGGATGAAGCTAAAGAAGAATATCAAGAAGGAGAAGTTGAAGTTATGAATCAGGAGGAAGAAAGACTTTTTCGGGCGATTTCCAAGATTGAGAAAAGACCTAAGATTAAGGTTCCTACATTTTCTGGAAATCTTAACCCAAAGGAATTGATCGACTAGATCAATGAATGTGAGGAATATTTTGAGTATGAAGATGTTGAGGATCCTGATAGGGTCAAATTTGTGAAGGCCAGACTAAAAGGTCATGTGAAGATTTGGTGGCAAGAGATTCAATTGGAGTGAAATAGAAGAAGGAAAGATAAAATCACAAGATGGGATTGGATGGTGGATAAATTGAAGTGACAGTTCATTCCTATTGATTATGAGCTTGACCTACTAAAGAAAATGCAAAGTTTGAAGCAAGCAGGAAGATCTGTTTAGGAGTATACAGAGGAGTTCTATCGACTCCTCATCAGAACAGGCCATGCAGAAGCTGATAAGGAGAAAGTTGCCCAATACCTTAATGGGTTAAGGCCAAGTATTCAGGAGGAGTTGAATCTGGTTCGAATGAAGAGTATTGAGGAGGCATACCATTTTTCCCTAAAAGTAGAGGAAAAGCTGAACAAAAAGTTTGAGAGCAGACAAAATGGAAGAGGTCATGGTGGAAGATCTGGTGGATGGTCATATGATGGCCGAAATGAAGATCTGAAAAAGAAGGATGATGCTAGTAGTAGCCAGAATCAGAGAGGAAACAATTCCAATCATTTCCAAGATCAGAATAATAGAGATCAGAGATGAAGAGGAAGAGGACAAGGATTTAGAAGAGGAGGCTTCCGTGGAACATGTTTTCACTGTGGAGAAGAAGGTCATAGGGCATTTGGATGTCCTCAGTGCCAAGGTAGAATAGATAGGAGAAATGAAGGCCAGGCCAGAGTTGCACATGTAGATGAAGATGCCAAATCATCAAATTCTGAAGATACTGAAAGAGGAGAAATGCTAATTAACAGAAGAGTCCTGCTGAGTGGTGAGAATGAACCTGAACAAAGGAGGAGCTTGTTTCGCACCAAATGTAAGTGTGAAGGTAAATGCTGTGATGTGATTATCGATAGTGGAAGTATTGAAAATTTGGTGTCAGAAGAGATGGTGACAAAGTTGAAGCTCAAGAGACAGAAACACCCACATCCATATCAGATTGCCTAGGTGCAGGATGACCATAAGGTCATGGTCATCGAACAGTGCCTGGTAAAGTTCAAGATCGACGGGCACCAAGATGAGGTACTATGTGATATAATATCTATGGATGCATGTCATATGTTGTTGGGTAGACCGTGGCAGTTTGACAGATGTGCTGTACATGATGGTCATGCAAATACCTATTCCCTGACAAAGGATGGAGTGCGACATAAGCTAAATCCATTGAAGGAGACTGAAGAAAAGGTATGTGGTAATGCAAGAATAAAAATTGTTGATGGAAGAAAATTCCTAGATGGTATGAGGCATGAGCATGTGTGTTTTGCTTTAATTCCAAAAGTTGGTAAAGAAGAAGTAGAGGATGTACCTGTAGAGGTTGCAAATTTGTTGAATGAGTTTCAAGATATTGTATCTGATAATGTACCTAATGGATTACCACCGGTAAGGAAGATTAGTCATCAGATGGATTTGATTCCAGGAGCCAGTTTGCCAAACAAGGCAGCACACAGAATGACACTAGCAGAAAGTGAAGAGTTGAACAGACAAGTACATGAGTTATTGCAAAAGGGGTTGATTCGAGAGAGTCTGAGTCCCTGTGCTGTACAAACGGTATTAGCACCAAAGAAGAATGGAGAGTGGAGGATGTGTATAGATTCCAGAGCAATAAATAAGATCACAATCAAGTATAGGTTTCCATTGCCATGAATGGATGATATTATAGATTGTTTGAGTGGGGCTGTGTATTTCTCAAAGATAGATCTGAAGAGTGGATATCACCAGATTTGGATCAGAGAAGGAGATGAATGGAAGACTACCTTCAAGACAAAGGAAGGATTGTATGAGTGGTTAGTCATGCCTTTTGGGCTAACCAATGCACTGAGCACTTTCATGTAGCTCATGAACGAGGTTCTGAAAGAATTTCTAGGTAAGTTTGTCATTGTTTACCTAGATGATATTTTGATTTTTAGCAAGACATTGGAGGAACATATGATGCATATTCGTATGGTGTTTGAGAAGTTGAGAGATGAGAAATCATTGATTAATTTGAAGAAGTGCAGTTTTGTGAAGAAAGAGTTAGTGTATTTGGGATTTGTAGTTTTAGCAGAAGGTCTAAAAATGGACCCAGAGAAGGTACAGGCTATCCTTGAATGGCCTACTTCAAGGAGTGCTACTGAGGTAAGATCTTTTCATGGTTTGGATAGCTTTTATAGAAATTTTATCAGAAATTTTAGCAGTATTTGTGGTCCCTTGACTGAAACAATGAGAGGAGATAGAAAAGAGTTTAAGTGGACTAATGGGGCAAAAAAGAGTTTTCAATTGTTGAAACAAAAAGTTACAGAACAACTTGTTTTAGCACTTCTAGATTTTAATAAGGTGTTTCAAGTAGATTGTGATGCTAGTGGTACTGTAATAGGAGCTGTTATGAGCCAAGAAGGTAAACCTATTACTTATTTTAGTGAGAAGTTAAATGATGGCAAGAGGAAGTATTCTGTTTATGATCAGGAATTTTATGCTATAGTTTAGGCATTAAAGAAGTGGAGACATTATCTGCTTCCTAAAGAGTTTGTCTTGTATACTGATCATCAAGCTTTGCAATATTTGAATAGTTAAGGAAAGTTGAATCAGAGGCATTTGAAATGGGTTGAGTTTTTGCAGAGTTATACATTTGTTTTGAAACACAGAAGTGGAAAGTCTAACAGGGTTGTAGATGCTCTTAGCAGAAGGCAACTATTGCTGACAGAGATGCAGATTGAGGTGGTTGGGTTCAACGAACTCAAAAATTTGTATCCAGAGGATCCTGATTTTGGTGGAGCTTGGAAAGCTTGTAAAAAACTTGTTACTCTAGATAGGACGAAATGGCTGGATTTTATCATCCAAGATTATATGCTATTCAGAGGGAGTTAGTTGTGCATTCCATGAAGTTTTATGAGGGAGAATCTCATCAAAGAGAAGCATAGTGGAGGATTGGAAGGACATTTTGGTCATGATAAAACCCTTGCTTTGGTTGGTGAGAATTATTATTGGCCATAGTTACAGCAAGATGTGAAGAAGTTTGTACAGAATTGCAGAGTATGTCAGATGGCAAAGGGAGTGAAGTAGAATAAAGGGTTATATCAGCCATTACCTGTACCAAAGAAGCCTTGGGAGGATATCAGTATGGACTTTGTTCTTGGTTTACCGAGGACTCAGCGGGGACATGATTTAATTTTTGTAGTAGACAAATTTTTAAAGATGACACATTTCATTCCCTACAAGAAGACTAATGATGTTGTTCATGTAGTAGAATTGTTTTTCAGAGAAGTGGTGAGACTACATGGTTTGCCAAAGACCATAGTTTTAGATTGAGATACTAAGTTTGTTGGATATTTCTGGCGGACATTGTGGAAGAAGTTGAAGATAGATTTAAAGTTTAGTTCATCACATCATCCATAGACTGATGGATAGATAGAGGTGGTGAATACAAGTTTGGGAAATCTGTTGAGATGTTTGGTTGGAGATAAGCCAATAGGATGGGATTTGATTTTACCACAGGTAAATCACCATTCCAGATTGTATAATTCTGTCAACAGGAGCACTGGTAAATCACCATTCCAGATTGTATATAGAAGTAGTCCAAGAAATGCATCTGAGTTGAGAAAGATAGATAAAGGAGAAATAAGTAGTGCTGAAGCTGAGGATTTTGCAGAACACTTGAAGAACATCCATGAGGAGGTGAGGAAGTATATTACCAAGATGAATGTGTAGTATAAGACTAAGGCATATGAGAAAAGGAGGCATAAAGAATTTCAGGTTGGGGATGAAGTCATGGTTCATTTGCAGAAGGAGTGATTTCTGGTTGGTACATATAACAAGTTGAAAATGAAGAAGTTTGGACCATGTAAGATATTGAAGAAGCATGATTCAAGAAATGCATATGAGATAGGATTGCCTACTGAGCTGAATATTTCACCAGTGTTTAACATTTCAGATTTGACAGAGTATCATGAAAGAGGTGTTGAAGATGAGGTTGCAGCAGCATAGTGGAGTATTCCAGCAACCAGTTCAGATATCAAGGAGATTGAAGACATACTAGATAGTCGTGTTGGCAGAAGCACAAGGAACAGGACATATGAAGAGTATTTGGTCAAATGGAAAGGATGACCTGTTGAAGATTCATCATGGCTAACAAAGGAGGAGGTTAACCATCTTGGTTTTCCTCTGCACACCTGAGTCGTGACAGGGTCACTTCTCAAATTACCCCGGGTGTCTGATGCAGGAGCATCCTAGGTGTAAGAGCAATCTTGCATCACCCAAAAATATTTCTATTTTTGTATTCAATAAGGGCTATCTTGTGCAGAGTTTCTATTTATGGAAACTTGCTATTTTTACTAAGTTGGTCTTATGACCTCGGAATGTCTGATTTTACATATGGAAGTTCATCTCAGTCATATCAGCCTGCCAACAAAGTTTCATGGCTAGATCAGGTGTAGTTTTGAAGATATTGAAGATTTTCGGTATTGGCAGCAGGGTACAGAAACTTTGAACTCAGATTTGAAGGCTTTAGAGGCCCTAGATGAGGTTGAAAATTTGGGTGACAGGTGCTCTATGTAGGTCAAGCCTGTAGAGCGCTTCGTGGCATTTCTACAATGGGGTTATAATAGCCAATCGGGTCAACGGGCGATGACTTATGGTCTTCGGAAGTTGGGTCACCTGAAATGGCGGAAAATAATTTTTCTTCCAAATTTCTGTTTGGGTTTCAAAACTCATTTTGAGCTGACTTTGATGTAATAAATTGTAAAATAAAATAATTCTAAGTTTGGTCAGCCCTAAGGGCTAAATTTCTAGAACTTTCTCGGGTGGTGGAAATTGCCCATATAAAGAAGGCCCGTAGTGTTGTCTAGGGCAGTTCTGGGTATTGATTCGAGGCTTTGTCCTACAAAATATTGTAAGGGAATGCCCATGTGGCTTTGCATATTGTAATTCTGAAAGTTTGTAATTCCACATTTGTGAAGATAATAAGAAGCCAATTTTTTGTTCTTGCATATTATTGTTGTTGTTTCTCTATTTTTGTTATGTGCTTGTGGTATTAAGGGGAGCACCCTTCATCAAACTTAGTGCATAATTCCGTTAAGTCTTTGTTCTTGAAATGCCTTGCATTATCCATTATAATGGCATGGGGTATGCCATATCTACAAATTATGTGATTAAGGATAAACAAAGAAATTTGTTTGCCTATTGTAGTTGATAGGGGTACAGCTTCCACCCACTTAGTAAAATATTCAGTTGCTGTGATGATAAATTTATGACCATTCGAAGATGGTGGATAAATCATCCCTATTAGGTCTAGCCCCCACTGATAAAATGGCCATGGTGTCGTCATAGGATGAAGTTCTTGTGTAGGTGCATGTATCAAATTCCCATGGAATTGACATTTCTTACAAGTTTTTGCAAAGTCACATGAATCTTTTTCCATGGTAGGCCAAAAATATCCTATCCTTAGAAGTTTCTTGGCTAGGGATAATCCATTTGAGTGTGATCCACAAATTCCTTTGTGGATTTCTCGTAAGGTGAAATTTGATTCTTCCTCTTCTAAACACCTAAGGAGCATTTTGTCAAGACTTTTTCGATACAATGTTTCGTAAACTATAGTATATTTAGTGGCTTGTCGAATGAAGCTTTTCTTTTGGTTTCTAGTTTGGTTTAAGGGAAGGATTTTATCCTTTAAGTAAGTATAAATTGGGCCATACCAGGGTGATTCATTTGTAGTTAGAAAAAAAATGGTGTGAGGGTGGGTTGGGTCATATGTGGGTTGAATTACTTCTTCTATCAAGAATTCATATCTATCATTCTGATTAGGTGTCTACAAAAGTGAAGCCAAAGTGGCCATAGCATCCACTGCTTTGTTATTTTCTCTTGGCACTTGTTCAAATGTAATGAGTATGAAATATTTCTTGAGATTGTCCACCATGGTTTTGTAGGGTACCAATTTGTCATCCTTTGTTTGATTTTCTTCATTAAATTGATTTATGACCAATTGTGAATCTCCATAAACTTTTAATTCTGTCACTTTCCACTCTAATGCCAACTTCATTCCAATAACCAATGCTGCATACTCTGCTATATTATTTGTGCATTGAAATAAAAATTTGTAGGATTTTGGGATAGTAGAGCCTTGAGGAGTGATGAGAAGTATGCCCACTCCTTATCCATGATGAGTGTAGGAACCATCAAAATAAAGATGCCATGTTTTTTCCTCAACATTCACAATCTCTGAATCTAGGAATTCAATTTGTATAGGGTGATCATCATGAAGTGGTGCTTCGGCTAATTGGTCTATAATTACTTGTCCTTTGATTTATTTTCTATCAACATATTCTATGTCAAATTCACTTAG
Organism: Chamaecyparis obtusa; assembly: GCA_027943335.1. Classification (NCBI taxonomy): domain Eukaryota; kingdom Viridiplantae; phylum Streptophyta; class Pinopsida; order Cupressales; family Cupressaceae; genus Chamaecyparis; species Chamaecyparis obtusa. Next base: position 1,358,175 of record BSBK01009315.1, on the reverse strand, counting down.
TATCATCACCCACTTTGCTAGTCTTCCATTCAATGTTGTTTTGCTTAGTAGATACTTGAAAGGGTCAATTTTGGCAATGAGCCTTATCTTGTGGGCTAGCATATAATGGCATAATTTTTGTGAAGAAAAAACTACAGAAAAGCATGCCCTTTCCATAAATGTATAGTTTAGCTCATATTTGACTAAGGTTCTACTAATGTAGTAAATTGCCTCTTCTTTCCCTATTTCATCCTCTTGTGCTAAAAGTGCCCCCAATGAATTCTCTATTGTTGAAATGTATAAGATCAAGGGCTTGCCTCTGATAGGTGGCATCAAGATTGGTGGATTCATAAGATATTTCTTTAATAGACTAAAGGCTTCTTCACACTTGTCATCCCACTTGAATATTGTATCTTTGTGCAAGAGTTGATTAAAATTGTGGCATTTTTCTACTAATTGGGAGATAAATCTCCTAATGGGTTGGATCCTTCCTTGTAAAGATCTCATCTAACTAATGTTCTTGGGTGCTTCCATTTCCATTATATCCTTTACTTTAGTGGGATCAACCTCTATCCCTTTGGCAGATACAATGTAACCTAGAAGCTTGCCGGATTGAACTCCAAATGCACATTTCTTTGGGTTGAGCCTCACTTTGAATTCTTCTAGCCTTTCAAAAAATTTTGCCAAGATTGGTAGGTGTTATTTTCTTGAATGAGATTTGGATAATATGTCATCCACATAATCCTCCATGAATTTATGCATCATATCATGAAATATTGTGGTCATTTCTCTTTGATAGGTTGCTCCTACATTCTTTAACCCAAATGGCATAACATTCCAGAAAAATGTACCCCATGCACATGTAAAAGAGGTCTTATTTGGTCTTTCAGTGCTATCTTGATTTGATTATACCCACTAAATCCATCCATGAGTGAGAACATAGAGTGCCCCACCATTAAATCTACAATGGCATCAATACTCGAAAGTGGAAAATTGTCCTTAGGACTGCATGCCAAGTTTAAGTCTCTAAAGTCCATGCAGATTCTAATGGATTTGTCTACTTTTGATACTGGCACTATATTTGAGATCCATTATGCATAATCAATGGCCTTATAAATCCCACTTTCAATAGTTTTTCTAACTCCACTTTGACAAGTAGGGCTATATGAGGATGCATTTTCCTTAATTTTTGCTTAACAAGTTTTCCTCCTTCCTTGATTTCAAGATGATGCATTATCAGATTTGGGTCTAAACCCAACATATCATCATAAGACCATGTGAAGTTAACTTGTCTTTCTTTAAAGAACTTGATGAATTCTATTATTTCTTCGCTAGATAGAGATGTTGCTAAGTGGATGAACTTCAACTCTATTTCTAATCCAATGTTTACCTTTTCTGTTGGCTCAATTAAGATCGGAGATTTTTCTTCATAGTGTTCTGGTAGAACATCCAAAATCCCTTCCATAAGTGCCTCAATTAGGTTTTCACCTTTGGAAACAACCTTTATTTCTTTGTTTTTTTCTTGATCTAATGTTGCCACAAAGTGGTTTTCAACACTTGATTCTTTTCCTTTTCTATTTTTTTTTTCATTTTTTCTCAGATTAGAAGTTTGGATGCTCCCTTTGATCATTTCTTCCTGATATTCTCTAATAGAAGAAGGTTAACCACGTTGAGGTATTGGGAAACCATGTTATCATTCAAGAAAATTGGCAAGGTGGTTGGTTCAATGGCATTCCATTCAATTAGGTCCAAATGAATGAGAGTTAATGGGTCAACACTTGGGTTTGTCTCAATTGGGTTTAAGGTGTAGATATCATTATCGGAGGGTTCATACATTGTATATTGAAAATCTCAGACATGTGCTTCCTCTAAATGTTCTAAAGAAGAAGGATCAAAGTCCCCCTCACTAGAGTCCTCTCGGGTTTCTGTGGGATAGAACTCATGTGGATTAAACCTAGCATTTGATTCTTCCATAGTAGGTCTCCATGAAGGAATGTATGGTTCACCTACCCACTGATTTATTTCTATCTCTATACTTGGTACATCATTTAGAACACTTGGTTAGAACTAGATGCTTGATTTAAAGTCGATTCTGTCATGGGTCCTTTATTTTTGGTAGAAGCATAGGTATGAATAACATCAATACCCTTGTCTTGGCATGACTTATCTGATAGGGTCTCCCATTCCCATTCATTAGAATCCTCATCACTATGAGACTCTAATTGTAATATTTGGCTATATAGTTGGGGATGATGTTTTTGAGTGTATCCTTCTTCAAGATACCCTATTCCTACTTTTTCCTTAGAATCTTGCCATGTACTTTCTAAGGGTTCAATGATCCCTTCATTCTTTGTGCCTAAAGGTCCTTGACCTTTGTATCCCATCTTTTGCATGATTGCAAACCCTTTCCCATATTAATGTGTGGGAATGGTTACATTTTGAATATGTTTGACATGGGCACTTGATTATTCATCCTTGTACAACCAGTTCAAAATTTCATTGTCCTCTTCATCCATGGCTGATGATGTACTTGCCCTCACAAAGTTATCATTATATCTATGAGGTAGATTTGAGGGTTTCCCAAAGGACTTGGGTGATAGAGGTAGGTCCATCATAGATAAGGAGTATTCACCTACTCCCTTTTGCTTAATCTTACATTGTTTATCAAAAATTTTCATCATTTGGTCCATCTTTTGATAATAGGCCTCTTTGGTGAATACTTGAGTAGCTTGTATATGATCTTCTTTTATTTCTTCAATAATGTTATCCTTGTTAACCCTCTCTTTTCCTTTAGTCAAAGTAGTTGGAATAATGAGTTTTGATTTGTCTTCAATAATAACTTCTTCCATCTTTGCCTTTCCCTTCAAAGAAGTGTTCTTAGAATTTTGACCTTGCTCCATTTTCTTAGGTATAGACCCTTCAGTATTATGTAGGAATAGGGAGTCATTGATAGGTTTGACATTATTAGAATATTGGAATGGATCTAGGTCTCCACTTACCATTATCTCTTGACCTAGATATGGGAACTTTAAGCATTGATGATAAGTTGAAGACACGACTTGCATTTCATGGATCCATGGCCTTCCTAACAAAATATTGTAAGTCAATTTTAGGTCTAACACTTGGCATATGGTCTCTTTTTGCATGGGACCAACTCTTACAAGTAAGACTATAACTCCTCTTGATGCTCTTTCTTCATCATCGTAGGCTTTTATGGTTATTTTCTTCTTTGGGTCAATAGCCTCCTCAGAAAATCCTAGGACTTTTACCAAACTAAGGGTACAAATATTTAGGCCAACACCTCCATCTATAAGGACTCTTTTTACCCTATGCTTGTGGATCAATACTTCTATGTGTAAGGGAAGATTTTGGGGATGATTAAGAGACATGTCATCTTGTTCAGAAAATGATAGGCAATGAGGTGCGATTAGGTGCCCTACCATATTTTGGAATTTGTCTACCTCTAAATTTAGAGGCACATTTATTTCCAACAAGGCTTTTTCTAGGATATCCTTATGAATGGGTGATAGTTTGAGCAGCTCAAGAATAGAAATTTGAGCGGGAGTTCTTTACAATTAATCTACCAAGTTGTATTGCTTTGATGACGATGTTGAAGCTTGGTTTGATATCACCACTTTTGGAGCATTGGTAGGTAGGACAATTTTTTATGCTTGCTCCCTAGTGACAACATTTGATGATACTTCCCTTGACTTATCTTTCACTATGATAACGTTTATGGTTTGATCCTCTCATAGAGTGTTTATCATGTTATCATATGTGTGAGAAAATTTTACTTTCTCATTACCCTTCTTTTGAGTTTGATTTGATGACTCACCCTTTTCATGATTCAAAAAGGGATTCTTGTAGGCCGTGTGATCCTCATTGTTTTGAGGCCCTTCAATTTTTATGGTGTTATTATCAATTAGATCTTGCACTAAGTATTTCAATCTTATGCATTCATTGGTTGGATGACCTCCTTTTTTATGGTATTCACAATGATGAGATGCATTCCACCAATGAGGTTTGACTTCAGGTTCATAACTTGATATGTTGGGTAACGTGATAACTTTATTGGCCAACAAGGTTCTTAGTACATTCTCCAAAGGTTCACCTAAGTAGGTGAATTTCATTTTATTATAATTGGAGTTTGATTTTGATTTTGATTTATCCCAAGTCTTATTGTTGGAATTAAATGGAGCTTTACTTGATTGATTAACATTATTTGAAGAATTAGCTCCATATGGTAGTATAAAAGGGGTAGACTTTAAGTTGTGTGCCTCCACAACTCTATCATTTACAAGGTTTTTATTGTTATTCTTCATCCATGATTTAGATTTATCATTTTTATTGCTGGACCCTTGATTATTGAAATACTTAGGCACATAATTATTATTGTTGTTGGATTTGTTATCCTTAAATAATTTAACTTCACCTCTTTTGACCAAGACATCTTCAATCTTTATCCCATTTTTTATGAGTTTCTCAAATGTTGGGGGACATTGAAGTTGTAATCTATAATTCATTTCTGAGGTCAAATTGTTAGTGAAGATTTCCATCTTCTCTTTCTCTAGGATACTTCATGGATACCTTGCAAAAATAGTCCTCCACCTTTATAGGAATCCTAAGAAGGACTCCCCATCTTTCTGTTTGGTATCACATAACTTGAGCATAGTAATTTCATGCTCAATGTTGTAAGAGTAATGAGTTATGAACTTGGAGGCTAACTCCTCAAAGGACTTTATCCCAGGGGTTAGTTTTGAAAACCACTCCATTGCGAGACCTCCTAAGCTTCTAGGAAAGAGTCTCATTAGATAAGTATCATTGTGCATGAACTCTATGCTTAGGGTGCAAAACTCCCTTAAATGGTCTTGTGGGTCTATTTTACCCATGTATTTATCGTATTTAGGAAAAATGGTATTGAAAGGAAAAGATACCATTGCTAAACTTTTGTCAAAAGGAAAAGGACACAAAGCTTCTATGGAAAAGACCTTAGGTTTGGCTGCCTTCTTCATGGTATTGATTTTCTCTTGGAAGGCCTTAATTTGCCTAGTCATAACATTCATAGGATTGTCTTGGTGTTGGTCTTTCTTGAGTTGGTCAATATCAAAGTCATAGGGCAGCTTTACCCCCTTTTGTGCTAGGTTTAGGAAGAAATTCTCCCTATCTTTGTCTATTAATTTCTCCATAACCTCTAGGAAATCATTGTCTTGGGCAGCTTTCTCAACCCTTTCCTCAAGTGTCTCCTTAGGATTATAGTTGGCATTGTTGATATTGTGATAGGCTGAATTCATATCACCCATCTCTTCAAGTCTTGGTTCAAATAGGTTCGTGAAAATTTCTTCTTGATTAGGATCTTTGAACACACTTTGGTACTCCACTTCTTGCCTTGGGTTTTCAAAGATAGTGCTATCTCTTGGTAATGATCCCCTATATGTTTGTGACTACATGGAAACTGGCATCCAACAAGGGTTCATTTTGGAATGATCCTTGATTTGAAAATTGTTGATTTATATTGAAGAGATTTTAAAAATATAAGATGATTTTCAATGGATATCTCTCACTTGTTTATGTATTGTAAACACAACAATCACACATTCATTTGTCTCTTTTTACCCACTTAAACACAAAATTTTTGATTTGAAGAATGTCATCATGGGTTTTTCACAAGAATGCACTTCAAGCACCTACCTAGCACAAGATTTGGTTTGTAAACATGGCTCTAGAAGGTGGTCTTGCTATTTTATCAAGGATTTAGTATATATTCCATTCAAATAGACTTTAATCTCTCATCCTCCAAGTATGTTAGGAGGCTTCCCACATGCACCAAGGTATGATTTTGCGCAATCCATGAGGACTACTAGAGGAAGGTTGAAAAATTAAGATCCGTTTGTCACACACCCCATTAAGGATGCATGCATTTCATTTTAGAGTGGGTTGGATTCCCGCGGTGAAAGCGAGGGTATCCCACTTTGGGCTATCCCTCTCATTGGCCTCGTTAAGGAAAACTTGGGAGGCGAGCCCACTATTTCTCTAGCATGTATATGGAAAACAAGAAATGAACTTAGGCCGACAAGTTTGGGAGTTTGATTCACACAAAGAGTGAAGAGCATATCCCTATTGTCTTTCTTTGTTCCACACACTTAAACACATGCTTGTTCTTTCCCAATCTCTTAACAATGAGATTCTTAAAATTGAAGTGTGTAATTCATTTCCTATTTTATCTTAAGCTTATGTCAAAAGAATACCACAATTTAATCAAGTGCAAGCTTGAATAGAGAAATACCTTTCCTTTTGTAGCTAGCCTAAGCTAGGGGCATTTTTGAAAGGTTTTTGTCATTGTTTTTCAACTCATCTTCCTCCTCCAAATGTGCTTGTCCTCCAACAAGTTAGTCAACACCAACAATCACAATGACGAAAAATCAAAGCAAAATGAATGAAGCAACTAATAATGTATTGAACTTTTAAGCACCTTAATTGTAAAGTTTTAAGGAAAAATTGAACTTAAGGACTAAAAATCCAATTTAGAGATATGGATTTTGATTTGTATGCTTCAATAACAGCAAGATATTTTTAATATACTTGATTATATTCTTCTTGTGTTGTTTCAAGAACCGCTTTGATATGAGCTATGTTCTCCTTCTTGATCTTTTTGGCTAAGGCTTTGCCCTCCTGATTGAATTTTGTCTCTGGTTTTCTCACCTTTTTATGTCCTGCCATCCTGCAGAATAAAAGTCATTTTTCCACAGTCAGATTAATTAATTCATAAAATTATGCAAAAGCTCACCAGAATTAATTAAATGCGCTATTTTATTGCTCAAAAGCACAGCTAATTTGATTGAAAGCACTATTTTATTCTATCAGTAAACTACAAAAATGCACAAATAACTCTTAAAAGCACTACTGGATTAAGAAAAGGTTGTAAAATTTATGCAAAAGTGCTAAGGAAACTAGTGAAAGCACCTAGCAGTTAGGAGCAAAGCACCCTTTTATGATGTGGAAGCGCTGAAAGATAAGGAGACTGAAGACATGACTCACAAAGGCACTGCAGATTGATGCAAAGGTGCACAACTTTTCCATAGAAGCACCAGAATAGTGATTGAAAGCACCATTTCTTCTCACAAAAGCGCTACTTAAATTGGCAAAAGTGCTACTTCATAGAAAAAGCTGAGGGTTAATGATATGCAAATTTGAAAATAATGCAAAATTTTCGTACGATTAATGAAGTAGAGCATTCTGCCCCATGGTGGGCACCATTTTGTACACTAGGGAAAGTGCCTTCATAGAATTAAGGTTAATCAATAATTGAAAATAGTAACTAAATACAACCACAAAGCAATAGAGAAACTATTTAGCAAAATATTGACTAATTGAGCATCATATGGCTCTCTAACTAAGAATGTTAATGAATAGCTCTCAGCAAGCTTCCATTAATGACAGTCCTAGAATGATAATGATAAAGATAACAATGCTATTGCTAACAATTAGATCAAAGTAAATGCTAAAATGCTTCTCCAATGCCTTTCTAAGATCAAATTGCAAGAGGTTCAATGCAATTCTTAGATGTGTGGATGATCATAATGAAGGAATTAGGCCTTCCTTTTATTGATTTTCCCAATGGTAGGAGGTGTAGTTGTGTTTGATCATCATTAAGGTTGAGTTGAGTCCTTGGTTCCACCCTTTGAAGACAAAGAAAAGTTTGTGTCCTCAAAGCTTGGGACAAGTAGACAAGATGGATGGTCAAGATTCCTTTTCACTTTGAGTGAATGAGATTGAATTTGGCTTGATCCATGTGAATGCCTTTCCTTTACTCTCATTGGTTGATTGATTTTCCTCTCTTTGTGGTTGTTGAGAGTAAATAGGATTTATTAATTGATTTAAATGAATTTTTTTAGCCATGTACCCCTTGAATGGGTTGAATTTAATTTAATCCAAGACTATACAATTAATTGAATTAATTGTATTTTGATTTGATTTCACTTGATTAAAGTTCTCTCAATTTTGATTTTGATTGAATTAAGATTTGATTTTCATTTTGATTGGCTAATTATGCATTGTGATTCAATTGACTCAATTATGTCCTTGATTTTCCTTGATTTAACTTGATTTTCTTTGATTTGATCTTTGTCCATTTTCAAGTGATTACAGGTTGTTAGAAAGTAAAGATCCCCAAGATAACTGAGAGGGGGGGGGGGGGGGGGGGGTGAATCAGTTATCTGATAATTTAACCATTCAACTACTTTAAACAATATAATCAATGTAGTAATCAACCATAGAAAGATAACCATACACAATTGCACAATAACACAAGATATGTTGACTAGGGAACCTCTTGAAAAGAGTAAAACCCTGGTGGGAATGATGCCCACAAAATGATGCACTAAAATGAAAGTGCCTTGTTAGAGGATGGACCCTGTTAGGAGTCTTATGAAATACATTCAGTACATATAAATCCCTGTTAGGAGATTTTGAATCCCTATTAAAAGATTCTAACCCGGTTAAGAGTTTATGGAAGACAGAAGGACCCACTGCCCAAACAGCTTCAAGGCAAGATCTCTGAACCCACTGTCCAAAAGATCTTAGAATTATTCAACATAATAATATGAAATATATTACCTCCTTCATACTCTGCCAAAACTGCACTCTTTGCTACACAAGATCACAATTCCAGATCTCTGTACTCACAAGTCTTCCTTCATCACTGAATTAGCTCTTTTCTTCACTTCATGCATATATTCGCATCTCAACTTTCACAATTCAATCCTCTCTACTCAATTCTCTTTTTCCCAATTCTCATTACAACAAGGAAAAAATTCCTTCTTATATACCAAACTCAAATAATTACAAATGAGTCGGTCGTCAATTACAAAATAATAATTTCTACACGCTACACACAAAATTCACATAAAATTGTCAGCTTCCAGATACTGTAACTTTCTCCAAACATATCCTCGAAGTTTGTGTTGTGAACCACATCATCATTAATGAGTCTCCAACATCCCTTTAACTGCACAAAATTAGATTCCATCTCAGCTAAGAGATATCCTCTAATTTCTGAAAATTGCTACACAGAAACATTGTCTAAACACTGCTTTCACCAAAATGCTCATAACTCTCATGAATGAATGAATTTCTTTTTGTTCTATTAATCATAGGTTAATAACACACCAAAGAACATACCATGAATTGTGCAAAAGCCAATCTGCAATACAACATGTGTACAAAACAAAATTGTACTTGCTTTCCTGCTGATATCCAGAATATCACTGTGTTGACATCAATGACAATCCAAGTCATGAATGCAACAACAATTGCTACAGAATGACTGCCAAAATACTGCATTCATTCCTAACAATCTCCCCCATTGGCATTGATGACAACATAGATGAAAAACATCCAATGTTCCAAAAATCCAATACTGCAACATCACTACAAAATATCAAATTAAATCTTGCTTCGTTCTCCCATTCAGCTCTCTTATACAATCCAAAATGTTTTTCATGTATATCTCTCCCCCATTGACATCAATGATAGAAATTCCATCACTAAGCCAACAACAACTTAATGTCAAAAGACACTATTCAAAAAAATACAATAACAAGAGTCCTCATGACTTAGCTCATAAACTCCCCCATAGAGGAAGTTCCAACATCCAATCCAGAAGAAAGAAAGGGCTCATATACCACTGGACGGATGCAATCATCTACATCAATTCTCAAAAATAGGCTGGGGCATAACCCCAAGCATACCTCTCAGATACACAAATGTATCCTTAGGTAAAGGTTTTGTAAATATATCTGCTATATGTTCCTTTGTGCTTATGTACTCCAATCTTACTTCTTTTTTTGCAACTTTCTCTCTTACAACATGATACTTGATCTCAATATGTTTAGTCTTAGAATGTAAAATATAATTTTTTGACATACTCACTGTACTGGTGTTATCACAATGTATAACAACAGGCTCATCAAACTTTATTTCAATATCCTTCAATATCTGCTTCATCCAAATAATCTGATTACAATTGTTTGCTGCTGCAACATATTTTGCTTCTGCTGTACTTTGTGAAATACAATTCTACTTCTTATTTAACCAAGAGACCAATTTTCCTCCAAGAAAAAAGGCTCCACCACTGGTGCTTTTCTTGTCATCAATGCTGCCTCCCCAATCTACATCAGTATAGGCACATAAAGTAAAATCATTAGAATTCTCATACCATAATCCATAGTCCACTGTTCCTTTCAGATATCTCAATATCATCTTTACTGCTGCATAATGTGATTCTCTAGGTTCTACTTGAAATCTTGCTACAATCCCAACTGAATGTGCTATATCAGGTCTTGTATGTGTCAAGTACTGCAATCCTCCAATCATAGATCTATACTTTTTCTGCTCAACTGCTGGTGTCTCATCTTTGCTAGATAACTTATGTCCAGTTACCATAGGTGTTCCAATAGGTTTAGAATCTTCCATTCCAAATCTTTTCAATAAGTCATTCAAATACTTAGTCTGACTTACAAATATACCTTCCTTGCTTTGTGTTATCTGTAATCCCAAAAAATATTTCATTTCTCCAATCATGCTCATTTCAAATACAGTCTTCATTTCATCTGGAAATTTGTCATTGGCTTCATCTTCTCCTCCAAAGATAATATCATCAACAAATATAACTATAACCAACAAACCATTCTCAATTTCTTTTGTGTATAAGTTACTATTTGCTGTTCCTTTTATAAATCCCAATTTCAATAAATACTTATCCAATCTCGCATACCAGGTTCTGGGTGCTTGTTTTAATCCATATAAATCTTTCTTTAACTTACATACCATATCTCCTTCTTGTGTCAAAGGAAAACCTTCAGGCTGCTCAATGTAGACTTCTTCTTCCAATTCACCATTCAAAAATGCTGACTTCACATCCATCTGACACACTTTGAATTTCTTGTAAGCTGCATATGCTAGAAACATTCTCACTACTTCAAGTCTGGCCATAGGTGCAAAAGTTTCTTCATAGTCAATTCTTTCTTGCTGTGAATATCCTTTACATACCAATCTTGCTTTGTTTCTTATCACTTCTCCTTGTTCATTCATCTTGCTTCTGAATACCCATTTTTTTCCAATCACATTCTTATCTTTAGGTCTAGGGACCAATTCCCATGTCTTGTTTTTTTCAATCTGCTCTAGTTCTTCTTTCATAACATTAATCCAATGTTCATCTTCACAAGCTTCATTAGTAGTCTTAGGTTCAATTTGAGAAATCAAACATAAATGTACCTTATTTCAAGTCAAAACTCCTTTGTCTAAACTTCCAATAACTTGCTCAATAGGGTGATGTCTTGAAATATACCTGTTAGGTGTCATACTTACTGATCTTGTTCCAACTGTAGATTCTTCTCTGCTTTCTTCTCTATTTTCTTTAGTATGACTTTCATTCAGAAAATCACTGTTAGTTTCAAAAAATAATTCTATATTTTCAATGTTAGGCTGAGGTTGTGCTTCTCCATCAGATTCATAATCAAGCATTCTTTCCTAAATTTTAAACTTCTCATCAACTTTGACATTTGCACTTTCAACAATAGTCTTAGTTCTTTTGTTATAACATCTATATGCTTTCCTTTTCAAAGAATATCCAAGAAATATTCCTTCATCACTTCTAGGATCAAACTTTCCTATATCATCATCTCTCTTAATATAACATTTACTTCCAAAAATTCTAAAATACTTAACTGAGGGTGCATGTCACCATAATTCATAAGGTGTCTTATTTGTATCTGCTCTGATTTGTACTTTGTTCATAGTGTATACTGTTGTGTTCACTGCTTCTCTCCAAAAGGTCTTAGCCAAATCATTCTCAAACAACACAGCTCTTGTTGCTTCAATTATTGACCTGTTCCTTCTTTCTGCAATACCATTTTGTTCTGGTGTTCTAGGGGCTAAAAGTTGTCTCTTAATACCATTCATTTCACAAAAAGTATTAAACTCTCTAGATGTAAATTCACCACCTCTATCAGATCTTAGACACTTAATCTTCATTTTAGATTCATTCTCAATTTTTCTTTTCATGATCTTAAATTTATCAAATGCTTTAGATTTTTCTTTCAAAAATGCAATCCACATCATTCTTGTAAAATCATCAACAAGAATCATAAAATACCTTTCTCCATAGAATCCTCTAGTCCTAGTAGGACCACTCAAGTCAGTATGAACAATCTCCAGCTTCTCTGCCGATGTGAACTTCTTGCTGGGGAATGAACTCCTTTCCTGCTTTGCCATCATACATTCTTTGCAAATCATGTTATTAGGTTTCATAATTCTAGGTAAATCTCTTATCGCAAGTGTAGTACTCACTTTGACAATATTAACAAAGTTTATATGACAAAACCTTTTATGCCATAACCAACTGTCATCAATCTTAGTTAACAAATATGTCATCTCAATATGATTCAACTGAAATACATTACCTCTGGTTCTGGATCCTTTTCCAATCAAATTTCCATCTTTATCTTTTATCACACAAGTTTTCTCTGCAAACCAAACTTGATAACCCTTATCAACCAATTGTCCAACACTTAGTAGATTATGTCTCAATCCATCAACAAAGTAAACATCATCAGTGTTAGTCTTTCCATCAAGAGTAATAGATCCTATACCCTTAATCAAACAAGGTGCATTATTACCAACTCTAACAATTCCTCCATCATAATTGTCTAGCTTAACAAACTTTCTTTTATCTCCAGTCATATGATGTGAACAACCACTATCTATAATCCAATCAGATTTCTTTTCAACTTGAGAAACTAATGCTTTTTCTTCCCTTTCATTAGATTCAGAACTTTCTTCTTTAATTGCTACAAATCCTATTTCCTCAAAGTTATCATTATCACTATCACTTAAATGTCTTTCAATTCCTGCTTCAAGATCTTCATCATTTGCATAATAACATTCTTTAGATCTCCTAGGTTTAAAGTTGCTTCTATACTTCTTAACTCTTTTAGGACATTTAGATGAAAAATGACCATATTCTTGACAAGTCCAACATTTAAAGATTTTCTTACCTTCTGGTTCTCTTTTTACAAGTAATGTAATACCTTCTTCAATCTTCTTATCTTCCTCAGATTTAGATCTGCTACTGCTGGCATAATCTCCATTCACACTAGTACTTCTTGATAATGTAGGTCTAATGTTAAGAGCACTGAATGCTATCTCCATTCTAGGTAGCTCTCCTGATAATCTCAAATTCATCTCTGTTGTTTCTAATCTTCCAAGAAGAGTCTCTCTTGAAAATTTTGGTGTACAAGGTATCACTTGTTCAATCATCTGTGTTGTATGCTTGAATACTGGTGTCAAAGTTCTCAAAATTTTCCATATCACTTCATTCTCTATCTTATCACCTCCACAAGACTTTATTCCTATTACAATCTTAGAAATCCTACCAATATAGCTTCTAATAGATTCATCTTCCATCATTCTGATATCTTCAAATGCACAAATCCAATTATGTAATCTAGCCTTCTTTGCATGTTCATCACCTTCAAAAGTAGAATGTAAAGCTTTCCAAATTGCATGAGATGTTTTCAAACATCTTACTTGACTGTATTCATTCTTCGGTAGTGCTAACAAAAGTGCTTCTCTTGCAAGTATGTTACACATGAATAGATCTAGCTCATCTTTAGTTCCTGCCTCTAGATTGTCTTCCTCAATGATAGTCTTCTCATTTTTTGTAATCAACCAATAACTTGGTCCTAAACATAATAAATGTGTCTTCATCTTTTCTTTCTAGCTATCAAAATTTACTCCATCAAACTTAGGGCTTTCTTTCCTAAAATTTGCCATGGATCTCCTTAAGTTGTTAAACTTTTCTTTCAAGGACCTGCTGCTCTGATACCAATTGTTAGAAAGTAAAGATCCCCAAGATAACTGAGAGGGGGGGGGGGGGGTGAATCAGTTATCTAATAATTTAACCATTCAACTACTTTAAAAAATATAATCAATGTAGTAATCAACCATAGAAAGATAACCATACACAATTGCACAATAACACAAGATATGTTGACTAGGGAACCTCTTGAAAAGAGTAAAACCCCAGTGGGAATGATGCCCACAAAATGATGCACTAAAATGAAAGTTCTTTGTTAGAGGATGGACCCTTTTAGGAGTCTTATGAAATACATTCAGTACATATAAATCCTTGTTAGGAGATTTTGAATCCATGTTAAAAGATTCTAACCCAGTTAAGAGTTTATGGAAGACAGAAGGACCCACTGCCCAAATAGCTTCAAGGCAAGATCTCTGAACCCACTGTCCAAAAGATCTTAGAATTATTCAAGAGAATAATATAAAATATATTACCTCCTTCATACTATGCCAAAACCACACTCTCTACTACACAAGATCACAATTCCAGATCTTTGCACTCACAAGTCTTCCTTCATCACTGAATTAGCTCTTTTCTTCACTTCATGCATATATTCGCATCTCAACTTTCACAATTCAATCCTCTCTACTCAATTCTCTTTTTCTCAATTCTCTTTTTCTCAATTCTCATTACAACAAGGAAAAAATTCCTTCTTATATACCAAACTCAAATAATTACAAATGAGTCGGTCCTCAATGACAAAATAATAATTTCTACACACTACACACAAAATTCACATAAAACTATTGGCTTCCAGATACTATAACTTTCTCCAAACATATGCTCAAAGTTTGTGCTATAAACCATGTCATCATTAATGAGTCTCCAACATCCCTTTAACTGTTCAAAATCAGATTCCATCTTAGCTAAGAGATATCCTCCGATTTCCAAAAATCGCTACACAGAAACACTGTCTAAACACTGCTTTCACCAAAATGCTCATAACTCTCATGAATGAATGAATTTCTTTTTGTGTTGTTAACCATAGTTTAATAACACACCAAAGAACATACCATCAACTGTGAAAAATCCAATCTACAATACAACATGTGCGCAAAACAAAATTGTACTTGCTTTCCTGCTGATATCCAGAATATCACTGTGTTGACATCAATGACAATCCAAGTCATGAATGCAACAACAACTGCTACAGAATGACTGCCAAAATAATTTGCATTCATTCCTAACATAAGTAGCATTGCAATCAGTAGCTTTAAGCTTGAGAGTTCACACATAATTTTTAGATTCTTCTATGCAACCACAGAGAGAGTCAAAGCTGCAACAATTATTATCCTAGATTTTAGAGCCTTGAATGGTATTGGTGGTGTAGTCATAAGGCACATTTTTGGAAGATGAGGAATTGTTTTGATTATGATTAGGGAATGGCTTATTGTAGATATTAAGTTGTGCATTAGACAATGAAGGTGTATGACCTTCAAACTAAATTTTCCCATCATCAATAAGGTCCTGGATATAGTGTTTGAATTTCATACATTTCTTAATATCATGTCCTTTGATGCAATGATATTCACAATATTCATTATGCTTATACCAAGCAGGTTTGGGTTGATTGTCATCATATGGTCAGGTATTAGGATATATCATCATATTTTGATCAACAAGTTTTTGAAAGATAAAATCTAGGGGTTCTACAAGAGAAATGAATTGTCATTGAGGATGTGAAGCAGAATTCTTGTTGTTGTTGCTGTTATCATTATTGTGAGGGAATAGATAGTCCTGATTACGAGATTATTGTTGAGGTGTTTTGATTTTCCCAATTACAATTTTTATTGTTTCTATTTCCTTTATTGAAATTACCTTAGCTAGATGGTTGAACATTCTGAACATGTTTAACATCGGTCACTCCATCATTGACTACCCCTTTATTCTTAGTCTAAAATTTTTGTTTATCATTGTTAGGAGAGGGAGTATAGTGTTTAATGGCTCCCTTTGCAAGAGACCATCTTCAATTATTTTTCCCTTGCTACATCATTTCAAAAGTATCAGGAGAAACCATTTTCATGTGGAAGGACATTTCAGGTACCAGATTTCTAGTAAAGATGTCAATAAGGTGATTAACTAGCATTTTCCAAGGCATTCTATTAGCTAAGTGTCTCCACCTTTGTAAGAAGCTAGCAAAATTTTACCCATTCTTTTGCTTCATGTTTCATAAGTCACTTAAGGATGCTTGATGTTTGATATTATATGAGTATCGTGCAACAAATTTCTCTACAAGATCAGGGAAAGAGGATATAGATCTAGGAGGTCGATTCATAACTCATTTGAGTGTCAGGCCTCCAAGACTCCTTGTAAAGAGTCTCTTAAGATAGTGTTTATTATGGGAGACCTCCTCACAAGAAACATAGAATTATTTGAGATGTTGGATAGGACATGTCTTTCCCTTATATTTATCAAATTTAGGGATCTCAAAGTTTGTAGGGAAAGGTATCATATTAATTGATTTATCAAATGGATAAGGCCATATTTCCTCAAAGGAAAATTCCTTTTTACCTCCTCTTTTCATGTTGTGGATAAGGATTTTAATTTCATTGATTTGATTCACCAAGTTAGGAGCATTGTGATTTGTAAGATGTGAACCAAAAAGTTGTCCTCCTCCAAATTGTGATGTCAAAAACCAAATTGATGTAAGTCTAAGTGTGGGAGAAGATACATGATAATAAGCTTGTGACAATGGTGGGGTAGATGTTTTTATGACCCCAGAAGGAATTTTGAATAGCGATGAAACATAATTAACTAAAGATTGGGGAGTTGATGTTCTCGACAATGATGTTTGACCCACGTTCAAGACATTAGCGTCAAAAGGAGTAGATGCATTTTTAGTTGTATGAGTGCTAGTGTGTGAACTGGTATTATGTATAACACTAATAATTTGTTGGATTTGTTCGAGTGTTAATTGAAATTTTGGTTGTATTATTGATACAGGTATTGATGTAGAAGGCCCACTAGAAATGACATTGCCTTTGTCTTGAGATGGCGTAGTCTTAACAACTGCATCAGTTATTGTGGATACCCATTCTTTAGTAATATTGTTGTACAATAGTGATTCATCAAAAGCCTCAGGGACTATGACCCCATCATGGACAAGGTTCATAATGATTTATGTTCTCTTGGCTCGAATCACCTTATCAATCATCTCCACATTACATGGATCTTTGAGAAATTCATCAACTTGTGGATTTGGCAGTATTTCAGATTGCTCATCTTGTTCAACATATTCAATTTCAAGCTATGCTCAATTAGTTATATCTGGCATCCCAAAACCTCCAAGAGGTATAGAGGCAAAAGGATTCTCATTGTCTGGGAAACATCAACTTTTCATCTTAGCTTTTGAGTGGTTACAACCATACGATTAGAAAGAAAAGGATGAAGATAGATGAGCTTAGGAGCATGATATGGACCTTGTTTTGATCAAGAGGATATGGCCTCAAAGTTGATTAATTTAATTTTGTGAAGGATTGATGATTGATTGGTGAGGGTAGGGCCTCAAAGGTTTGATTTGGTTCAAAGGTTTAGGACAACCTTAGAGAAAAAGAGATCCTATGAGAATCAATGATAAAACCTTCATTGTACTTGTAGATAGACTAATGATCACAAGCAAAGAAGGGTATAGGATTGATTAGATTATGCCACTTAAGATAGAGTGACATTCTCAAGTGACAAAAGTTGATTTTGATTAAAGATTAGGATATCTAAAATTGATAAATCTTTCCACCTAGATTTAATGATGAAGGTGGATCAAAGGATAATGAAGAAAAATGAGTGATTTAGGTCTAAGGGAATGACATCTTGCTCTAGTAAGAGGGGGAATGGCTTATGATAGATTAAGATGATGAAGGATGTATGAAAGAGGAAGGTTTAATCATAGGTCTCAAAGTTGACAAAGTCTCGGTTTATGCTAGGTTTTCACAAGTAGTTAGAGAGCTTGTTATTGAAGACAATCTTATCAACTTTCTCTTAATCTTGGAGCTCTTGTTGAATAGATTTGACAATGTGTTGATACTTCCTAGATTTTTTATTGGTTTCTTTCCTTCCTCTATAGGACAAAGGTAGTGGGACCTTGGCTTTCTTGTGCTTGGAGATATGGGATATAGCCTATAGAAGATAGGACTTGGTTAACCAACGTGTTCAAAGGAAAGAAATAATTTTCATACTCAAGCATGGGAAAAAAAAAAAGTCTAAAAACAATCCCACAAGGGACAAAACAACCTTGAGGGATACAAGCAACTATGACAAGTCCAAATGATAGAAAATAATAGCGCAATGTGTATGTCCAAAATATTTTCATGGGTGTAATACAATCGAAGACACTTCAAACACATTCTACCTAAGGTCAAAAGGGAGTTGTTCCAACCTTTTCACACAACTTGATGCTCTTAGCTCCACAATTAAGTGGTTGAATAGCCTTTCTCAGGACTATGCATGTTATGGATCAATTGGAAAAAAAAAATGCTTGTGGCACATATCTTTCCATATTTCCATATTCAAGCTTTAGTGTCCAAGGGAACACATATGGTGAGTATCTTGGGGTGATCTAGGTAAGTCAAATTGGATCAATCCTTGCACAAAGTAAGTCACACAACTAAAATGGTTGGCCTCCAAGTCCTTAGGTGTCTAGTAAGGTCCTTCGTTCATGACTATCCCCTGTTGTTTCGCAAGTGGAATTAAGGCCTATAGCCCTACAAGCATCCAAAAACTATAGTCTCACAAGCAAGATTGAGACCTCTCAGCGCTATACTAGATGAACATATTTCCCTTGTAGTAAATAATATTGAGACCATTGATAACCCTACAAGTGCCCAATCAAATGTAGTCATGCTTAGCAATATTGAGGCAACTAGGCCCTACACATGAAGAAGCGTTAGGAATAGAAAATATCCAAGTCTCCCCTCTCTTTGGATTGAAGGAAGCTTTTGAATATAGTGGGGTGGAGTAGTTGGGTTCACTTGTTCCCCACTTGGGGTTGTTCCCAAAAGATTGCTCTCTCGGAAGACCCTCTAAAGGTAAATGCAAGAAAAGTAAGATGGATAGATAATGGAGGTCAATATTTCTGATTTTCCATAAGGAAAAGAACATACTCTCCTTTTCTAGAGTTTCTCCCAAACACATCAAGCACATGTTCATTTACCCAAGATTCCTTTCTAATGACTTAATTAATTAGGTCTAGATTTCTGATTTCCCCTTAAAGAGGAAAGAGCATACTCTCCTACTACCCAATTAAATCATAAGAAACAAACATTCCTAATTAAACTAAGTGCCTATAAAAATCAACTTAAAGTAGACACAATGTTTGGTTGAACCTCCAAGGTAACCTACAAAACCAATGAATTAGTAGTCTAAAATCTTTTCAAGATCTTCAAATAACGTCCTACAAAACAAATTGATTAGTAGTATCAAAATATTTAAATCTTGGTCAATCGTTCTGCAAAACCACTATTAGAAGCATTGAATAATGTGCAAAGTAAGTGCAAATTCATCACAAAATTTTAATTTTTTTATATTTTACCTAGTCAACAAGATCTGATTTGTTTGATATGATTTTGGACACAAAAATAGAAATGCAAAAAAGAGACCCCTACTAAAAAATAAAGAGCTTTTCAAAAATGTAAAATTTTTTAAAAAATTCCTTAATGTGTGCCTTAGAGACCTGATTTATCAAAACAAACCAATTTTCAAAGATTGAATGTTTGAGCCATATCCGTGCATCAAAATAAAAAACACAAAGAATATGCCATTTGTAAAACTCTCAGACCTTTATGAAAATATAAAGTTTTCCAAAAAATACGGTGATTTACAACCAGAAATTAATTATGATGATCCTCCACTTGCAAAAAAAAATTTAGACCAAAACTCCAAGTTGTTTGAAAGATATGATCAAATCTTTCAAAATAACCCTACAATTTTATCTTCAACTCAAGCTACACAAGTATTAGCATAAAAATTCTTCAAAAGTGTAGATCTAATAGGGATGCGAGTCCCACCGGGTATGCCAAAATGTATGCAATGAAAATATAGACCTATTTGCTACAAATACAAAACACCAAAACACCAAACAATCACATTAGATGTTAGTTATTTCATATGCAACAAAATAAGTGACTTTCACTACAACCTCAATGAGCTAAAACAAGGGCACCCAATAACCTTGTTTGATTTGCTCTTCTAGATTATTGTCGGTATTCTCTCCCAACACAAATGAAATGCAATTTAAATGCAAAACTATAAAATGAAAGATGAGGATTTTGGAGACAAGTATGAGAAACTTGCCCCAAATCTCACAATGATATGTAAGTGCAAGATCAATGAAGAAGATAGTGCACAAGCAAAATGATGCAATATATTTTGATTCTTTTTTAATAAGATATGAAATGCAAACTAAATATGAATGAGAACACAAGATTCAAAATATGCTATGAAATCAAAGTTAATCTATGATGCAAGAATTGAAATCTAAACTAAGAATGAAGATGCAAATAAATTATGCTAAGAAATTGAAATGCTACAATACTAGATTGCTAGAATATTTAATGATTATGCTTACAAGACTCTTATTTGCCTACATATGAGAGAAAAGTCTTCTTTTATACAAATTACAAAAGGATTAGACAGTGGAGATTAAGAGGCAAAAGAATGAGTGGCTGGGATTAAAGGTTAGGTAGGGTTTAGAAAAGTCAAACTTCATTTGAGATG
This sequence comes from Chamaecyparis obtusa, assembly GCA_027943335.1. Classification (NCBI taxonomy): domain Eukaryota; kingdom Viridiplantae; phylum Streptophyta; class Pinopsida; order Cupressales; family Cupressaceae; genus Chamaecyparis; species Chamaecyparis obtusa. The sequence goes on along the minus strand of BSBK01009315.1, from coordinate 1,337,576 downwards.
GAAAAAGAGATTTGAAAATGATTGGTGGAGAAAAAAGATGGAGAGATGGCCACTTCGGAAAAGGTAATTGTGCACATGATTAGAGGTAATCCACCTTTGAATTAAGATTAGAGGAATATTAGAAAAAATGTAAGTTTACAAAAGGGGGAAAAGTGGCTAAATTAAAATGATTTTAATTTAAACATAGTTTAGAATAATTTTTAAGCTAGTGGTGGAATAAAATAAATAAGATTTATTTCATAAAGGGAAATGGAGGGATACTATATTAAATTGAATTCAACATATTAAAATATTCAAATAAAATTTAAATACAAAGGAAAAATGACTTTATGTAATTAAAATTAATTTAATTAAATAAATAGAGGAATATAACCATATAGTTAATTAATTAAAATCAACTATAATGTTAAGGGCGAATAAAAATTAATATTAGAATGTAAAAGGAAAATGAATTTATTTAATTAAATTAAATTTAATTAAATAAATAGAGAATATAACAATATAGTTAATTAATAAAAATCAACTATACTGATAAGAACAAATATTAACAAAAATTAATATTAGAATGCGAATGGACAATTTTAGGTGTGTACATTTTGTCCCTCTTTGATGTGGTGTCAAAATCGACACCTTGTCAAAGAAGAAGAAAATAAGATGCCCCAAGAGTTGTACCTAAGCAACGATGTGAAGAGGATGTGCCCCCTCAAGAAAATTGAGCAAAAAATAAATTTGACAATTTTATCGAAAAGGAAAGGTGAGGGTAGAGGAAGTGAATAAAAGAAGGCCTCCAATATAAAATGAACCTAAATGTAGACTATAATTGTGTCAACATGGGAGAGCATATCCAATTTTGATGTTGCATACGAATCATGTACCACATGCTAGATAAACAAGGATAACATGATTAGGATGTGTAGACCAGACACTCTAACAAACAAACACATCATACCATAAAAAGTTATGAATCAGCCCCAAAACCTATCTAAACAAACCAAGATATGAAGATCTTGGTCATCTAGAGTAGGTTTGATTGAACACAAAAGATAAAACAAAAAGAAGGCCTCATGACCAAGCAGCCATTCAGTCCATAGTTCTTGCCCAGAAAAATTTGATACTTAGATTTAGGATTAGATGAGCTATCTTTGGAAAGATGTATCCGGAAGGGCCAATGATGATTGATTCAAGGTTGTTTATAAGTGTCAAGGAAAAACCAATAGATCAAATGACAACAAGGATAATTAGTCTTCATATTTTTGTGACAGGGCGCATGTGGTCAATGAGTTTGAAAGAGTGTCATCGATCGCAATGGAGATCAAGAGAATTAGGTCAACTGCATAGGTGAGTGTCTGCAAAGTGAGAGAGATGTAATGTGAACTTGGTTAGCCACCCGCACAAACATAGGAGGGGTATGAAGGGATGGACATAAGAAAGTATCTCAATAGATGATGGATCTAGGTGAGCTACACATGGCACTGACAAGCGGTTTTCACCATGGTACTTATCCAAGGTGCCTGTTGCTAGGTTTTTACCATTGGATGAATTTTTTTTGCATTTTTCCCTTTTTCTATTTTTTTATAGGTCATCAAGGTGCCTATTTGCTAGGTTTTCACCAAGATGATGATTTTTTAGGACATTTAATAATTTTTAGGAGTTTTTCAAGACTTTTTTAATTTTTAGGATTTTTTTAGGATCATAAACTACTAGACATAGGTATTGTTGGTTCTCATGTATAGAACTTCTTCAGATGCATAATATTCACAGGATCATGGAGTAGGTCTCCCTTTGGTGTAGCTATCTAATATGCTCCTAAGCCAAATTTAGTTGTAACCACAAAAGGCCCCAACCAGTTTGGCTCAAATTTTCCTTTCTCCTCATGGTTCTTGAGATTTCTCATGTTATGTTGCAGGACTAGATCACCAACTTCAATTTATCAGGGCTTGATCTTCTTATTGAACTGTAAGTGAAGGTGATTTTGATACATGCGAAGATGGTTCAGGGCATTAAGGCATCACTCATCTAGGAGTTGCAATTCTTGTAAGTGGGCAACTCGATACTCATCATCAGTTATCAGATTCTTTAGGTAGATTCTAAGGGAGTGGTGCTCAATTTCTATGGGAAGTACAGCCTCAAAACCAAGAATAAGGGAAAATGGGGTTGCTCTAGTGGGGGTACGGATGGAGGTATGGTAGGCCCAAAGATTAGGATTTAGTTGAAGGTGCCAATCATAACCAGTACCATCAACTATATTTTTGAGGATGTTCATGATAGTTTTGTTAGTAGCCTCTGCTTGACCATTACCTTGTGGGAGATACTTTGCTGGAACAATGTTGGGTTATGCCAATTTTTTCGCAAAGCTCAATGACATCCTAATTTTTGAAAGGGTGCCATTATCAGTATGAATATCTTGTGGGATACCATAGTGATATACGATGTAGTTCAAGATGAACTTGGAAATTTCTTTCCTGTAGTATAAGTGAGGGGTATGTCTTCAACCCATTTAGTGAAGTATTCAGTAGTAACAAGTATATATTTGTGGCCATTGGAATAATTAGGGTATATTTGTCCTACAATGTCAAAACCCCATCGTGAAAAGGGCCAGGGTGTAATGGTAGAATAGATCTCTTGAATGGGAGCATGTATCAAATTGCCATGTTGTTGACAAGGAACACATATTTCTACAAAGTGGTATGCATCTTGTTCCATAGTTGGCCAATAGTATCCAGTATGGAGTAACTTTTTAGCTAAAGTGAGTCCACTGGAATGAGCCCCATAGTTTCCTTGATGTACATTTTGTAAGGCCATTTGTGCTTCCTCTAAATTTAGATATCTAAGAAGAGTTTTGTCAAAGTGTTTCTGGAAAAGGGTGTCACCCAAGATAATGTAATGGGAAGTTTGGTGGATGAAGGTTTTGCATTGATTAGTGGAAAGGTTAAGTGGGATGATCTCATCACGAAGGTAGGAATAAATGTCTTGGTACCAAGGGAAATCAAGACCAATAATTTCACATACCATCTCAGACTCTGGCTTGTCATAGGCATGGACCATAAGATTCTCAACAAGAAACTCACACCTTTGACTATTTTCTGGCATATCTATCAAAGAGGCAATAGTAGCCATTGCATTAGCTGCTTTGTTATTAGATCTTGGGATATGTTGAAAATTGATTTTTGTGAAGTGTGCCTTTAGATCCTCAAACATGTAGTGATAAGGAAGGATATTGTCATCCTTTGTTTGAAACTCATCATTAACTTGTTGGACAACCAATTGAGAATCACCGAATACAAGAAAGTTAGAGATATTCCACCGAATAGCTTAACGAAGTCCAGCTACCAGAGCTTCATATTCTGCAATGTTATTTGTGCAAGGAAATTTAAGCTTATAAGACTTAGGAATGAGATCTCCTTGTGGTGTCACAAACAAGAATCCTATTCCTGAGCCTTTTTGTGTATAATATCCATCAAAATAAAGTTTCCATTGTATTCTTGAGGTGACAGTCATGATAGATTCATCCGGGAAATTTATAACAATAGGATGATCACCTTGAATAGGAGCTTCTACTAACTGATCTACAATTACTTGGCCTTTGATAGCTTTTCGATCTGCATAAACAATGTCAAACTCACTTAAGATCATAACCTATTTTGTTGTGCGTCCAGGGAGAGAGGCTTTTGATAAGAGATACTTAAGAGGATCAACTTTAGTAATAAGTTGTGTATTATTATTAAGCATGTAATGATGTAGTTTTTGCATGCACAATACCACAACCAAACATGCTCTCTCAATAGAACTAAAGTTCAATTCATAACCAAAAAGTATTCTGCTAAGGTAATAAACAACACGCTCTTTTCCATTATCATCTAGTTGTGCAAGAAGGGCACCAAGTGCAACTGATCTAGCATATATGTAAAGAATTAGAGGTCGACTTGGAACAGGTGGGATCAACACTAGTGGGTTATCTAGATATTGATTCAACTGCTCAAATGCCTTTTGATAGAGACAATCCCATAAGAACTTATTATTTTTATGTAGGAGATGTGAAGAAGGATGCACCTTATCTACCAACTGAGAGATGAATCTGTGAATAGAATGAAGTCATCCTTGCAAAATTCAAAGTTGCTTCAATGTCTATAGGGGTGGCATATCTAAGATGGCTGTCACCTTCTTATGATCTACCTCAATCCCTCATCGAGACATGATGTACCCCAACAATTTGACTGACTAAACACTAAAGACACATTTCTTAGGATTTAATCATACCTTGTACTTTTCCAATCTTTCAAAGATTATGGCAAGGATGGCTATATGTGATTCCCCTATTTTGTATTTCCCAAGAAAATCATCTACATAATATTCCATAATGACATGGAGGAGATCATGAAAGATCATTGTCATAGCTCTTTGATAGGTAGCTAAGACCGAAAGGCATTACTTCATAGAAAATGTACCCCATGGTGTATAAAAAGTTTTCTTGTGTTGACCCTTAGTTTCTATCTTGATTTGATTATATCTAGAGAAACCATCCATAAGAGAGAATCTCATGTCCAACAGCCAAATCCACTATTATATTAGTGTTGGGTAGTGGAAAATCATCTTTAGGACATGCCAAGCTAAGATGTCTAAATTCAATACAAATTCTTATGTCCCCAAAAGGCTTACCCATTGGTACAATAAGCAAGGCAACTTGAGGATGCATCTTTCTTAATTTTTTCTTAATAGGATTTATCGTAGGATCCACTTCAAGATGATGTACTACAAGATCAAGATCCAAACCGGGCATATCTTTATAGGACCAGGCAAAATTTATTTGTTTCTTGTGAAGAAACTCATTCATATCTTTCGTTTCTTTCTCATTGAGTGATGTTTCTATGTATGTGATCTTAGGATTATCTGTGGTGCCAAGATTAACCTATATTGTATCCTCAATTAGGATAGAGGATTTTTTTGACATGAATGGAAAGTCAACTTCTCCCTCTAGCACCTTGTTGGGAGTATTCTTAATTTTCTAAGGTTTTTTTCCAAAAGTTGGTTTAGTCCTCTGGTCTGTGAAGTTTTCCTAGGTATAGGTGTCAGAATTTCTTCAAAAAATTGTCATAGCCCTATTTCAAAAATCCTTACGCTAGGTCTTGTCCTTGAAGAATTTTTAATTCATGTCAAAAACCCCAAAATGTTTGCCATTTTCAAAATAAACCCTAAGTCAATTACTTCATTTCTTTTCAAGCATTACTTTTTAGGTCACTTAGGTCCATTAAAGAGCACATGCATTTATTTTTTACGTGGGGGTTATATCTCTTCCTAAGTCTAGAAACCCGGTGATATAAATAACATTTCCTATGACCTAATTACCTTGCATTCCAATGTTTCAAGTTTCATCCAACCATGAATCTTCAAAGAAGATCTAACGACAGTCGCGTGTTCGCATGGAATATTTCCAAGCCATGCGAACATGCGAAATAACTATTGATTTTATAATAGAGCTTGATGTGGAAACAAGGTGGGACCACTGACACGTATCTCACAAGTGGTGGCCTTTTATTTTCCAAGGATAGTAGGGCCGGTAACAGAAGAATCTCCAAAGGTTTGAAGCAATAAAGGGAAGATAAGACGACTGTCGTATAATCGCATGCGATCTTTTAAGCCTATGCGATCATGCGATAGCCCGTTGATCTTGCATTGAGCCAAGTGTGATTCTCTGGTGAAACCTTTCACAGATGTGCATAATTAATGTTTTCTCATTGGTTAGTATCAACAGACACTGGTGCTCCGAAAGAAAGAAAGTACTTGACATTCTGCCAGGTGTTGCAAGCGTGGAATTTCTTTATTGACAAAGGTGAGGTGGGACCGGTGATGTAAGAGAAGATAATGACGGTGAATGCTAAAGGGTTTTTGCATGTTCACATAAGCTTCTTTTAAGCTATGTGATCATGTGAATAGCATTTTGTGTTAACGGAGGAATTTACAAGAGATCGCCAAAAATAGAAAGGTAACGTGATGGTTAGTTGCATGTTCGCATGAGTGTTTTTCATGCCATGCGATCATGTGATAGGCCGTTAGATCATCTGCTAATGAGGATCGACGGTTCTCTTTCAAACTAAAGATAAAATGGTGCAAAGTTGAAGCTTCCCGTTGAAGAAGTGATAGTTCGCTCTTTTGGAGGAGTAATTGTTTCAATCGAGCTAAATTAATTGCTGACATGACTACTTTAGTGGCTAATATATCAGAATTTCACGCACTTTCAGAAGCACAAAGAGATCAAAAATTTGCAGAGACTCAGGCGTGAAGAATTCTAAGGTTTGGCTGCTATTCCCGGGTGGTTTCTGAGAAAAAAGGTTGGTGAAATTCTTGTGCTATTTGCTTCCTTACTAAAAGAATCACAGTTCTATATTTTGTCTATCTTGCAAAGGTTTCTTTTAAAGATAAACCTTAAAATGGGACCAAGGAAAGAATTGTCAGGTAAAATAGAGTATAGTGAAAGAGGTTTGCACGAAGATTTATTGCAGTTACTTCCCGGCTCTTCCACTACCCCGATGAAAACCAAGAGTTTTATTCCCAAAGATCCTAGGGTAAAAATAGAAGAAGGTTTATATGACACGGCAAGTTTTATTAGAGAGGCCAAAATTGGTACAATCAACACAAGAGGTGACTTTGATACCATAGGATTGGAATTATTCAAAGTAGGTTTTAGTCAGAGAAATGCCCCTCACCCTACAAGCAATATATGGCACTCTGACCTAGGAAAACTTGTCCTGCCTGGTGTCTTTTTAGATGTAGATTTGATGACCCAGGTTGCAAAGAATTATGATCCAATCACTAAAGAAATTAGGGATGCAAAGGGAGTGTTATTGATTAAAGTTTTTGCTGAAGAAATTAGGAAGGTGTTCAGGTTAAGTGAACCCTCAGAAAGTTTGGAGAGCATTGACTTTGAAGAACTAAGGCAAGTGTAAAATGCACAAAGGAACTATTTTAGAGGCAAGTCGTTGAAGGATTTCTGCACCAAAATTGGAAAAATGGTTGTTGTGGGGCAGAACACTCAGGAGCCTTTTAAAATAGAATATTTTGATCTCAGAGCTAAGGGTGCATATTGGTCATTATGTCAAGTTTTTGGAGAGGATGTTAGTGAAAGGATGCCAATACACTTGATGTGCATGATGATCCAAATTTTACATGCACACGTGTCTATCACTTTTGATTTTGCTCCTTTTATTGCTGAATTAATCCATAATGGACTAGTAAAGATTCAAAAGAATGAAGGTGACAGGCCCTTTTTCTGGTACTCTTTCATAATGTACATGTTTCTGTTCAAAGGAGCAAGCTATTTTGAACAAGAAATGGAATTGGTGAGAAAGAAGGATGGTGAAGACATGTCAATCCAACTATAGAGCCTCACAATGACCTAGGATAAGAAGGATCATAGTTTCATCAATTTTGATAAATGTTTTGTAGCTAAACTCAGGAAGCTGTTTGTCTTAGACAACCCAAGAATCCCAACATTGTTGGCACAACTTGTTAGGCCAAACCAGTTTGCTAAGAACCTGAACATCATACACAATTGGGGAGATGTTATTTTCTACAATGTATCAACTATTATCAGGTTGTATGGTTTCAGGGGGACCCCTTTTATATTTCCCTATCAGGTACCCCTTAGGACTGGAATTGCAGAGTTCTTGAGGCAATTAGGAGATATTGAGGAGTGTGCCCTCACTGGGAAAGGCAAGGGAACTTTATTCCCAAATGTTACCATTGCCCATCAATTCATAATTACCAAGGGTGGATAGGTTTACATGGATAAAATTTTGGCTCCATACCATATGGCTACTGCAATTGCCAGAATAGCAGATCCAGAAGGTTTCTATAATGAAATGTTTAAAAAGAGAGCCAAGTGTGCCATGATCAACCATATTTTTAATTTCCCTAAAGATATTGTCAAGAATGTAGAAAAGATACAGGAACAAGAGGTTATGAAAGAAAAATGGTTGGTATATAGGAAGACACTAGATTTTATCTGGCAATTTGATTCGGGATGGGATCCCCTGAAAAGCATAACTCCAATGGGGAAGAAAATAGATACTCTTATGAATTGTTTTCAGGATATTTTTCAGACCCTAAATGAGAAGAAGGAAAAGGTTATGAAGGATGATCCAGAAAAGGCTAGACAATTATTGAGCAAGCCTGTGTTTGCAAAAGGGTTACCCCCGGGGAGGTACATGGTGAAAAAGAAGACTGGTTACAATATGGTGATACCAGAACAGAGCCAGCAAAATAAAATAGATAAAAGGGATATCTCATCAGCCTCACAAGAGGTTGGAAAACAAAAGGAGATTGTGGAGATCCCTGATTCTCCTTGTCCTCAAACTTCTAAGGATATAATTTATTCTCCACCCCCATCAAAAAGGCAAAGATTGGAAGAGAGACCTGCTCATGTGGAAAAGGAGTACTCCCAATCATAGTCTCCTATAAGAATTTTTTATGACCAAGAGCTTATAGAACAAGTACAACAAGTAGATGTTCTAGGTCAAATCTTTATGACTTATGAAGAAGTAAATGAAGGAGTGCCAGAGCTACCAGAAGAACCCAAGTTGGATTTAACAGCAGGGGAATTAGCAGGTACTGAACTGGACCCTGTAATCAAGCAAGCTTGTGAAGAATTTTTGGTTGATGACACTTTTGTTAAAACTAGGGCCTTTATGCAATTTCTTTGGAAATTAAACATCAAAATATTTCAAGAAATCTATGAGAAGAGACATGAAGAGAATTCAGAGAAGGATTTACAAGTCATAGAGGAAGAAGTGAAAATAGAGATGACTACAAAGTTTAAACAAATCACTCCAGAATAGGGAAGAGATATGGTAAAGATGTCAGGAGTACTAATCCTCCCAGAATGGGATATAGCTGATGCAGTAGTGTTTGATGCAGTCAGAAAATAGACCACTCCTCTCCATAGAACTCTAGAGGAAGTAGAACAAGCTATTAAGGGAGTCACTTTCAGTGATAATCATCAAGCATTGGTAATGTGGTCTTTAAGAAAGAATGAAAATGATAAAGGAAAGCAAATTGTCAAAGATGACCTCTCAGGGAGTTTAATTGTAAGAAGAGTTACTGATACTTCTTTGGTGGAAGCATCAAGTATGGTAATGGCCACAACACAATTAATAGCAAAGGTGGCAGAAAAGGAAGCTAAAGAGAAGGAAGAGCTCACTGCAAAACTGGAAACATTTTTGAAGGTTTATGGTGAGATGAAACAGGGGATTCTTGAGAGAGATATTCTGATTGCAGATTTAAAAAAGGAATTGGGAGAACATGGCCCAATACAATTATCAGAGCAAATTCAGATAGCTTCCTCCTTTGCAGGGCCTTCCTCATCAAGCCCTATTATTGAACTTCCCCCTTCCCCTTTTCCTCCTTCCATAGATTAAGAGGATATTGATCAAAAAATAAAGGATAGGTTAGGTGAGAAGATAAAAGATGTTGTGTCACATTTTGTTGCAAAGGTGAGGCCTAAAGAAATATACAAATCTGCAAAACAATTGGTAGATGTCTTAGCAATTTTTTAGAAAGAGGTGGCTACTGTGGACAAAATTTTGGAAAGATGGTCTGCAAGAAAAGATAGTCTGAGGTCATGGTTTGATCAAAATAAGGATAAATGTGTTGTAAATATTGAGCTAGAAAGTACTTACAGGGTTATCAAGGATCGTTTTGACTTTGAGGTAAATAGGGAGAGTATAAGAAGAAGGTCAAAAATCTTAAGGACAAGATATTTCTAGGATGATTTCCAAATTTTCCCTGGTCTTATTAAGGCAGATGGGGTAATCAAGGATAAAGGTCAATGGATGGAGCAAATAGATAGACAAGTACTGACTAAAGTAAATGCCATTCTATGTATAGATGATAATACCCCATTCGTACACTTTAGTGAACTCCTTCAGGATGCTAGGATATACTTTGCTAGTGTGACAATAGAGGTTCACCAGTTGGTTGCTGAGTGGGAAAAGTTGTCCCCAAAGAAAGATGAGGTCCGTGCCTTTCATTGGCCAAGTGAAGAAACCTACATGACTTGGGAATCCACATATCTATTAGAAGATTTAGAAGAAAGGGCAATCAGGTGAAGAAGCAACATGTGTTAGTACTCCAAACCTTTGAAGATCAAGGTAAAAAGGGACAAAGATGTCAAGCAAGTTATCATAGACACAAATGTGACACCTGGCCAAATTTGAATTATGCATGGAACGTTATACAGAATTGGAGTAAGAGAAGTTTCAAATAGAGGATGATGTAAATTAGCCAGATGGCGGTCATCATTCATACAACAAATTTAGCAACTGCTCTGAAATATCTTTAGACAAAGGTGCCACCTGCGGGATTGTTGGGAATAGATATTTGTAATCTATTGTTGCAAACAACTTTCTCTATTTGTAATCTTATTTTTAGTGCAAGATCTTTTAATAGCCATCTGAAGCTTATTGCATCCTTTTGAGGATTCCAAGATGGCTGATTGGTATAAGTAGTAAGTCTTTTTTCATTTCAAAAGAGGTTGAAAAAATATACTGTAGAGGGAGGCTTGGCTCCATTGTTGAAATGTTTAGAATATTTTATCAGATTTTGAAATGTATTGATGCAGTGAAATTTTACTGGAATATAATAGAATTCCCTTGCATAATTTCAATTGTCTTCTTTTTTGAATTCTATAGCTTTTGTGTATTGAATTTGTCAGGTAGTTTTGATATACCATTTACAAGGTATCTGTGATTTTAATCTCTAGCTACTTTCAAGGAAAGGGTAATGTCTTTAGGTTAATTTCTGAGAGCTTAGGAATTTGGCAAGAATTTGATGATCAAATGTGTTTAAGAGAGGATGAATCGTAAGGCATTTCATCTAGGATTTGTTTTTGTTTCATTTCGAAGATTTCTATAGATATATGTTTCACTGTTTGACTCTATACCCAAGGATAAGGCACTGGTCTATCCACGATTTGCAGGGACCTCATCATCAAAAAAACTTAAATAACAATTTACTTTCATGTATGTTTGAAATGACTGAGAAGATAATGTTTGTATCAAGGATATAAACTAATGTTGTGATCCTTTCAAGAAGTAGATCTGATATGGGTTAACCTGCCCGAGTTCAAAGCTTGAAACGAAGAAGGAGTTTATCCTTGTCATAGTTGCCATTTTTCTACAATGAGTTTTTACTTCCGTTAATATCACAGATTGGATTTCTAAGCTCTGCATCAGTTGCAACAAGAGGTATTAGTGAATCATTGCTAGAACCTTTGATCCACTATAGGATTTCATTGTGAAGCAATGAGTCTAAAGATAGGTACACCCACCTGAGTCTATGGAGCCCGAAGTAGAAGAAGGACTTGGTCCTTATTAATTAGCCTTTTCCCTGTAAGAATCCAGAGTTGAGAACCCAAGAGTCAAGTTTGAAAACTATATTGGTGATTCTACATGAAAAAGAGCTAACAAATTGGTGACTCTACTAGGGAAAACCTTCTGAATAGCATGCAATAGGTTAGTGCAAATCCTGTCTATTGTGCATTTGTAGACCAGTATAGAATAATTTCATTCCCGCGTAAAAGTGGGTGGCGACTCTAAACTTTGTGCAACCAGTTGCTAATTGTTGTAAACTTTGCTAAAATTGTCATGCTATACCATGAGTCGACCAAGGTACACTAGGTCTTATTACAAGGATCACCCCAAAGATAATATGGCTAACGAGCTCCATACACGAAGTAGGAAACAATGGTCTAGAAGAGGTTAGCATGCTACTAGTTCCCAAGGCCCTTCTCAAGAAAGATCTCATGTCCCACTTCCTTATGAATCTTCATCCTCTTCTGATGATCCTGAACATGTCAAGAGGGTTACACCAAGTGTGCACATGCAAAAAGAAGTAATCATAGAGGTCACAGAAGTAGGTTATTTCCCTACAAGAGAAACTCTGGAACAACCAGAAGAAACCTCTGCTACTAAGACCACTTCCTATGATTCTGAGAAGTTGAGAGAAGAGGTGATTTCTTTAAGAAAAAAGGAGAGTGAACAACTGGCTAAGATTGCCAATAGGTTGAAAGCAGGGGAACAATAAATCTGTGATTTACTCATAGAGAGGTAGGAACTTCTCAAGAGAACTAAGAAAAATGAGACCCAAGTTAGTGATTTAAACCAAGATGTTCAAGGTTTAAATAAGGACTTATTTGGTGACATGGAAGATTTGAGAAAGCAGGCTCAGGATAATAAATCTAAGCAAGGTGAATTTGAGGGAATGGGCCATGTCTTAAGGCAATTGAATCCCTTTGAAATCCAGAGAAACAAGGAGATTATAACTGCTCCCAAAGAAATCCCTGATAAGGGAAAACAAAAATTGGTGGGTATAAATATTAATGAGCCCACGAAAATTGTGGTTCCTCCTAATGTACATTCTCAAACAAGTATAGACTTAGAGAAGGCTAGAAAAGCAAAGGAAGAATTGGCTATTCAACTAGAGAAACTTGAGTTGGAGGCTGCTGCTGATGAAATGAAGAGGAAGATTTCCTTCCTACATGCTAACATGAACACATCTACTAGTACCTCTATCCCTATCACCATAGGAACAACTCCTTTCAATCAGCCCAATACTTCACTTCCAAATGCTCAAGCCTTTCACCCTGGACAAACTTTACCTGGACCAGTTCCTAATCAAGTTCCCATTATAGCTAGTGGTACAGTGGGAACTATACCCTATCAAAATGTTGCAACTACCCCTCTGAATCAACCAAATATCCAAAGAAGATGAGTTCATTTGGATAGATATAGGCCTCTATTTTTTGATGGTATTCCTGGTCAACCTAATGCTGTCCCTAATGAAATCAGAAAGAAGATCCCATTATTTATTGGGAATAATGTTATTACCTGTGAAGAGCATCTGAAGTTTTTTACAGATAAGGTAAATGATTATGAAATTGAACATGAAGATGTCATAATGAAGCTCTTTGTTCAATCATTGATTGAGGATGCCAGGGATTGGTATAGGGGGTTACCTGAGAATAGTATTGCATCTTGTGAAGAATTTGTCAGATGCTTTAAAGAGAAATATGTAGAACATGTGAACTCTAGCTACATGCTCAATGAGCTCAATAATATCAAGAAACATTACAATGAGAGCATGTCAGAGTTTAATAGTTGATTCCAAAAGGCTATGTATAAACTGTTCCAAGTATTGAGGCTAGATGATGTAGTCTGCATGACAACTTATTTCAATTCTATGGATGGTAAGATGTCTTACCTTTTGAGAGACAAGAATCCCCATACCCTTAGAGATGCTTTTAAGTTGGCCATAAACATTGAGAGTAACCGAAAGGCATCTGGCTAAATGTACAAAAGGGATGGAGGTAGACTGTGGAAAGAAACCAGGCCACAACTTGCAAGGTCATCCAAAGAGGAGGATAGAATGGACAAAGGACTTGGTACCACTAAAGATTTCCCAGCAAGGTTTGATAAAGGTGGTAGAAACTTTCAAGATGTGAGACCTCCTTATCAAAGGTAGGACAAAGCCCCTAATCTGAGAGATATGCCTTACAAAACAAACTAGAAAGATGGGAGGCCTATTCCTGATAATAATGAACCCCAAAAGGGAAGAGATACACTAGATCCCTTGAAGAAGAATATAGCACACAATGTGGAAAGTACCCCTTGGTGTATGGCCTGTAATATGCCCCACTCACCATTCCAGTGTGTTGTTGCTCAGGCTTTGGAAGAAGAGGCCAGTGATTCATATGCAGGAGATTATGAAGGATCTGAAAAGCTTGCTATTAACATGTTTACTACTGAACTAATGGGGGACCTTGAGTCCTCAGATGATGAATTTATTTGCCCTGATGTTGATTAGAAGAGGAAGATTTTCTCTGATTATGAACAACAAATATTTACTCAGTCTGATCAGGAAGAGTTTGATAATGATGACTATAAAACTCACATGGTAGAATCCGGGTCAGATGAAAGACAATGGAGAAAGCCCAGTGAAGAAGAAATCAAGAGTTTAACTGTGGCTACTATTACACAAGCAAAATCCTCATACAATTTGAGGAACAGAAAGGTAGGTAATGATCAAGGAGTCCCTAGATCAGTGTTTGTCAAAAGTAATCCTTAGAATAAGGACTCCCCAAAGCCCAATATTGTAAATAGTAAAGATGAAGGGTTTGAAGCTGAAAAGAAAGGGAAACAAGAAGTTACTGCTGACAAGGTGAAAAAGAAATTTGGTAGGTCAAAGGATTACCCTAATCTTTGTACTGACTCCCCTACTTTTGATATGAGACATGCTTTGTCCCAAATGAAGGTTTCCATTCCTCTGCTTGAAATTTTGAAAATAGAAGAGCACAAAGCAGCAGCCTTGGCTCTCATAAGTGAGCAGAGAACTACTCCTATTTTACAAGATGAAGGGAATTCCCTGGAGAATCCAATTGCAATTAATGACATCTCTGACGTATGTGTTGGGACAATTGTAACATAGGAACCCTCTTCTATCAATCCTTTCTATGTTACTTTGCTTGTAAATAATTTTTTGCTGAAAAATTGTATGATTGACTCTGGTGCTGCTACAACTGTAATGTCTTACCAAGTGATGAAGGAGTTGGGGTTGCAAGTTGATACATCTAGTGGAAGGTGTTATGCCATGGAAAATAGGGTAGTACCTATTGTAGGGAGCCTGATTGGAATTGAAGTGAAAATTGCTACATTCCTAGAAGCCAAATATAAAATGGATGTGGTTGTTGTTGATACAAAACCTCATTATGGCATGTTATTATCAAGACAATGGGCTGCAGTAGTGGGTGGAAAATTGCAACTAGATTTATCATACGCTACCATCCCAATAAATGGAATTGAGGTAAAGTTGTACAGGGAGCCCCGTTCTTCAGTCATGATTGAAGTGGTTGCTCTAGCAGATCTAAATTGTTTTGTAGATATTGACATGAGTAATTTTGTGATTGAAGAAATAGTACCTCAGTTAAAAAACACAAACCTAATTGTGGATAAGTTGATTTTGCAGCAAGATGGGCTTTGGAAAATGTTCTTTGATGGTGGATGCTCCAAGGAAGGATCAGGAGCTGGTGTGGTGTTCATTTCCCCATCAGGTCTTACATTTAAATACTCTTTCTTGTTAACTTTTGAGTGTACAAATAACACTGCCGAGTATGAGGCTCTGATACTGGGGTTAGATGTGGCCATAAAACATGGTATTAAATCTTTAAAAGTTCATAGTGATTCCCAGTTAATTATAGCCCAAGTGAGGTCTCAGTATGCTTCTAAAGATGAAAAGTTGAAACTGTATAAACATGCTGTTTGGGATAGACTAGAGTTTTTTGATGCTTTCAATCTACTTTGGGTAGAAAGATCCAATAATATCATGGCAAATTTTCTTACAAATGTTTCCCTTAAGAGTGAAGATATAACCCTCACTGGTGTGTCTATGTTAGAGGTCAAATCTAGGCCTACAGTGCCTGACAATGTATATAATTGGCAAGTTTTTGAGGATGACTTAGATATCCTTAGGTTCCTTCAAGGCCTTGATCAATATGATGGTCAGCAAATAGATCTCAATGAGATACAACAGTGTGTTGAGGGAAAAGAATGCATCATGGGGAATGAGATAGTGCAACTGCCATCCAACCACATACCTAAATGGTTAGTAGAATTGGAAGGAATGTTCAAAATAAATGATGGTTTTCTGTCTCAGAAGTCTAACACTAAAATGGAGGATTTAGAGGAAATAAAATTGGGTTTAGAAAACTCCCCACAAATGGTATACATTGGCAAGAAACTGAGCAAAGAGATCAGAGGAAATTTGATAAGACTTTTGAAGAAGTATAAGCATGTATTTGCTTGGTCCTATGATGACCTCAAAGCTTATAGGGCTAACCTGTTTCAGCATGAAATTCCTCTAAAAGAGGAAACCAGGCCTTTTAGATAGAAGCAGAGACCCATTAACCCTTTATTGGCTACCAAGATGCAAGTTGAGTTGAAAAAACTGAGAGATGCTGGTATTATTGAACCAATTAGGCACTCAACTTGGGTTTCAAATCTTGTGCCAGTAAGGAAAAAGAACGGTGATATTAGGCTCTGTGTTGATTTCAGGAACCTGAATGTGGCTTCACTTAAGGATAACTATGGATTGCCCAATATGGAGGCGATGCTGCATAGGGTGACTGGATGTGAACTATTGTCAATGATGGATGGTTTCTCCGGGTATAATCAAGTGCTGGTCAAAGAATCAGAACAATTTAAGATAGCCTTTACAACCCCATGGGGAACATATGTATATGTTCGCATACCTTTTGGTCTGAAAAATGCTGGAGCAACATTTCAGAGAGCCATGGATGTTGCATTTGAGGAATTGATAAATGTTTTAATGGTTGTTTATCAAGATGATCTCACTGCTTATTCCAAGAAAGCTGAGGATCATTGTTCCCATTTGGAGAAGGTCATTCTTAAGGCCTTAGAATTTGGTGTGTCCTTGAATCCCAAAAAGTGTCAATTTGTTGTGACAGAGGGGAAGTTACTTGGACACATAGTGTCAAAAGAAGGAGTCAGGATTGATCTTGAAAGAGTAGAAGTGATTCAAAAGGTCCCTCCACCAAAGAACATAAAAGGTGTCCAGTCATTTTTGGGACAGATTAATTTTGTAAGAAGATTTATTGCTAACTTTGCAGAATTGGTCAAGCCCATAGTAAAGTTCCTAAAGAAGGATGTGAATTTTGATGGGAACCTTGAAGCTCAACAAGCTTTTGTAAAAATCAAACAAGCAATTCAAGAGGCCCCAGTTTTGGTATCACCTGATTACTTGAAACCATTTTCTCTGTTTTCTTTTGCATCTTTTCATACTATTGCAGCTATCCTTTTGCAAAAGGATCAAGAAGGGTATGAGCATCCTATAGCCTTTTTCAACAAGTCATTATAGTCTGCTGAATTAAATTATGAACTAATGGAAAATCAAGCCTATGCACTTGTGAAGGTAGTCAAAGCTTTTAGACCATATCTGGTTTGTGCAAAGGTTAGTGCTTATGTGCCTCATGCTACAGTAAAGGATATCTTAACACAGAGTGAAGTCACAGGAAAGAGGTGCAAATGGATAAACAGGATTCAAGAGTTTGACCTGGAAATTCATATTACCAAATTAGTGAGAGGATTGGGACTTGCTAAGTTAATGACTAAGGAAAATATGGACCTTATTCAGGTAAATAATGTTTCTGCTAGCATTGATATGATTACTAGTATTGAAATGCAACCCTGGTACAAGCATGTTATTTATTTTATTAAAAATGCTAAATGTCCACCTGATTTGAATGATAATCAAAGGAGTCTGAGATTGCAAGCTTAGAGATATGTGTTGATCCAGAATGATTTGTACTGGAAGGATAATGATGGTATTTTACTCTTTTGTCTGGATAAGCATCAATCAGAGAAAATGTTAAAGGAAATGCACTCTGGAATGTGTGGAGGACATCATTCTACTCGATCAATAGCTCATAAAATCTTAAGAGCAGGATACTATTGGCCTGTGTTGTTCAAAGACACTCATTCTTATGTGAGGAAATGTGAACCTTGTCAAAGGTTCTCTAAAAAATTGAGGTTTTCAGGTGCATTATTATTGAACCCTGTTGTTGCAGAAGCTCCTTTTGCAATGTGGGGTATGGATTTTATTGGAGAATTCTCTAAGAAGTCTAGTGGGGGACATAGTCACATTTTGGTGGCTACTGATTATTTTACCAAAAGGATTGAAGCCATCCCAACCAAAAGGGAAACCAGTGCTGTTGTGATCGAGTTTTTGATGAATAACATAATTACTAGATTTGGTGTCCCTATTAAATTGGTTGTTGACAATGCTATGAGCTTCAAGTCACAGGAGATCACTGATTTTTGCTTAGAAATGGGCATAGTATTGTCTTACTCATCCCCTTATCATCCACAAGCCAATGGATAGGCTGAATCCAACAACAAGAGTATTTTGCAGATTCTGAAGAAAACCCTGGAAAAGAATAAGAGAAGTTGGCATGTGAAATTAAAGTTAGCACTATGGGCTGATAGGATTTCTGAGAAGAGGACTACTGGTAAGTCCCCTTTTGAAATGGTATATGGTGCTAAATCAAGATTGCCAGTAAATAACCTCCTTCCGATCTATAAGTTTATGCAAGAAGAGGACATGGAAATCAGTGATCCACTGTAGGATAGAATGGTTCAGCTGATTGAATTAGATGAGATTAGGAGGGAAGGACAAAAGGAAAATATGAAGTTGTAGTAGAAAATGAAATATCTTTTTGATAAGAGAGCAACTGTGAGAAAATTCCAGCCTGGTGATATGGTTCTCCAATGGAATGCCAGGGCTGAAGATAAAGAGAAACACAAAAAATTTGAGTCATTATGGATGGGACCTTATATTGTTCATTAGACCCATGGTAAGGACTCATATTTCTTGCAAAATTTGGATGGTGAAGAGCAGGAATTGCCAGTGCATGGACAATTCCTGAAAATTTTCTTCAATTAATTCTTTTTCCATGCACAGTAGGCTTGTATATATGTATAGGTGTGTTTGTTTCTTATTTTAGGTTAAGGTTTCATGGTTTGCCTCCCAGAGATTCGTAAGTTCTTGCTATGATTTTGCAATCAAGCATCCTCAGATAGAGCCACTGTTGGGAGTATTCTTAATTTTTTGAGGTTTTGTCCAAAAGTTGGTTTAGTCCTCTGGTCTGTGAAGTTTTCCTAGGTACAGGTGTCAGAATTTCTTCAAAAAATTTTCATAGCCCTATTTCAAAAATCCTTACCCTAGGTCTTGTCCTTGAATAATTTTGAATTCATGTCAAAAACCCCAAAATGTTTACCATTTTCAAAATAAACCCTAAGTCAATTACTTCATTTCTTTTTGAGCGTTACTTTTTAGGTCACTTAGGTCCATTAAAGAGCACATGCATTTCTTTTTTACGCGGGGGTTATATCTCTTCCTAAGTCTAGAAACCCGATGATATAAATAACATTTCCTCTGACCTAATTACTGTGTATTCCAATGTTTCGAGTTTCATCCAACCATGAATCTTCAAAGAAGATCTAACGGTGGTCACATGTTCGCATGGAATATTTCCAAGCCATGCGAACATGTGAAATAATCTTTGATTTTATAATAGAGCTTGATGTGGAAACAAGGTGGGACCACTGACAAGTATCTCACAAGTGGCGGCCTTTTATTTGCCAAGGATAGTAGGGCCGGTAACAGAAGAATCTCCAAAGGTTTGAAGTAGTAAAGGGAAGATCGGACGGCTGTCATATAATCGCATGGGATCTTTTAAGCCTATGCAATCATGCGACAGGCCATTGATCTTGCATTGAACCAAGTGTGATTCTCTGGTGAAAAATTTGACAGATGTGCATAATTAATGTTTTCTCATTGGTTAGTATCAACAGACACCGATGCTCCGAAAGAAAGAAAGTACTTGACATTCTGCCAGGTGTTGCAAGCGTGGAATTTCTTTATTGACAAAGGTGAGGTGGGACTGGTGATGTAAGAGAAGACAATGATGGTGAATGCTAATGGGTTTTCGCATGTTTGCATAAGCTTCTTTTAAGCTATGTGATCATGTGAATAGCATTTTGTGTTAACGGAGGAAGTTACAAGAGACCGCCAAAAATAGAAAGGTAACGTGACGGTTAGTCACATGTTCACGTGAGTGTTTTTCACACCATGCGATCATGCGATAGGCCATTAGATCATCTACTAATGAGGATCGACGGTTCTCTTTCAAACTAAAGATAAAATGGTGCAAAGTTGAAGCTTCCCGTTGAAGAAGTGATAGTTCGCTCTTTCGAAGGAGTAATTGTTTCAATCGTGCTAAATTAATTATTGACATGACTACTTTAGTGGCTCATATATCAGAATTTTGTACACTTTCAGAAGCACAAAGAGATCAAAAATTTGTAGAGACTCAGGCGTGAAGAATTCTGAGGTTTGGCTGCTATTCCCGGGTGGTTTCTGAGAAAAAAGGTTGGTGAAATTCTTGTGCTATTTGCTTCCTTACTAAAAGAATCACAGTTCTATATTTTGTCTATCTTGCAAAGGTTTCTTTTAAAGATAAACCTTAAAATGGGACCAAGGAAAGAATTGTCAGGTAAAATAGAGTATAGTGAAAGAGGTTTGCATGAAGATTTATTGCAGTTACTTCCTGGCTCTTCCACTACCCCAGTGAAAACCAAGAGTTTGATTCCCAAAGATCGTAGGGTAAAAATAGCAGAAGGTTTATATGACACGACAAGTTTTATTAGAGAGGCCAAAATTTGTACAATCAATGCAAGAGGTGACTCTGATACCACAGGACTGGAATTATTCAAAGTAGGTTTTAGTCAGAGAAATGCCCCTCACCCTGCAAGCAATATATGGCAGTCTGACCTAGGAAAACTTGTCGTGCCTGGTGTCTTTTTAGATGTAGATTTGATGACCCAGGTTGCAAAGAATTATGATCCAATCACTAAAGAAATTAGGGATGCAAAGGGAGTGTTATTGATTAAAGTTTCTGCTGAAGAAATCAGGAAGGTGTTCAGGTTAATTGAACCCTCAGAAAGTTTGGAGAGCATTGACTTTGAAGAACTAAGGCAAGTGTATAATGCACAAAGGAACTATTTTAGAGGCAAGTTGTTGAAGGATTTCTGCACCAAAATTGGAAAAATGGTTGTTGTGGGGCAGAACACTCAGGAGCCTTTTAAAATAGAATATTTTGATCTCAGAGCTAAGGGTGCATATTGGTCATTATGTCAAGTTTTTGGAGAGGATGTTAGTGAAAGGATGCCAATACACTTGATGTGCATGATGATCCAAATTTTACATGCACACATGTCTATCACTTTTGATTTTTCTCCTTTTATTGCTGAATTAATCCATAATGGATTAGTAAAGATTCAAAAGAATGAAGGTGACAGGCCATTTTGCTGGTACTCTTTCATAATGTAAATGTTTCTATTCAAACGAGCAAGCTATTTTGAACAAGAAATGGAATTGGTGAGAAAGAAGGATGGTGAAGACATGCCAGTCCAACTATGGAGCCTCACAATGACCTGGGATAAGAAGGATCATAGTTTCATCAATTTTGATAAATGTTTTGCAGCTAGACTCAGGAAGCTGTTTGTCTTAGACAACCCAAGAATCCCAACATTGTTAGCATAGCTTGTTAGGCCAAACCAGTTTGCTAAGAACTTGAACATCGTACACAATTGGGGAGATGTTATTTTCTACAATGTATCAACTTTTATCAAGTTGTATGGTTTCAGGGGGACCCCTTTTATATTTCCCTATCAGGTACCCCTTAGGATTGGAATTGCAGAGTTCTTGAGGCAATTAGGAGATATTGAGGAGTGTGCCCTCACTGGGAAAGGAAAGGGAACTTTATTCCCAAATGTTACCATTGCCCATCAATTCATAATTACCAAGGGTGGATGGGTTTTTACATGGATAAAATTTTGGCTCCATACCATATGGCTACTGCAATTGCTAGAACAGTAGATCCAGAAGGTTTCTATAATGAAATGTTTAAAAAGAGAGCCAAGTGTGCCATGATCAACCATATTTTTAATTTCCCTAAAGATATTATCAGGAACGTAGCAAAGATACAGGAACAAGAGGTTATGAAAGAAAAATGGTTGGTATACAGGAAGACACTAGATTTTATCCGGCAATTTGATTTGGGATGGGATACCTTGAAAAGCATAACTCAAATGGGGAAGAAAATAGATACTCTTATGAATTGTTTTCAGGATATTTTTTAGACCCTAAATGAGAAGAAGGAAAAGGTTATGAAGGATGATCCAGAAAAGGCTAGACAATTATTGAGCAAGCCTGTGTTTGCAAAAGGGTTACCCCTGGGGAGGTACATGGTGTAAAAGAAGACTGGTTACAATGTGGTGATACCAGAAGAGAGCCAGCAAAAGCAAATAGATAAAAGGGATATCCCATCAACCTCACAATAGGTTGGAAAACAAAAGAAGATTGTGTAGATCCATGATTCTCCTCACCCTCAAACTTCTAAGGATATAATTGATTCTCCACCCCCATCAAAAAGGCAAAGATTGGAAGAGAGACCTGCTCATGTGGAAAAGGAGTACTCCCCATCACAGTCTCCTATAAGAATTTTTGATGACCAAGAGATTGCAGAACAAGTATAGCAAGTAGATGCTCTAGGTCAAATCTTTATGACTTATGAAGAAGTAAATGAAGGAGTGCCATAGCTACCAGAAGAACCCAAGTTGGATTTAATAGTAGGGGAATTAGTAGGTACTGAACTAGACCCTGTAATCAAGCAAGCTTGTGAAGAATTTTTGGTTGATGAAACTTTTGTTAAAACTAGGGCCTTTATGCAATTTCTTTGGAAATTAAACATCAAACAATTTCAAGAAATCTATGAGAAAAGACATGAAGAGAATCCGGAGAAGGATTTACAAGTCATAGAGGAAGAAGTGAAAATAGAGATGACTGCAAAGTTTAAACAAATCACTCTAGAACAGGGAAGAGATATGGTAAAGATGTCAGGAGTACTAATCCTCCCAGAATGGGATATAGCTGATGTAGTAGTGTTTGATGTAGTCAGAAAATAGACCACTCCTCTCCATAGAACTCTAGAGGAAGCAAAACAAGCTATTAAGGGAGTCACTTTCAGTGATAATCATCAAGCGTTGGTAATGTGGTCTTTAAGAAAGAATGAAAATGATAAAGGAAAACAAATTGTCAAAGATGACCTCTCAGGGAGTTTAATTGTAAGAAGAGTTACTGATACTTCTTTGGTGGAAGCATCAAGTATGGTAATGGCCATGACACAATTAACAACAAAGGTGGCAGAAAAGGAAGCTAAAGAGAAGGAAGAGCTCACTGCAAAAATGGAAACAGTTTTGAAGGTTTATGGTGAGATGAAACAGGGGATTCTTGAGAGAGATATTCTGATTGCAGATTTAAGAAAGAAATTGGGAGAACATGGCCCAATACAATTATCAGAGCAAATTCAGATAGCTTCCTCCTCTGCAGGGCCTTCCTCATCAAGCCCTATTATTGAACTTCCCCCTTCCCCTTTTCCTCCTTCCATAGATGAAGAGGATATTGATCAAAAAGTAAAGGATAGGTTAGGTGAGAAGATAAAAGATGTTGTGTCACATTTTGTTGCAAAGGTGAGGCCTAAAGAAATATACAAATCTACAAAACAATTGGCAGATGTCTTAGCAATTTTTCAGAAAGAGGTGGCTACTGTGGACAAAATTTTGGAAAGATGGTCTGCAAGAAAAGATAGTCTGAGGTCATGGTTTGATCAAGATAAGGATAAATGTGTTGTAAATATTTAGCTAGAAAGTACTTACAGGGTTATCAAGGATCTTTTTGACTTCGAGGTAAATAGGGAGAGTATAAGAAAAAGGTTAGAAATTTTAAGGACAAGATATTTACAAGATGATTTCCAAATTTTCCCTGGTCTTATTAAGGCAGATGGGGTAATCAAGGATAAAGGTCAATGGATGGAGCAAATAGATAGACAAGTACTGACTAAAGGAAATGCCATTCTATGTATAGATGATAATACCTTATTCGTACACTTTACTCAACTCCTTTAGGATGCTAGGATATACTTGTCTAGTGTGAGAATAGAGGTTCACCAGTTGGTTGCTGAGTGGGAAAAGTTGTCCCCAAAGAAAGATGAGGTCCTTGCCTTTCATTGGCCAAGTGAAGAAACCTACATGACTTGGGAATCCAGATATCTGTCAAAAGATTCAGAAGAAAGGGTAATCAGGTGAAGAAGCGGTAGGTGTTAGTACTCCAAATCTTTGAAGATCAAGGTGAAAAGGGACAAAGATGTCAAGCAAGTTATCATAGACATGAATGTGACACCTGGCCAAATTTGAATTACACATGGAACCTGATATAGAATTGGAGGAAGAGCGGTTTCAAACATATGATGATGTAAATTAGCTGGATGGTGGTCATCGTTCATACAACAAATTTAGCAACTGCTCTGAAATATCTTTAGACAAAGGTGCCACCTGCGAGATTGTTGGAAATAGATATTTGTAATTTGTTGTTGCAAACAACTTTCTCTATTTGTAATCTTGTTTTTAGTGCAAGATCTTTTAACAGCCATCTGAAGCTTGTTGCATCCTTTCGAGGATTCCAAGATAGCTGATTGGTATAAGTAGTAAGTCTTTTTTCATTTCAAAAGAGGTTGAAAAAATATACTGTAGAGGGAGGCTTGGCTCCATTGTTGAAATCTTTAGAATATTTTATCAAATTTTGAAATGTATTGATGCAGTGAAATTTTACTGGAATATAATAGAATTCCCTTGCATAATTTCAATTGTCTTCTTGTTTGAATTCTGTAGCTTTTGTGTATTGAATCTATCAGGTAGTTTTGATATACCATTTACAAGGTATCTATGATTTTAATCTCTAGCACCTTTCAAGGAAAGGGTAATGTCTTTAGGTTAATTTCTGAGAGCTTAGGAATTTGGCAAGAATTTGATGATCAAATGTGTTTAAGAGAGGATGAATTGTAAGGCATTTCATCTGGGATTTGTTTGTGTTTCATTTAGAAGATTTCTATAGATATATGTTTCATTGTTTGACTCTATACCCAAGGATAAGACACTGGTCTATCCTCGATTTGCAGGGACCTCATCATCAACAAAACTTAAATAACAATTTACTTTCATGTATGTTTGAAACGACTGAGAAGATAATGTTTGTATCAAGGATATAAACTAATGTTGTGATCCTTTCAAGAAGTAGATCTGATATGGGTTAACCTGCCTGAGTTCAAAGCTTGAAATGAAGAAGGAGTTTATCCTTGTCATACTTTCCATTTTTCTGCAATGAGTTTTTACTTCCGTTAATATCATGGATTGGATTTCTAAGCTCTGCATCAGTTGCAGCAAGAGGTATTAGTGAATCATTGCTAGAACCTTTGATCCACTATAGGATTTCATTGTGAAGAAGTGAATCTAAAGATAGGTACACCTGCCTGGGTCTCTGGAGCCCGAAGTAGAAGAAGGACTTGGTCCTTATCAATTATCCTTTTCCCTGTAAGAATCTGGAGTTGAGAACCTAAGAGTCAAGTTTGAAAACTATATTGGTGATTCTACATGAAAAAGAGCTAACACACCTTAGAAAGGTTTTCACTAGAGGATTCATCCTTTATTTTCTCTTTTTCTTCACCCAAAGATGCGTTAGGGAGGTTTTCACTAGAGGGTGTTTTATTTTATTTTTTCTTTTTAATTTCATTTTCACTTTTGTGACAAAGAGAATTGACTTGGCTACCGAAGTAGGCTTTCTCATTGTAGACTCAATTGTACTCATGATCTTGGAGATTCTTAAGTTTGAATAGTGTCAATACTACCTCATTCAAATTACATATGTCTAAAGGTGGTGGTGAATATTTTTGGTCCCAATTGATGAGTTTAGGGTGTTTGAGGGGAAGGGTGGGGGATGAAAGGTCTATGGCAGTGATGGTTAGGACACGATTAGAGTCGATGAGATAATCTTCAATATGTTGGAAAGGGACTTCATAGAACTCTTCATCATTGTTTGAGTAAGTTTTAGCTAAAGAAAAGTCCTCATCCAAAGACACCTTGGTTTCCAAGGAGCTTAATCCTCAGCCTCGAGGATAGCCAGTTGCTTTAATAAATGTCTTTCTCCCATTTTTGTTTGCCTCGGACCAGTTCCATGATATCCCATGCTTTCAATAATAGTAGTTACCTTTGGGTATTTTTCCTTAGGAATGTCCACTGGTTTCTCTTAATCATCATTGAGTGAAGATACTACATCATTCTCCATGTGTTCATCTGCAAGGGATCCTGAGTGTTCAAAAGTAGTCTTTTTGAATGTCATAGTTTTGTTATTGCCTTTAAGAAATTTTTTTTAGGTTTACCAAAGGACCTTGGAGATAATGGAAGTTGTCCAATGTATAAGGAAATCTCAAATATATACTCTCCCATTCCTTGATCTGTAAATTTTACTTTCTTTTCTAATTCAAAAATCTTCTCCTCAATGACTTTACCTTTTCCTTTATCAAATACCTTATTTTTTTGTTCAATGGGAGATTTTTTAGGAGGAGGTTTAGTGGAACTCTTTAATTCATTCAGAGTACAATAGTAAGATTGACTTGCTTCTAAATTCTTGTAGTACTGAAATGGTTCTTGATCTCCATGGATAGTTATTTCATGTCCATGATGTGGAAATTTCAAACATTGATGGTATGTAGAGGGTGCACTTGAAATAGCATGTATCCAAGGTCTTCCCAAAAGTATATTGCAAGGGAGATCTAGATCAAGAACATGACAAGAAGTCTCAATCATAGCAAGTCCCACTTGTAAAGGAAGCATGATCAATCCTTTGGATTCTCTTTCTCTATCATCATAAGCCTTTATAGTAATGTGTTTTGTTATATCAATGAGATCTTCTGAAAGTCCTATGTTTCTTATTATTCTCATAGTGCAAAGAGTCAACACAGATCCATTGTCTATCAATACTCTTTTTTATTTTAGTGGACTGAATGATGACTTCAATGTGAAGATGCTTATTATGATAAGGGTAAGAACCACAAAAGTCTTTGTATGTGAAAACAAGATGTGAGTGTGCAGCTAGATTCCTGGTCATAGCTTGAAATTGGGAGGTATTGATGTTTTCAGGGACTCAAGATTCACTAAGGGATTTTTTGAGGACTTCTTTATGCATAGGTGATGTATGAAGCAACTCAAGTATGGATATCTATGTGGGAGTCTTCCCTAGTTGTACTAGGAGGTCATAGCATGAAGTAGGCCTAGTAGATGTGGATGGTGTAGTGGGTGGATCAATAGCTTGAATAGTAATTCTTCCTCTTCTAGCGGTAGCATTGTAATCAACAACTTTAAGCTTGAGAGTGCACACATGATTTTTAGATTCTTCTATGTGACCACAGAGAGAGTCAAGGCCACAATAATCATTATCTTGTATTTTAGAGCCTTGAATGTTATTGGTGGTGTAGTCATAAGGCACATTTTTGGAAGATGAGGCATTGTTTTGATTATGATTAGGGAATAGCTGATTCTAGATTGTAATTTGTGTATTAGATGACAAAGGTGTATGACCTTCAACCTCAATTTTCCTGTCATCAATAAGGTCCTAGATATAGTGTTTGAATTTCATACATTTCTTAATATCATGACCTTTGATGCGATGATATTCACAATATTCATTATCCTTATACCAAGTGGGTTTGGGTTGATTGTCATCATATGGTCAGGTATTAGGATATATCATCATATTTTGATCAACAAGATTTCAAAAGATAACATCCAGGGGTTCTGCAAGAGAAGTGAATTGTCGTCAAGGACATGAAACATAATTATTGTTGTTGCTGCTATTATTATTATTACGAGGGAATAGATAGCCCTAATTGCAAGATTGTCATTGAAAGGTGTTTTGATTTTCTTGATTACGATTTTGATTATTTCCATTGCCTTGATCGAAATTACCTTGGTTAGATGCTTGAACATTTTGAACATGTTTACCATCAGTCACTCCATCATTGACTACCCTTTTATTCTTAGTCCAAAAGTTTGGTTTGTGATTGTTAGGAGAGGTAGTCTAGTGTCTAATGGCTCCCTTTTGCAAGAGATCATCTTCAATTATTTTTCCCTTCCCAACAAGCATTTCAAAAGTATTAGGAGCAACCATTTTCATTTGGAACGATATTGCAGGTACCAGATTTCTAGTAAATATGTCAATAAGATGATTATCTGGCATTTTCCAAGGCATTCTATTAGCTAGGTGTCTCCACCTTTGTAAGAAGCTAGAAAATTTTCCCCATTATTTTTCTTTGTGTTGTATAAGTCACTTAAGGATGCTTGATGTTAGATATTATACGAGTATTGTGCAACAAATTTCTCTACAAGATCAGGGAAAGAGGATATAGATCCAGGAGGTAGATTTATAAACCATTCAAGTGTCAGGCCTCCAAGACTCCTTGTAAAGAGTCTCTTAAAATAGTCTTCATTATGGGATACCTCTTGACAAGCAACATAGAATTCTTTCAGATGTTGGATATAACATGTATTTCCCTTATATTTATTGAATTTAGGGATCTCAAAGTTTGCAGGGAAAGGCATCATATTAATTGATTTATGGAATGGATAAGGGAATATTTCCTCAACAAAAAATTCCTTTTACTTCCTCTTTGCATGCTATGGATAAGGATTTTAAGTTCATTGATTTGATTCACCAAGTCAAAAGCATTGTGATTTGTAAGATGTGAACCAAAAAGTTGTCCTCCTCCAAATTATGATGTTGAAAACTCAATCAATGTAAGTCCAAGTGTGGGAGGAGGTACATGATAATAAGCTTGTGACAGTGCTAGGGTAGATGTTTTTAGGACCTCAGAAGGAATTTTGAATAGTGATGAAACATAATTAACTAAAGATTTGGGAATTAATGTTCCCGACAATGATGTTTGACCCATGTTCAAGACACTAGCATCAAATGGAGTAGATGCATTTTTCATTGTATGAGTGCTAGTGTGTGAAGTGGTATTAGGTATAACAATGATAATTTGCTAGATTTATTTGGGTGTTAATTGAAATGTTGGTTGTGTTGTTGATACAGGTATTGATGTAGAAGGCCCACGAGAAATGACCATGCCTTTGTCTTGAGATGGCGTAGTATGAACTACTGTAGTAGTTACTATGGAGGCCCCTTATTTTGTAATATTATTGTACAATAGTGATTCATCAAAAGTTTCAGGGACTATGACCCCATCATGGATAAGGTTCATAAAGATTTCTATTTTCTTGGCTTGAATCACCTTCTCAATCATCTCCACATTGCATGGATCTTTGAGAAAGTCATCAACTTCTAGATTGGAAGTATTTCAGATTGCTTAGGTTGTTCAACATATTCAATTTTGAGCTCTTCTCAATTTGTTATATCTCACATCCCAAAACCTCCAAGAGTACAAAGGCAAAGGGATTCTCATTGTCTAGAAAACGTCGACTTGTCATCTTAGCTTGTGAGTGGGTTACAACAATACAATTAGAAAGAAAAGGATGAAGAGAGATGAGCTTAGGAGAATGATCTATACCTTGTTTTGATCAAGAGGACATGGCCTAAAAGGTTTGATTAATTTTATTTGATGAAGGATTGATGATTGATTGGTGAGGGTAGGGCCTCAAAGGTTTGATTTGGTTCAAAGGTTTAGGACAACCTTAGTGAAAAAGTGATCCTGTGAGAAGAAATGATAAAACCTTCATTGTACTTGTAGATAGACTAATGATCACAAGAAAATAAGGGGATGGGATTGATTAGATTATGCCACTTAAGATAGACTGATGTTCTCAAGTGACAAAGTTTTATTTTGATTAAAGATTAGGTTCTCTAAAACACTTTGATAAATCTTTCCATCTAGGTTTAATGATGAAGGTGGATCAAAGGATAATGAAGACAACAGATTGATTTAGGTCCAAGGAAAATACATCATGCTCTAGTAAGAGGGGGAATGGCTTATGATAGATTAAGATGATGAAGGATGTATGAAAGAGGAAGGTTTAATCATAGGTCTCAAAGTTGACAAAGTCTCGGTTTATGCTAGGTTTAGGCAAGTAGTTAGAGAGCTTTTTATTGAGGAAAATCTTGTCAACTTTCTCTTGATATTGGAGCTCTTGTTGAATATATTTGATGATGTGTTGATACTTCCTTTCTTTTCAATTGGTTTCTTTCCTTTCTCTATAGGCCAAAGGTAGTGGGATCTTGGCTTTCTTGTGCTTGGAGATATGGGACATAGCCTATAGAAGTGATGACTTGGTTAACCAACATTTTCAAAGGAAAGAATTAATTTCACACTCAAGCAAGGGAACAAAAAAAAGTATAAAAAAAATCCCACAAAGGACAAAGAAACCTTGAGGGATACAATCAATTGTGACAAGTCCAAATGATAGAAAATAATAGCAGAATGTGTATGTCCAAAATATTTTCACGGGTTTAGTACAATCAAAGACACTTTAAAAACATTCTACCTAAGGTCAAAAGGGAGGTTTTCCAACCTTTTCCCACAACTTGATTCTCTTATCCCCACAATTAAGTGGTTGAATGGCCTTTTGTAAGAGTACGCAAGTTATGGATCAATTAGAAAAGAACAATGCTCGTGGTGCATATCTTTCCATATTGCCATATTCAAGATTTAGTATCCAAGGGAACACATATGGTGAGTATCTTTGGGTGATCCATGTAAGTCCACTTGGATCAATCCTTGCACAAAGGAAGTCACATAGCTTAAATGGTGTTGGCCTCTAAGTCCTTAGGTGTCTAATAAGGTCCTTTGTTCATGACTATCCTGTGTAGTTCTACAAGCAAAATTAAGGCCTATATCCCTACAAGAATCCAAAAAGTATAGTCTCACAAGAAATATTGATACCTCTCAGTGCTATACTAGATGAATGTATTCCCCTTGTAGTAAATAAGATCGAGACCATTGATGACCCTACAAGCGCTCAATCAAATGTAGTCTTGCTTAGCAAGATTGAGGCAACTAGGCCCTACAAATGAAGAAGCATTAGGCATAAACAATAGGCAAGTCTCCCCTCACTTTGGATTGAAGGAAGATTTTGATTATAGTGAGGTGGAGTAGCTGGGTTCACTTGTTCCCCACTTGGGTCGTTCCCAAAAGATTGCTCTCTTGGAAAATCCTCTAAAGGTAAATGCAAGAAAAGTAAGATGGATAGCTTATGGAGGTCAAGATTTCTAATTTTCCATAAGGAAAAGAGCATACTCTCCTACTCCATAGTTTCTCCCAAATACATCAAGCACATGTTCATTTACCCAAGATTCCTTTCTAATGACCAAACTAAGTAGGTCTAAATTTTTTATTTCCCCTTAAAGAGGAAAGAGAATACTCTCCTACTACCCAATTAAATCACAAGAAATAAACCTTCCTAATTAAATTAGGTGCCCATAAAAATTAACTTAAAGTAGACACAATGTTTTCTTGAACCTCCAAGGCAACCTACAAAACCAATGAATTAGTAGTCTCAAATCTTTTCAAGATCTTCAAACAACTTCCTACAAAACAAATTGATTAGTAGTCTCAAAATATTTCAATCTTGGTCAACCATTTTGCAAAACCACTATTAGAAGATTTAAAATATCAAAAACTTGCAAGAAAACTCAACCAAGCATTGAACAATGTGCAAAGAAAGTGCAAATTCATCATAAAATTTTAATTTTTTTGTATTTTACCTAGTCAACAAGATTTGATTTGTTTGATATGATTTTGACCATAAAAATAGAAATATAAAAAAAGAGACCACTGCTAAAAAATAGAGAGCTTTCAAAAAATGTAAATTTTTTGAAAAAATTCCTTAATGTGTCCCCTAGAGACCCGATTTGTCAAAACATACCAGTTTTAAAAGATTGAATGTTTGAGCCATATCTATGAATCAAAATAAAAAAACACAAATAATATGCCATGTGTAAAATTCTTAGACCTTTTTGAAAATATAAAGTGTTCCAAAAAATATGGTGATTTGCGATCATAAATTAATTTTCATTGAAAATTATAAAAAAATTATAACTCACAGAAAACTGATCAGAAAAATTTGAGTTTTGGACTGAGACATACTATAATGATCCCCCACCTGCAAAAAAACATTTAGACCAAAAATCCAAGCCGTTTGAAAGATATGATCAAATCTTTCAAAACAACCCTAGGGTTTTATCTTCAACTCAACATACACAAGCATTAGCATAAAAAATCTTCAAAAGTGTAGATCCAATAGGGATGTGGGTCCCACCAAGTGTGCCAAAATCTACGTAATGAAAATATAGACCTATTTTCTACAAATACAAAACATCAAATAATCACATTAAATGCTAGTCATTTCAAATGCAACAAAATAAGTGACTTTCACTACAACCTCAATGAGCTAAAACAAGGGCACCCAATAACCTTGTTTGATTTGCTCTTCTAGATTATTATAGGTATGCTCTCCGAACATAAATGAAATGCAATCTAAATGCAAAACTATAAAATTCAAAATGATGGTTTTGGAGACAAGTATGAGAAACTTGCCCCAAATCTCACAATGATATGCAAGTGTAAGATCTATGAAGAAGATAGTGCACAAGAAAAATGATGCAATATATTTTAAATTTTTTAAATAAGAAATGAAATGAAAACTAACTATGAATTAGAATACAAGATTCAAACTATGCTATGAAATCAAAGGTAATCTATGATGCAATAGTTGAAACCTAAACTAAGAATGAAGATGCAAATAAACTATGCTAAGAAATTGAAATGGTACAATGGTAGATTGCTAGAATGCTTAAAATGCTTAGAATACTTAATGATTAAGTTTACAAGACTCTTATTATGTTTACAAGATTATGCTTAGAATTCTTAGAATACCTAATAATAGAAATTGCAAAAGGATTGGACGGTGGAGATTAAGAAGTAAAAGAATGAGTGGCTAGGATGAAAGGTTAGGTAAGGTTTGGAAAAGTCAAATTTCATTTGAGATGAAAAAAGGGATTTGAAAATGATTGGTGGAGAAAAAAGATGGAGAGGTGGCCACTTTGGAAAAGCTGATTGTGCACATGATTAGAGGTAATCCACCTTTTAATTAAGTTTAGAGGAATATTTGAAAAAAAAGTAAGTTTACAAAAAGGGGAAAAGTGGCTAAATTAAAATGATTTTAATTTAAACATAGTTTAGAAGATTTTTTAAGCTAGTGAAAGAATAAAATAAATAAGATTTATTTTATAAAGGGAAATGGAGGGATAATATATTAAAGTATTCAAATAAAATTTAAATACAAAGGAAAAATAACTCTATTTAATTAAATAAAAAGAGGAATATAACAACATAGTTAATTAAAATCAACTATAATGTTAAGGGCGAATAAAAATTAATATTAGAATGCAAAAGGAAAATGAATTTATTTAATTAAATTTAATTTAATTAAATAAATAGAGGACTATAACAATATAGTTAATTAATAGAAATCAACTATAATGTTAAGGGCAAATATTAATAAAAAATAATATTAGAATGCGAAGGGACAATTTTAGGTGTCTACAGAATCTTTTCATAGAATATCTTCCCTAGCTAAGAGGGAGTGTTAATGTTATAGTGCTAGATAGTAAATTAATCAATTAAGATTCATCTATAAATAAATGCTTAAGTGCATTTGTTATATATAATTAAGCTATATATATCACACACACACACACATATTAATGATGACAATTCTTAATAATAATTGAGTTATCGACCAATGATCAAATATTCATTTGGAGATCATGATATTCATCGTGCAACATGTGTTATGGTATTGTAACACAGTGTTACAATACATAACATACACCATAACACAAGTGTTACGATACATAATATGTATCGTAACACTTGGTTGTTATGATGTGTATTATGTATCGTAACATAGTTATTATCACAATAAATAAACTTCGGTGATTATCATTTTCCACCAAGTATCAGCATTGTCTTTTGTTAATACAAAAGGCCATGTCTCATTTAGAGACATGTCTCTATGGTTTTAGATGCATGTCTCTCCATGAGACATGTCCTCTTCATTTGGATATTTATAATGGAAGAAATTTAGATTTGGAAAATACAGAAATAAATAGTAGTGTTTTTCCAAATGCAGATTTATATATTCACTACAATATATACCTAATAAAGTTCACAGTCCGATTTAAAATAAAAATAAAATATCAATCACATTATAATAGGAATCTTAACACTCTGATAAGATTGAAAAAGTATTTTGTTTCCTTATCCCCTTCTCGAAGCTAATCCATTTTTGCTCTAATTTTCTGCCCTTGAATTTTGTAGTTTTGAGCCCTCGCTATCTCCAACTTAGTATAGGACAATTTTCCTTCTAACTGATTATCATATCCTTTATCTTGGAGAACCTTTTCTATCTCATTGAGCCTAGTTTGCAAAAAGGATTCTTCTCTAGATCTATCCTTAGCTTTCTTCTTTCTTATAACTTGAAACATATTTCTCTAGAATTTAGTGAGGTGGTCCCATTCTTCCCTTGCTTACAACTAGACCTGCAAAACCTAGAAAGGCACATGGCCACACTGATGGCATCTAGAGAGTCTTGATCTTGTAGAAGGGAGACATTGAGTTTAAAAGAGTTTTTTTTCTTAGGTCTGATGGAAGGAGTGGAATGATCTTCAATAGAGATACAAGTAGATATAGGTGAGTGGTCAGAAATACTAGCAGGATAAACCTTCACAAGAGGTTGACCAATAGGGGGTGAAAAGGAAAGTTCAGAAGCATCAACATAAAATCTATCAATCTTGCAATAGACTCTCTACTTACTAGACTGATTGTTGCACCAAGTAAACCATATGTCATCTATATCATTCTTCCTCCTTTCAACTGAGTCAAGAAAATTGATCCTTCTTTTGAATTTGGCCCAAAAGAAGTGTTCATTCCCTTTCCATGTGTGTTTTATTCCTCCACACTTATCATCTTTATTTTAAACCATGTTAAAATATCCAAAAAAACCCAATGAGCCTTGGGGATATTAGAGGACAACCAATCCCAAAGGATGGCTTTGTCTCTATAGTCATTGACAGTGTAGATATTGCACACACCAACAACTTGGTCTTTTAATTTAAAATAAACCCACTGAGCCCTTTTGCATGGTGAGACCTCGTTGGTATCAATTTTATTTTCCCATCGGGGACCAATAAGCATGGCCACCCCACCTCTTCCTTTATCATGGTTGGTGAAAAAACAAGTAGCTTGTTCCCACAAAGACTTCAATGTACTTTAAGTATGGTATTTTACTAGCTTTATCTCTTGTAAGAAAAGGATGTCCTTTTTGGGTAAAGTGTTGCTCCATTTCTTTACTACATATTTCCTATCAAACATTTAAAGGCCTCGAACATTCTAACTATGTATGTTTTGTAATCACCTAAAATTTGTCTAGTAGAAAATTCCAACTATGTATGTTTTGTAATCAGCTAATTCTGATCAAAGTTTCCTTAACAAAAAATCTAAATCTCAAAGGCATAATTAAGTATACATAATTATGTAAGAAAATTGGATAATCACCCCTTGCATAATTAAATTATCTCTAAAATCAAGCATAAATCATTTCTAATATCAAAATTTGAAAAATCATTTAATTGTCAAAACTTACCTTTAATATAAATTTCAAGCACTTCATGCAACTTAATCTTGATTAAATGACAATTAAAAGGAGATTTTCTATTTTGTCCTATTATCCAATCAAGCTTAACCAACCAAAATCCTTAAATACCTTCACATGGATTGATCTCCTCTCACCACTCATTTCTACCTAACGTCTTTTGCTTCTTAATCTCCACCCTCCATTGTTGAGGCAATTCCTTTAAAAGGAAGCTCTCCCTTGGCTCAAGGGTCCCAATCTTGACCATTTGAATCTTAGGGATTTGAATTCTTGCATTATTTCATTATAGAATAATCTTTCTATTTTAAGTTCATCGTCTCTTAGCTCTTAGCTCTCTTGCATTGTTAACTTAGTTCATTTTCTAGACTAATCTTTCATTGTTATCTAGCTTTCTTTCGTATTATCATCATTGTTGCTAGATTAATCTTGCATTCTAGTTTCATTCTAGATTTGCATTACATTTGAATCTTCCATTTTGGAGTAGTCAAGTCCATAATCCTTCATGCCAATCTAACGAGCATTCAAAAAAGGATTAAACTCTCTTCAACTAGGAAACAATAAGCCACTTTTGAGGGTTTAGTTGGTTCATTTGATATGGACTCTTATAGCTAAATTCTTGAACTAATGGTTTATTGAGTGTTGGTTGCATTATATTTTAATACCAATATTTAACCACACATCTTTGGTGCCCACTGTGGGGCTAGAATAAAAATTTTCCCCCTTTTCTTGCAGGATATTTTTATTTATTTTCCAA
This sequence comes from Chamaecyparis obtusa, assembly GCA_027943335.1. Lineage (NCBI taxonomy): Eukaryota > Viridiplantae > Streptophyta > Pinopsida > Cupressales > Cupressaceae > Chamaecyparis > Chamaecyparis obtusa. Next base: position 1,301,642 of record BSBK01009315.1, on the reverse strand, counting down.
AATTGAAACAAATATTGCACCATGTGGTCCAGATTATCATACGACACCCTATTTCATTGCATACAATGACAAGATTTATTGTATGATAATATGGTATAAGGTGTTTTATCATATGCAGTATTGGGTTTCATCATACGACACAATATCTTTGGCTTTCATTACATGGATCTTTGAGTTTCATTGTATGATAATATGGTGTTGACTATATTTTATCACATGAAAAATAATGATCATTTTTGGGGGTCTAGTTGCTTGAATTTTTTGATTTTCATGCTTGATTTGGTTTTGTCTTGGCCTTGACATTTTGTTTTGGAGGAAATAACTAGTTTTTGTGGGATGTTTGAGAGATAATGTTCTTGTCAAATCCATCTACATCACCATACTTTGATACTACTGATGATTTTGTGGTTGTAGGACGCTTGTCAAAGCCATATCTTGAGACCACTAAAGCCATTTATTTTGCAGGTTGCCTTGGAGATACAATTTTAACATTGTGCTTTCATAAGATTTGATTTTCTTGGTATCTAGCTTAACTAGGAAGGTTTCTTTTCTTGTGATTATTTAGGTAGTAGGAGAGTATTCTCTTCACCTCCTAGAGGTTGAGTAAAAAATCTTTACTGAGTTGGTTTTTCACTTGCAAAGAGTCTTGGGTAAATGAATATGTGCTTGATGTGCTTGGGAAAAGTTATAGAGTAGGAGAGTATGCTCTTTTCCTTTTTGGAAAATAAAAAATCTATACCTTCATTATTCTATTCATTTTCTTGTTTATTTTAGCTTTAGAGGGTTTATCGTTGAGGTAAAAATATTGTGGGAATGTTCCAAGTGGGATAAAGCAAAGCTAACTCATCCAACCCACTATAAAATTTATGCCTTGTTGGCCAAAAACTACAAGGAAATAGATATTAACTATGTTGGGTCATGCATTTGACTGGAAGAATACACATGAGGGTAATGTGTAGGACCGAGAGGTCTCAATCTTTCATGCAAGACTATTAACTATGTTGGGTCATGCATTTGATTGGAAGAACACACATGAGGGCAATGTGTAGGACCAAGAGGTCTCAATCTTTCATGCGAGACTACCTTACTTGAAGCGCTTGTAGGGCTATAAGCCTGAATTCCACTAAGCGGTTCTATAAGGGATATTTGCAAATGGATGTCCTTACTAGACACTCTTAGTTAGAAGCTACCTGACTCAACTCTAAAAGTATTCTAATCTTTGTGCAAGGATTTATCCAAGTGGACTTACTTGGATCAGCTCAAGATTACTCACCATATGTATTTTCTTGAATTCTTTAAAGCATGAATGTGGCATTTGGAGAGCCATTATGTTGTGAGCATTGAGTATCTTATTTTGATCCATAACATGCATAGTCCTCAGAAAATCCAATATCACTTTGTGTGAGGTTAAAGATTAAAAATTTATGGGAACATACTTTAATACTCTCATTTTTTACCTTAGGTAGTCTCTTCTTGATGTATCTTTACATGTGTTGAGACCCATGAAAATCTATGTGAACATACACTTGAAATTTTGACACATTGCAATACCCCTTTAGACCTCACAAATGTTTGAGTCCCAAAAGTTTATTTTTCCTTTGGTGGATTGTTTTGATACTTCTTGTTTGATCACACTATTATTTATCTGCAAACATTCAAATTAGACCTAGGAGAACTCAACCTTATCACAAATTCAAAATCAGAACAGTCCAGATTGGTCCTCAAATTGACTTTTTCCTGCATACTATTTTTTTCTTCAGCATCCTATCATATGATGTTAGTGCTTCATCGCACCCAATGTTAAGTTACAACATAAGATAGAGAAAGCCTTCACCATATTATTACATGTAGTTGAAAATTTCATCGCACCCAGTTCTAGAGTTTATCATACGATCCAATGTCTCACTGGTGATCAAACTATTAATATTATTTAGAACAACAGAAAGGTGGGGTGAATCATTTGTTCTCAAGTCCATATGTACCAATTGAACTTTTAAACACTTCAAAAATCTTAGATCTAATCACCAACACAACTCAATCTCTAAATTATATATACTAGAAACACATAACATGCAGTCCATTGTCCAAAAGTAATTAACTTTAGAATATAGAAACATTCACATCAAAACATTCACACAAGTATAACACTAGGATTTATAGTGGAAACCCAACTTGGTAAAAACCACTTTGTAACATTTTACTGATATTTTCACCCTTCTGAAGTGAGCTCTATGAAAAGCCGACCTTGTTAAAGGTTTACAAACACACTACTAGGTGTGACCCTATTAAAGGATTTAAACACTCTGTCAGAAGTGACCTAGTTAAAGGATTTAAGTAAATTCCATAGAATTCCACCTTGATTAAAGGATTTCAATAATGATTATTAGGTCAACCTTGATTAAAGGATTTAGATTGATACAATGGTTAGAAATTAGCAGTAGTTTTTGATCTAAAAAACATACAACTCACTTTGCAAATAACAGAGCCAATTCATACATATATGATGGTTTACTGACTGGGTTCCATTTCCATCTCCATCACTGATCTGCTTAGACTTTGCTACACACAATCACAATTCTGATCAACTCCTTCACCTTTAGCCTTTTGCTTAGACTTATCAGTCAATGACATCAATAACTTCAACATACTCTATAATCTCACAATTAAGTTTTCCTTTATACCTCCTCAATAGGTAGATCCATCTTTTGCCGCTCAATCTCCTCCATAGATCTTAATTTTAGGTCAGATTCATTGAATCCTTCCAACATTTATGTTCTTCATCATTCCTTCTAGATACATATTCAATCTTCTCATTGAATCCATAATAAAATAATTTACATAACCCAAGAATTCAACTGTCAGTTGGGAATATGAATTATTTCTCCAAATGTAAATTACTGACACTCGGTCAATACTGTGTTTATCTCCTCAATCATCACTGCATAACTCGGTCATCTCTACAAACTATCTTCCTCGGCTAACATTGTCTTGCTTGATAATTTCCTGTCGCTCGACATAAACTGATGTTCGGTCAACACTAAATTTACTCAGCATATACTGGCACTCAGTCAAAACTAAAATCACCTAGCTTAAACTATATTTATTCACTTTTTCTTGGTTAAGCCTACTTCTTCATTCTTTCTTCTTACTTAGATAAACAATACATAATCTTATCAATGTGCCAAATAATCAAGTACCCATTAAAGTATCAAATAACTCAACCTTTCCCTAGGTTCTCTTGTTATCTCCCTTGCCCTAATCCTTTTCATCAATCAATAGATATGGTACTTTATTAGATAGAAATTGTCTTACCAGTTAAGGTCTGACATCAATGATAATAAAATAATTATTTCAATTACAATTTCTAACACAAACATGTATTTAGGTTCTTGTATTTTGGTTGTTCGGGTGTCCTCTTGGCTTTTCTACCATCTTGATCAACAATTATCCAACTGTAATTGGAATTCTTAACTGATTGAAGTTTTGCTTATTAATTGGTCTCTCTTTGTTCTTGTTTTCAGATCTCAAAATTTCTCTAGCTCTTGTCTCAAATTATCCTATTTTATTTATAAATTTACCTATCTCAAATTTGTCACAAGTGCCATTCAACGAGCATTTGAGCCTCATCCTCGGTACCTTGTACTTGGTTCTCTTGGCTACACTAACTTGGCCTCATTCTCAATACCTTGCACCTTGTTTCAGCTACTTTATTAACTATTAATTACCCTTGAGATAGAACTATCATTACTTGGATCCTTCAAAACTAGCCTAGTAACCTCATTACTATCAATTTTTAATCACATCATCTATTTCAGTTAGAACCTATAGTCATTTCTACAAGGTTGTAACCGATCTAAGAAGAAAGGCTATTTATGATAGTGCTAGACTGTCCTTCTGTGAGGAACCTTTGCATCAAAATTTTGATTACCAGTCAGTCCCCTTTGCCCACGCTAATTTTTTTAATCAAATCAACATGTTAGATTTGATTGGGTCACTCACAGAAGGCCCGACTCTGACTCCTTTGAAGATGAAGGACCTACACAAGAGCAAATTTGAAAGTTCCAAGAGGACAAATATTTTCATTAAATAATACAAGCTATTATGAGTTAGGATAAAAAATGGTATTGTATGCATCTCGCCTCCATGGGTGTGAATCTTCCCCCTGACTTTGATGTAAATGGATTGCGAAAAAAAGAGGAAGAGTCTCCTCTCACAACTCTCACCAAATAACTCTAGGATTTGCGCTGTGAGATTTCACAACTAAAAAGGGACAATGACAAACCCTCTAACAAGTATTCACTTGAGACAACATGTCCTTTCCCCTTTGAAAAAAATCTCCATATACCATATTTCCCATCCAAGGTAGAGATTCCCAATTATGTCAAGTATGATGACAATAAAGACCCTCAAGACCATGTGTGTGAATTTTGTGCTCTAAGCATGGAATTTATGCACGATAAAAAATTATCTTATGAGACTCTTTTCTCGAAGTCTTGATGGTCAAGACATGAATTGGTTTACTTCACTTTCCCCTCGCATTTGGACCTTTGATGAGCTTGTGCAGAATTTTATCCAATAATATTCCTACAACATCTCTCGTATTGTTACCATGTTTGATTTTTACAATACAAAGCAACATGTGGGATAGACCTTTGTCACATTCCTCCAATGATGGTGGAGAATGTATTCTTGATACCCTTGGAAAATTTGCAAGACTAAGAAAATCAATATATTTATAAACACTTTGGTTCTTGAAATTAACTATGCATTGCAAATAAAAACACATGCCTCATTTGACAAGTTAGTTGAATCATCTATATGCATAGAGGATGTCCTTGTTTGAAAAGGAGAAATTACTCTTCAACATAAATAACATACATCCTCTTCCAATAATCAACATAACAAGGACAAACATAAGTTATGGACCAAGACCAAAGATGTCATCAATGGAAGAATCATAGGTACAACCTCAACATATACTGCTAGCAAACCTAAGGATCCAACTTTCAATCTCTCTACTAGTATCCAAGAAGAAAAAGTTAACAAGAGCACCCAAAAAAACTCTAAAACTGAAAGTAATAGAGATAGGACATGGATCCCTAGGCCTAAGAGAGACTTTACTCCTCTTGGGAAATCACTTGAAAATACCTTAAATATGCTTTTGACCAACAATATCATCACCTTGCCTGATAATTCTAAACCATAAAATCCAGAGATAAATCCTAAGTGGTGGAATGATAACCACTATTTTTATTACCATTATAATAAAGGCCACAATACCAATGATTTCATGAAGCTTAAACATATAATACAGGATCTAATTGATAATGAGACAATTTTGATTGATCCCCCACATATGAACATGGATCATAAAGATTTCAAAGATCCTTTTCCTAAATATGAAAAAAGGGGAGTCATCTAAGCTGAAGGATAAAAAAGTGAGTTACACATACTCCGACAATGATAATGTGATCTACATGCTTGAGTCCTTTGACCATACTATCAATGTTGTCGAGATCAAAAGAAAGACTCAAGCTAAATCATCTAACATGGTAACTTGCTCTCAAGCAAAAGTCACTCTGCAAGGAGCAGGTTCATCCTTCTCCTCTTCTTCCAAAAATACAATGACCCAAAGTTCCAAACCAACTACCTCATCTACAACATGTGATTACAATCTGGTTGATCAGTTTCAACACACGTCAACTCATATATCAATCCTTGAATTGCTTAAAATCTCTCATGCACATAGGGAGATTCTAGAACAATCCCTCTTGGTGACCAATGTTCCTAAGGACCTAGATGTATATAATTTCCAATCCATGGTCGTTCATCTCACTTCTCCATATTACTTGACTTTTTTAGAAGAAGATGACAAATCTATTAGTCACTCTCACAACCAAACACTCCATATTGGAGTCCTCATACACAAGCATATGGTGAAATGCATTTTGATACATGGAGGCACAACTTTGAATATATGCATGTTTAATCTAGTTAAGGCTCTTGGTTTCTTAGAGTATTCTATCAATCCTCAATGCAAAACAATAATCAAAGCATATGATGAAGATGAATGCTCCTCTAAAGGCATGGTAGTATTTCCCATCTGGGTAGGCCCAATTTAGGGAGACATCATTTGCTAGGTCTTGGATCTTCCTCTAGCATAGAACATGCTTCTTGGATGCCTGTGGATTCATGAAATGTAGGTAGTACCTTCCACTTATCACCAATGCATTAAATTCCCTCATAGAATTGAGGTTACTATCTCTGCGGACTCATCATACACTTGTAACAATCTTAAAAAAACCAAGAGCATAGTTCCATACAACAATGAAGCCCTAAGTAACCAAGAAACTGAAACCTCTAAACAAGCAACAATGGATTCCTTTTAGAAGAAGCTAAGTATAAAAGAAAATGGAAAGGGGGAATGTCAACTGGATGCTTCATGCTCAATGGTCAACTTTCCCATCTCACCTAGGTCTTATGGAATACCATCTCCATCCTTCTGACCTACTAGCAATCTACTCTAACAATTCATGAAGGAACTGGTATGGTCAAGGCAAGAGTTCCTCTTAAACAAGAAAATGAGGAGAAGGTTGTTTTGCAGTGGCTTTATAAGGGTGAAGAGATTGAAAAAGAAATTAAATATGTTGAAATTTATCTTGATAAGTATGATATAGGCTATGATCTCATGCAAAAGATGGGGTATGATGGAAGAAGCCCTCTCGGGAAAGGAAAAGGCCTCCTTGAAACTATACACATTGAATTCTGTAATCCGAAGGATAAAAATGGGCTAGGATATCATGAAAAAAATTTTGCACCATCATCTACAAGTGGTGTTGTGTTTGATAGGCTTGGATATTTTTATGAAAAACATGAGGATGTTCTTCCCATAACTTATGAACAGTTGCTACATATACATACAAATGAACCTACTAATTAAAGAAAGGAACTAATTAGTGAGCGTAAACTGGTCACATCACCGAAAATAGGAAAACATCATAGACACTCTACCAAGGAAAGACACCCTAACTAGGGGAAACTTGTCAGCATTGAGCATATCCTTGACTTACCTCAATTCATTGATTCATCTGGAGAGTCCAAACAACCTTGGTTACCCCACTTATCTATATTAGATACATGAATTTCTCTTAGGATTTGGATACCCAGGTACCACTAAAAACAACATCCATTCAAGATAGCCAATATGACATAACATACCTCAACCTATATGAGATTGAGAGGCAATCAAGAGGGACACAATGAAGAAGCTCCCATGACCATAGCTTAGTACCTAGGGTGCTTTATCAGTAGTAGAACTACCCATGACTATGAATGGGATCAATTAACTAATGCTAAAATTGATATAAAAAATTATGTGATCCCTCAATATTATCTTACTCCCACTATTGAGATTGGTGGAAGTTCTAACATGCAACATAATCTGGACCATCCAGCCAATGAACCTATTGTAGTGCCTCATGTTTAGGTTACCTCTAAAAGTTCTTCCTCATCAGAACACCAACTAGAACTTTAGTTTACAATCTAGGATTATGATTTTTCCTTTACACATATTCTTGCACTGAAGAGAAGAAGTGGAATGAGACCTTGATCAACATTTCAGACCTAGATGGGTAAGTTCTCAAAATAACTCTTGTAACTTATCTAATGCCCCTTCAATGATTCATGCTTAAGAAAACTCTAGAGAAGATAACTTCCTTGACTTATCCTTAGTAGCTATGAATGATGATGATGATACTAGAGTCTTTTCCCTGGAGCCCGTTGGGTTCCTTACCTCTCACTCAACCAGAGCTAATTGATTGGAATACTTCCAAGCCAATAAATCTATTATCCTTTACCAATGATCATAACCTATCTTGCTACCTTAATTTCATTGAACCTCTCCCCTCTTCCACCAATGCAACAAGCGACAACATGACAATGGACGATATCAAGTATCTCAATCACAAAAGTAAAAATAAGAAGAACAAGCGATATGATGGTGAAAACCACTCTATGGCAGTGTTAGATATTAAAATAGTAAAAATACAAGACGTATCTAAAGTGAAAACCTCTCTGAGGTGCCTAGGGATGAGATACTTGATATCATCCCTAATCATTTCTAGGAATGATCATCAGTTCTTATAGAGCCTACATAGTAGGTGAACCTGGATACAACAAAAAATCCACATATCATACATCTCGCACAATCTTTATCTAAAGAAGAAAAATATAAATTTGTCTAGTTCTTTAAAATGAATAAGATCAATTTTTCATGGTCCTATTGTAACATTCCTAGTTTAGACACTAATATCATTATGCATCATCTATCTATTGCACCAAGCACGAAACAAGTGAAACAAAAGCTGAAAAAAAAATGCATCCTTGTATCACATTACTGGTTAAGGCGGAACTTGAGAAGTTACTCACAGCCACATTTATTCAAGCCATAGACTATGTAGAATGGATCTCCAACATTGTACCTCTCTCTAAAGATAAGAAATCAATATGTATATGTACAAAATTGAGGGATATGAATAAGGCTTGTCTTAAAGATGAGCTTTCATTGTTGAACATAGACATGATTGTGGATCTCATAGCTGGTTACCAAATGTATTCTCTAATAGATAGATTCTTTGGATATAATCAAATCCACATCTCCCTTGAGGAATAGGAAAAGACAACATTTACTTGTGCATGGGGAACCTTTTATTGGAAGGTCATGTCATTCAAACTTAAAAATGCATGTGCAACGTATCAACAAGATATGACAACCATTTTTCATGATATGATGCACAAGAACATGGAAGAATATGTGGATGACATATTAGCTAAATCTGCTACCAAAAATGTACACCTTTCTAATTTAGAAACGATCTTCACAAGAATGGAACAATTTAAATTAAGGCTAAATCCAATGAAGTGTGCTTTTGGGGTCACCTCTGGAAAACTTCTTGGATACATCATCTCAGCATGAGGAATAGAGATGGATCCAATTAAAGTAAAATAAATAATGGAGATGCAACCACCATGAAATAACAGTCGAATGAGGACATTACAAGGAATGATATAATCAATAAAAAGATTCATCTTACAACTAGTTGACAAGGCAAAAACCTTCACTAAAACTCTGCATAAGGGTGCGACATTCAAATAGAATGAGGATTATGAGAAATACTTTCAATAGATTAAATAATATCTAGCCAATCCTCCTATACAGATGAGTCCTACTCCATGAAAACCTTTATTTCTCTACATATCAAGTACTACTTCTTTGTTAGGATATTTTCTCACATAACATGGTGAGAAAGGATGCGAGAGAACAATCTATTACATCAGTGAAACACTAGTCTCTTACGAGATGAACTACATGGTCATTGAAAAATATTGTCTAGCAGTAGTGTTTGCTTCTTAGAATTTTAGACACTATATGTTGGCCTCCTTAACACAGCTGATTGCAAAAATTGATCACCTCAAGTACTTAATAAGAAAAGAAATGCTAATAGGATGATTGGCTAAATGGATGATGATCCTCAACAAATTTGATATCACATATGTTGACTGAAAGGCAATTAAAGGACAAGTTTTGGTAGATCAATTAATAGATACACCTTTACAAGATACATAACCACTCGCTGCTTAATTTTTTGATGAATCTATTCTACACTTAATGCAACATCCATGTAAAATGTACTTTGATGGTTCATTCATGAAATAAGGTAGAGGTGATGGGGTACTATTCATTTCTCCTCAAGGCTATAAAATTACCAAGGCTTATAAAATGATCTTCCCATGCACTAACAATGTGGTCGAATATGAAGGTTTGGCTAATGGACTCAAGTTGGCCATAGAATGGAAGATTGAAGAACTTCATGTCTACATTGACTCTTAGTTGGTAATCAACCAAATTACTGATGAATATAAAACTCAAGATGAAAATCTCTTTCTATACAAATGTCTGGTTGATTATTTAAAGAAATACTTTGTGTTCATCACTTTCTAGTAGCTCTCGCATGCAGAGAATAAACCAACAGACACCATGGCTACCTTAGCCTCAATGCTACAATTGGAAGAACACCAAGTTTTCTATGACTTATTGGTGGAAGAACTCCCATTTCCTACCTATGATGCACTAGATTACCAAATTATCTTCACCGTCATTACTTTTTATACTTCCCACTATAGCCAAATCTACGCTTACATTAAAGAAAACCTAACTCTCTTTCCCAGAATGAAAATTGAATCTCATCTAAAATGCCTCATGACATCTCATCATTGTGAATGACTTGTTTAGGAGAAGTCTTGATGATACACTTCTTAGATGTTTTGAGAGTGAGGAGTTTGAGAGGGAACTTGGAGAGGTTCATGAGGGTATCTTTGGGTTACACTCAAATGGTTTGTCCTTGGTGAAAAATATTCTTAGAGAAGGCTTCTACTGGCCTACCATGGAAAAAGATGTTCAATTTTCTAAAACCTATTAGAAATGCCAGTTCCATGGAAACTTGATTCATGCTCCTTCTTAGGACTTGTTGCCTTTTATCAATCACTCACCTTTTCAACAATGGTCTTTTGATCTCATAGGTCAGATTTACCCTTCATCCTCCAATGGACACAAGTTCATCATTACAACCACTAAATACTTCACTAAATGGGTTGAAGCAGTACCCCTTATCAAGGTGACAAGAAAATAGGTAGCTATGTTCATACTCAACTACATCATCTGTAGGTACATAATCCCCTCGATTGTTATAAATAATGAAGGAAAATCAAGAACATGGATATTGATGAGCTCTACACTAAGTTCCATATCATGCATCATTCCTCATCTATTTACTATCCTTAGGGGAAAGGACATGTAGAAGCCTCGAACAAAACAATCCTTAAGATTCTACACAGAATAGTTAACAAATCAGGAAAATATTGGTACTTACAAATAAATCCAACTTTATGGACTTACCAAATAAGCATTAGAATGTGTATAGGGGCTACTCCATTTTCATTAGTCTATGATTCTGAAGCTATTTTACCAATAGAATTTGAGATACCTTCACTTAGGGTATCACTACATGGGTTTATCACATATGATTATTAGATTTTTTTTACTTTAGGAGATAGAATTACTTGATGAGATTAGAAAAGATGCATTCGACCATCTAAGGGTTTATCAAAAGAGAATGTCTAAAGGCTACAACAAAAATGTCCTGCATCATGAATTTCAGGTTGGTGATCTCGTTCTATGAGAGAACCTAAAAAATCATCAACATAGATAACAAAAGGGAAAATTCGAGTCTAATTTGCTGGGTCCTTTTGTCATTATTGCTTCTTTCAGTGCTAGAGCTTATTAGATGGCTACTCCAAAAGGTGATGTTCTCAAAGAGCCTCTCAACACTCTCTACCTGAAACAACTCTACAACTAGACATTCTGCCTCTTGTACAATAGCTTATGATCCTAACAAAATACTAAAAAATATATAAAGTTCTAAAAAAAATGATCATCTTGGTGAAAACCTAGCAACAGGCACCTTGATGAATCAAAAAAAAAATCAAAAGTAAAAAATACAAAAAAAAAAAAAAAGTCAAAAATATAAAAAAAATTAAAAAGTAAAAAATACAAAAAATATAAAAAATACAAAAAATGAAAAATGAAAAGAACAAAAAAAAATTAGAAAAAGAAAGAAACATGCCTTGGTGAAAACCCGAAAATAGGCACCTTGGTAGTAAAAATAGAATAATCCCAAGTGGTGAAAACTTGGCAAATAGGTGTCACTTGTAAACAACACTACATCTATCAATGTGTGGCTAATCCCTTGTGCTTTCATCTAGTCTCATATCTTTCTTTTTGTGTCCTTTAAACTATCATAGGCCAGAAGTGGTCTTATTTTTGTCCTTGGTTCTTACCTGCCGCCTTTGGGAAAATCATATGCTACCTATATGAGCTGTCAGTCATTATATTGGTCCTTCTCAACAAATAATTCACCATTGACACTACTCAGTGTTTCTCAACACCCAAATCCTATAGTGTTTCTTAAACACTACCAATTTGTGCAGCACTGTGTTTTTCAACACATATCAAATTCTACACTTTCTACACACACTTACACTTTGACACAAGAAAAAAGGTGTTCCCTTATTACCCAACACAAACTACAACTCAAAAAACTAAAAAATAACTGAGATATGTAAACTATTTTCTTGTGTTCTATTATTTTGTGTAAGGTGTGGAAAATGAGGATGATAGGTAGGGTTTTTGACAATGTACCTAATAGAGATCCTAAACCAACATTCTCCACAATACATATAAATTAAAATGATAAGTAATGTGAATCTAGAAATACTTGAAATTAGATAAGATGAAATACATACCTCATAATAAACCTAATATAGAAATACCTATTTTTTGGTGTCTATACTCAGTTTCAAAAAATTCTGCAACCATATTTTGTACAGGAAAATAGAGACAGAGAAAACCCAGAAAGATTTTTCTTTTCTAAGAAAGGTCAACCTTGACCCAAGGACAAGGGTAAGATCTTACCTCGAGGCACAATCTTACCCCTTTATGTCAACCTTGACCTACACTATTCTGATGAAAAATATGTTTGTGGATCCTAGAAGTTTGCCGAAAAGGGTACTTAGATCTTCTCTACAACTCTCGAAACAACGACCGTAGATATCTAAAAATGGTGTCTTGGGGTGGCAATATAAGTTTTTGCCTTACTCAAACCCCTATTTTGGTGATCTCCACCTCTATGAATAGACAAATGTAATAGAATATGTGTGTGTACTAATGTGCAATGCCAAGATCTAATCCTCTAGATTGAAACCCTAGCATGAATTGATAGGAGAAAGCAATGCATAGATATGAATATGATAAATAAAGCATACCAAGCCCCCAAGGCTAAAGTACTCCTACCAAACTCACAATCTATAATTGCTACCCCATGATTGTATCTTTAAATGCTAGAATGTTGAAAATGGTGGATCAAGGAAGAGGGAATCTTTCTTGCTCCAAGTGAATGTCGATGATAGTTTGTCCACAAAAATGCTTGCTTGCTTCGATATCTTGTCCTCCTATAGAATCCTCTTGCAATCTTGCTTCATTATCTCCACATAGCTTCTTTCTTGTTGCTTGATGGCTTGTGTGTAGTGAGTGAGAAATGAAGGCAAAAGAGAGTCCTTATATAGAGATTTCAAGGCAAGGCTCCCCAGACAATGTAAGGGCCCATAATTCAAATTTCACCTTAAATTATGGTCCAATCACAATAACCAACTAAGGAGGGAAAATAATTAAATGAATTTTAAATTAAAACCCTTCCACATTCAGATTTGGAGGCCCAACATTGATTTCAGGGCCCATTGTGACCCTAATTTGAAAAGGGGCACCAAAACCTGATAGGGGTCAAGGTCGACCTCGACCTTGACCCAAAGGTACTTATCTAGTCAACTTTGAAAATAGGAAGTCCCGAGGTCAACCAGAGACTTGGAATGGTGAGAAAACATGGCAGAGTGTCGAAAAAGGGTAGAGAGACCTAGAATGAAAGTGATGAGTGCTAGGACAAACAATACATAGATCCTTCCTAGAAAATAGAGACATAGAGAAGGGAAATCAAGGAGAATCCTCTAGATCCTAACCCTAATTTTACCTAGAAACGAAGGAATCAAGTGCAAATGCATCCTAAATACAAATCTATCATGAAAAATGCACTAAATGAGGGTGCTAAACCTATCAAGATGGAAGTGGTTCCATTTTAAGATGATATATTTATCCCCCACTTTAGCTTAGATATGACACTACGTGAATATGCAAGCTAAAGTAAGAAAAACATCATAGTAAATAAAAAGGATATAGCCAAGTCCTCAATGCAGAGATCCTATAGAAAACTGTTAGTACCTACAATACACAAGGTTAATGAAAATCCATAAATCACCTAAGACTTACTAAATGAAATTGAGAAGTGCATAGAGCCCCTTATGCCCCCCCTATTTTGGCTTTCTACTTCTGAAGGGTGAAACAGGGTGATAAGGATAACCTTATACACTAGATATGTAGTTTGTTGAAAATTCCTTCCCTAAACCAATTAAAATGATTCATATGCTTCCTAAACTGATTCAAGGGGTTAGGTATCTAAATCATGATTGTAATGCCACTGACGACACTGAAAATAGACATATCAAATTCAAGTTATGATGAAAAGAGTGGATTTCTATCTAAATGCATATGAAGTGAAATTTTGTTTTAACATTAAGTAAACCCTAACAAAACCCTAATTTTTAGCTATATATAAGGAAAAAACTCATACTTACTCATTCTTACCATTTGCATATTCGAAGAGAGAAAGCATAATGCCAAGCAGAGAAGAACTTTGAGCGACACACATGGAGCTTTTGAGATAGTGCCTAGCTACCAGATGACCACTTCCTAAGGTGAGTTTGTTGTTATTGATTGTTGTACTTTGCAAATTCTTTCTTTTTGTAGGCAAGGTCGACCATGACCCGTAAAGGTTGACCCTAACCTAGTTATGTCAACCTTGACCCAAAAAGGTCAACATGAACTGGAAGGTCTTCACCTTTTCTAGGATGAGGTCAACCCTGACCTAGGAAGGTCACCCTTGACCTAAGAAGGTCGACCTTGACCTATTCAAGTTGGATTTATAGATTTGTTGTTCTAGAATGCTATGTTGGAAATATAGATGGAGTAACTAAGAGGGGGGGTGAATCTGTTAACCACAAAAATATTACCACAGATCCCTTAGATGTCTTATTAAATCATTTACTGTTGTTACTCGGCAAACATACAGAGAAATGTTGTAACTCAGTTATTGCAGTGAGTGTTAATTATAACTGATCTTAAGCATTCATTAGTGATTAACATGCATGCATAAAGAAAATAACATGAACACATGTGACACCAAATTTAACGTGGAAACCCAATTTGGGAAAACCACCAATGTAACTAGTTACTATTTTTCACTCTTCTGAAGTGAGCCATGTTAGGAGCCAACCCAGTTAAAGGTTACAAAACACACTGTTAGGTGTGACCTTGTTAGAGGATTTAATCACCCTGTTAGGAGTGGCCTTGTAAGAGGTCTTTGAAACAATTCAATAGAACTGTCACCTTGTTAGAGGATTTACAAAATGGCTGTTAAACCAACTCTATTAAGAGATTTTGAAATCACTGCTACAATGGTAAGAAAGTAACAATGAAATGACCTGAATAAGATGCAACTGAATTGCTGATTACAGATCTTTGTTCTACTTCACTAGATCCTTCCTGATCAAACATATCTTCATTGTTCCTTAAGGATATCTAGCCATCCTTTAAAATTCACACACACCTTCCTTCAAAATGATCAATTCATTTGCATGTTTTCTCATCCATCCATTCACACATCCACACATTGAATTCTCAACTTGACCTTTTATATATACCATTCAGATTGATAAGTCAGCTCATATACATGTTACAAACACTAATAATCATTACCTCAGTTGGCTGGAATAAATAAACTTTATTTCTCAAAATTAACAAAATCCTTCATTAGCCGACCTTGCTCAGTTACCACTGCAAATTTTGCAACATCCTTTGGAGACCAAGTGAACTCGGTAAACACTAACTTTTCTTCATTAACCATGGAAGCTCGGTTAACACTATTTTCTGCCATATTTTCCTTTGACGCCCAAGTGATCTCAACAAACACTAAAAATCGCTTAGCTGACCAACTGAGCTCGGTAGACACAGAGTGATAATTGATATGACATTTGTGTGACATCAAGGACAACACACAATTAGACAATTGTATCCAACAATCTCCCTCTTTGGCATTGATGGCAACCCAACATGTCATAGCACAATGGAATTTCAAAGAAAACATAGAGTAAGGAACATATCCTTAGTTTCATTCTGATTCTCATCTATGAGAACTCCCTCTGTCAGTGTAAGCTCTTCTTGTCTGCAAACTTCTCTCTTTGACTGTAAACTCTCCCTCTTAACTTCTTCCTCTTGGAGAAATTTCTTGAGATATGACAGCAAACTCTCCCTCTTTGACAACACATGCTAGAGACAACACATACCAGGTGAATATCAATGTACCTTAAGTAATGATTCAATATATGCAATGATTCTTTGACTATGCTGCATCAACTAAATGATCTTCAACATGCTCTGGTTGATGCATCACTAAAAATTTATTTAGTGAACTTCGGATAGGGGAATGACCCCTAACTTACCTCTTAGATACAAAAATGCATCCTTAGGTAGTGGCTTGGTGAATATATCTACAATTTGTTCTTTTTTATGAACATATTCTAATATGATTTCCTTGTCTTGCACCAATTCTCTAACAAAGTGATATTTTATAGCAATGTGCTTGGTTTTGGAATGCATTACTGGATTCTTTGAAATATTTATTGCACTTGTATTATCACAAAACATAACAACTAGTTCTTTGATCTCAACCTTCATGCCTTCCAATAACTATTTAAACCAAACAATATTAGGGTAGTTTACTGTTGCAGCAACATATTCTACTTCTGCTATGGATTGGGATGTGCAATTTTTCTTTTTACTAGTCCAAGATACCAACCTCTTGCCAAGAAAGAATGCTCCACCACTTTTACTTTTTCTGTCATCAATGTTTCCTGCCCAATCAGCATCAGTAAACACTTTTAAGTTCAGATTGCCTCCAAATTTATACCACAAGCCATAATCTTCAGTTCCTTTCAAGTATCTCAAGATTCTTTTGATTGCCATCATATGATTTTCTTTGGGTTTTGCTGAGAATCTTGGTACTATACCAACTGCTAAGGCAATATTAGGCCTTGTATGAACTACATACTATAATTTTCCAATCATTGATCTGTATAAGGTCTGATCTACTTCTTTTAAATCATCATCTTTGGTAAGCTTCAATCCAATACACATGGGGGTACCAACTAGTTTTGAATCTTCCATACCAAACTTCTTAAGTATTTCCTTAATGTATTTAGACTAAGTAATGTAGATACCGTTCTTGCTCTGCTGAATCTGAAGACCAACAAAGAACTTTATTTGACCAAACATAGACATTTCAAATTCTTTGTTCATTTGCTCTGAAAATTCTTTGCACTGATCATCATTACCTATAAACATAGTATCATCCACAAATATTTCTGCCAAAACAATTTTGTTATCTAGTCCTTCCTTGATGTACAAACTACTATTATCATTAGCTCTTTTGAAACCAATCTAAATAAGATAGTTATGCAATCTTTCATACCATGCTCTAGGGGCTTGTTTCAGACCATGCAATGCTTTGTGTAACTTGCAGACCATATTCCTTTTTTCTGGATCAATAAAAGCTTCAGGTTGCTCAATGTAGACTTCTTCATCAAGAATACCATTGAGAAATGCAGATTTTACATCCATCTGATATACCTTAAATCCTTTATGTGCTACATATGCAAGTAGAGTTCTTACACATTCTAATCTTGCAATAGGAGCAAAAGTCTCACCATAATCTATGCCTTCTTCTTGAGAATATCCTTTACACACCAATCTAGCTTTGTTTCTTGATACTTGACCATCTTCATTCAACTTATTCCTAAATACCCATTTTGTTCCAATTACATTTTTATCTTTAGGCCTAGGTACAAGAGTCCATGTTTTGTTCTTCTCTATTTGTTTTATTTCTTCAATCATAGCCTCAATCCAACTTTCATTTTCCAATGCATCTTTGACATTTCTAGGTTCAAAATCAGCAAGTAAACATGTACCTTTTAGTTTACTTCTTGTCATAGTACCTTCTGATTTGTTTCCAATAATCTGATCTAGTGTATGATGCCTCCTGACATACTTGGCCAATATAGGTTCCTTGCCTCTTGAATGAGTTACATTGTCATCTTCTTGAATTTCATCTTCAGGTTTTGGTTGCTTAGGCTCGGTAGATATTGGCTCGGTAGCTTCAGACTAAGACTCGGGTCCTTGTGACTCGATTTGAACTTCTTCTTGTGACTTGGTTACTGTACTGGGCTCGGTAGATGTAATCTCCTTATTGATAGATGTGTTTGGTAATGTATTAGGTTCAATGTAAACAAATCTCCTGTAATCCTCTGGTTCCTTTTTGCTTTCTTCTTCAGTCTTTTTTGCAAACTCATCAAATTTCACATGTGCACTTTCTATGATTTTGTGAGTAGACAAATTCAAACATCTATATGCCTTACTCTTGCAAGAATATCCCAAAAATATTCCTTCATCACTTTTCACATCAAATTTGCCTTTTCTAGATTCTTTTAAGATGTAACACTTACTACCAAATACTTTCAAGTAACTTACATTGGGTTTATAGCCATACCATAACTCATAAGGAGTTTTGAATGTGCATTTCTTCAACTGTACTCGGTTTAAGGTATGAACTGCAATGCTGATAGCTTCCTTCTAGTATTTCATAGCAATGTTATTTTCAATCATTAGAGTCCTTGCACAATCCATGATAGATCTATTCCTCCTTTTAGCTATTCCATTATGCTCAGGAGTTCCTAGGGCTGATACCTGTCTTTTGATTCCTCTTTCAATGCAAAAATTATTGAATTCATGGGAGATGAATTCACCACCTCTGTCTAATCTCAAGCACTTCATTCTTTTCCATGTTTCCTTTTCTACTCTTGCTAAATACCATCTGAATTTCTCAAATGCTTCTGACTTTTCTCTTAGATACATAACAGTCATCATTCTAGAGTAGTCATCAACAAAGAGAATACAGAATTTTTCTCCAATATAGCTCTCAATTCCAACAGGTCCACACAAATTAGTATGCACAATTTCCAAAATATCTTCAGACTGATAGTTTTTACTTTTAAAGCTAGTCTTTCCCATTTTACCAATCTAACAATTCTTGCATAGACCAACATCAGGTTTCTTCCTAGAAGGAATGCCTCTTACTTTCTTGAATTTGCTTATTTTCACCATGTTATCAAAATTTACATGACATAACCTTTTGTGCTATAACCAACTTTCTTCAATTTGAGCAATAAAACATGAGCATTCACCAAGATCAAGATAAAACAAGTTACCTTTGGTTTGATTGCCTAATCCAATCAGTTTTCCCTTGTCATCTAGCAGTCTTTCTTTGCCATGCATGAATTCAATCTTGAATCCAATGTTGATTCAATCTTGAATCTTGAGTCCTTCAACCCAATATGCATTATCACATATAAGTTATTTGGTTAATGAGATTCATCCTCTTCCTTTTATGCAACAAGGTTCATTGTTTCCAAACCTTACATTACCACCATCATAGTCTTCAAAGTGTTCAAACTTTGTTTTGTCACCAATCATATGATGTGAACATCCACTGTCTATGATCCATGTATCATTTTTTCTTACATGAGAGATAAGTGCCATCTTATCTTCATCATCATCAGATTCATCTTTTACAGCAATGTAGACAATTTCATCTTCACTATTATCAAAATCCTTAGCCATAAAACATGTTTTCTTACCTTTATCCTTGAATGATTTGAAATTCTTCTTGCAATTGTACTTGTGACCTTTCTTCTCATCCTTGCTTTGCTTTTTTGGGCACCTAGCTGCAATATGACCAATTTCTTCACATGAAAAACAAATTAAGGGAGCTTTACCTTTGTATTTACGTCTGCCTCTAGAATATTTATTTGCAAGTAATGCTTCAATAACTTCAAGATCACTATCAGAACTTTCCTCTGATTCTTCTTCACTCTCTGACTGGATGTCCTTTATTTTCTTTCCCTTCTTAAGTGAAAGTTTGGCCTCAAATGCCGATTCAATATTTTTGGAAGTTGGAACATAGTTGTCATAGTTATCCAACTCAAAGGCTGTCAATCTTTCCACTAAGGCATCCAAAGTTATATTGTGATTTTCTTCACATCTTCTTTCTTGAATAGCAGATACTCTTATTGCATAGATAGGGAGTAATGTTTTGAGAACCTTACTTATAATAGTTTCATCATAAATTGTTCCTCCAGAAGCTCTGATTGCACTAACACTTGCCTTGATCCTTTCAACATATTTTTCAATGTTTTCATCTTCTCTCATTTTCATCTGATCAAACTATCCTCTTAGGCTTTCTAATTTGGCTCTCTTCACATTGTCATCACCACCATAAATTTTCTTTAGCTTGTTCCACATTGCATAAGTAGTTGTGCAGTCTTTGATCTCATCAAATTCATCATTGCTGAGAGCTGATGCAATGTCTATCATCATGGTGTTATGGTTCTTTTTCTTTGCAATGTCTTCAACAGATAATGTGCCAGTAGGAGCTGTGTATTCTTCATCAAGATATTTGCATCCTGAATCACCAATGGAAGACAGATGAAGTCTCAGGAGTCCTTGCCATGCTAAAAATTTATCTCTATTAAGCCTTGGAATTTCTCTCTTGTAAGACATCCTGATCTTTAGCTTAGGTCCTTGAAACCCTTCCTGCAAGCACCAAAAGCTCTGATACCAATTCTTGGAAATATAGATGGAGTAACTGAGAGGGGGGGTGAATCAGTTAACCACAAAAATATTACCACAGATCCCTTAGATGTCTTATTAAATCATTTACTGTTGTTACTCGGCAAATATACACAGAAATGATGTAACTCAATTATTGCAGTGAGTGTTAATTATAACTGATCTTAAGCATTCATTAGTGATTAACATGCATGCATAAAGAAAATAACATGAACACATGTGACACCAGATTTAACTTGGAAATCCAATTTGGGAAAACCACCAATGTAACTAGTTACTATTTTTCACTCTTCTGAAGTGAGCCCTGTTAGGAGCCAACCTAGTTAAAGGTTACAAAACATATTGTTAGGTGTGACCTTGTTAGAGGATTTAATCACCCTATTAGGAGTGGCCTTGTAAGAGGTCTTTGAAACAATTCAATAGAACTATCACCTTGTTAGAGGATTTACAAAATGGCTGTTAAACCAACTCTATTAAGAGATTTTGAAATCACTGCTACAATGGTAAGAAAGTAACAATGAAATGACTTGAATAAGATGCAACTAAATTGCTAATTACAGATCTTTGTTCTGCTTCACTAGATCCTTCCTGATCAAATATATCTTTGCTACTCCTCAAGGATATCTAGCCATCCTTCAAAATTTGCACACACCTTCCTTCAAAATGATCAATTCATTTGCATGTTCGCTCATCCATCCATTCACACATCCACACATTGAATTCTCAACTTGACCTTTTATATATACCATTCAGATTGATAAGTCAGCTCATATACATGTTACAAACACTAATAATCATTACCTCAGTCGGCTGGAATAAATAAAATTTATTTCTCAAAATTAACAAAATCCTTCATTAGCTGACCTTGCTCGGTAAACATTGATCCTAAAAAGATTTCCTTTGTTGACCGAATGAAGCTCGGTTACCACTGCAAATTCTACAACATCCTTTGGAGACCAAGTGAACTCGGTAAACACTAACTTTTCTTCATTAACCATGGAAGCTCGGTTAACACTATTTTCTGCCATATTTTCCTTTGACACCCGAGTGATCTCAGCAAACACTAAAAATTGCTTAGCTAACCAACTAAGCTCAGTAGACACAAAGTGATAATTGATATGACATTTGTGTGACATCAAGGACAACACACAATTATCCAACATGCTGATCATATAATGTTTATTTGTGCTTACAGGACTTGGTTCATCTTCGAGAGCATCCCTTTGGAGGGTTACTAGTGGTTATTAGAGAGATACTATCTGAGCTAAGCGAGGATCAGATACAATTATTGAGAGACATACGATTGTACGAGGTAACAATCCTACCATAAACCATACTTCATTGATCCATGTTATCCGATCTCATAGAGAGGTGAGATGAGAATACATGCTCCTTTCACCTTCCCTCAGGTTAGATCAGTGTGACATTGGAGAATGTCTATATAATCTTGCGACTTCTAGTTTGAGGCAAGCTTTTTAGACTAAGAGAAAATAAAGGTCCTAAGGACATCCTTGTAGATATAAAGTATTTCTTGGGATGGGTTCCACACATGCGAACCTGAGCATATCAGATCATTCTATTAGCCATACTAGCAGGCCCTACAACTTTGGTATGGAGAGTGATGCTATATATATTATCCTTGGTTGTAGTACCCAACACAAAGGGTATGATATTTTTAGTAGTTTTCACCAATCTTGTATGCATGATGGAGAGTGATAGGATTGTCTTTGTGTGGGGTCATAATATGCTAGCCCACTTATACCATGAGCTATGTCAGTTGGTGAGATATTAGAGAGAGAGTCTCACAATATGCACACTTTTGTAGATCTAGTTGTTTGAACACTTCACATGTACACGACCATAGAGTGTTCTAGTGATGGTAGATGCTAGCACACCAAGAGGCTTTCCTTATCTACTGAGAGATGTCTGGCAACACGGAGATATCCTCTATTGGAGGGTATGTCTAGACCGTATTCTAGGCACATATGTGATATGGATACCCTACTATCACATGACATTGTGCCCAGATATACGACACTAGGTGAGGCACTCACAACAATGCAGGCTGCTAGAGGGTCATCAGAGTCACACAATGATGCCATACTACTATGATCAAGTGATAAGATAGTTTGATCTTTTATCAGGAGTCCCTAGAGAAGTACCTCGGTACACACATCTAACAAGGTATTATCAAAGACCCAACGCCATACACCGACCATCAGTAGCAGACTTAGAAGAAACTGATGTAAATGAGACAAAGGATATACAGGTATCACTAGATGTGTCATATTCAGGCATCAGCTGAGACTACATCAGATATTGGATTTTGAAGGGAACCCACCCCATCTTCCCTGATGACTATCCCATAGGTGATCCCGACTTTCCAGATAGGTCACACCAAGATGGTGGCATGGAAGAGGAGGATGAGGATTATAGATATGAGGAGGATCCCATCTCCAAGGAAGACCCCATGGAGGATGAGAAAGCATAGGAGAGAAGATGAGAGAGCAGAAGAGATGCCCCCAGTTGGTGGTACTAGTGTAGTTGTGCACATTTTTCACGCATCACCACTGAGATCATGATGACCTCCACAAACCCATATAAAGATACCACCTCTGAGACCTAGACACATCGAACGTGGAGAGAGTATTCACTCCATTCCCCCACCATCTATATCCTTAAGTGATGCCGAAGAGGGAGATCCAGGTATAAAACATGAAATTGATTTGAAAATTTAACTTAATTTGTGAAGAAAGAGCATTAAAAGATAAATGTATTTCCATTCTGCAACTAGCATGGTGGAGTGGAGGAGTTTTATATCTGAGGTTTTGAAGGATACATGTATATCCTACCGACTACCAACCAACTAGCAAGAGTCTTTCATTGGTCACAAAGATCCTAGCAGGCATGCCAATATCTTTGCATGTGTCCAGTGAGAGATGAGGTTGTGTAGAGAGAAAGAGAGAGAACAGAAACTGATGGCCGACTTACAAAGAGCCCAGGAGCACATGTGTGATATGTGTATATCAAGTATCCACTCATAAACTACCAAACATAGATCTACATCCTCTTATCATAGAGCAAGGAGATCTGGGAGTCATCGACCATCAAAGCATAGAGATAGACGTAGTGATTCGATAGGGCCTTGTGCCACATATGTATCAAAACTCAAAATAGTTTATAAATGAAAATATTTCTCTAATATTTAGTTATGTATTTGATTACTATATTTTCATCAATAACATAAAATGTAATAGAAAGAAAGAAGGTGCATCAATGTATTCAAATGTAATTTTCTAAAATTACATAACCTATAAAACAAACATAATTATTTTACATGGAATACATAAATACACAAGGAAAGAAAGATACAATTAGGGATAATAACATTTGAGATGCATAATATTGATAGGTTCCTTAAAAGAAACACCATCCATATCAGCAAGTTTATAAGCACCTAAACCAAAGTCCTCAATTACAACAAAAGGTCCAAACCAATTAGGGCTAAACTTTCCTTTTTCACAAGGTAAAGCATTCACATTTTGTTGATTCTCATATAATACTAAATCACTAAATTAAAAGGATCATTCAATCACTTTATGATTATAATGATTTTGAAGTGATTTATGATAAACCTTTATATGTTCTAAAGAATGTATTCATTGTTCATCTAACATTTCCAATTCTTGTAATTGTTGTTCTCAAAATGTATCCTTGTCAATTATCCCATGAAATGAAGCATGTAAAGAAGGTATTTCTAATTACAAAGGCATAATAGCATCAGTACCATAGAGAAGGTTGTAAGGAGAAGTACCTGTGGCAATACGAACACTAGTCCTATAAACCCATAAAGCATAGGTAAGTTGGGTATGCCAATCTTTTGCATGCTTATTAACTATTTTTCTCAAAATTTGTTCAATGGTTTTATTTGATGCTTCAACTTGTCCATTAGATTGAGGATAGTAAGGAGTCAAAAATCCATGTTGAATTCAATATTTCTCCAATAATTTCATGACTTCTTTGTTTTTAAAAGAGGTACCATTATTTGAAACTATCATTGAAGGGATACCAAATCATTTTATAATATTGTTAAGGATGAAATCGCAAATAACATCTGCAATTTTTGAACGAAGAAGGATAGCTTACACCCATTTCATAAAGTAATCTATAGCAGTCAGGATGTACATATGTCCTTGAGAAGAAGTTGGAGAGATTTTTCCAATAAAGTCAAAACCCCAAATACTAAAAGGCCATGGAGAAACCTAATTACAAAGCTCACAAGAAGGAGCATGAATCAAATTACTATGTTGTTGACATTGAGGACATTTCTTAACAAACATTAAAGAATCTTGTTCCATTGTTTGCCAATAATATCCCATTCTAAGAAGTTTATTGACTAGAGATTTTCCACCAAAATATCCCCCACAAGAACTAGAATGAGCTTCTGCCAAAGCTACCAGAATTTTGGTTTTGGTTCTACCAAGAAATCTTAATAGTAAGCCCTCATAAGAGCATTTGTAAAGTGTGTCTCCTAAGATGATGTTGTAAGTCCACCAAGATAATTGAGAGGGCTGAATCATTTATCAGATAAATACAACTTTTATCTTCTTTAATAGATTTTAACCATGTAAGCAATGTAATCAACAACCATAGAAAGATATACATACACAATAACACAATGACACAAGATATGTTGACTAGGGAACCTCTTGATCAAAGAGTAAACCCCGGTGGGAATGATGCCCACAAAAGATGCACTAATATGAAAGTTCCTTGTGAGAGGATGGAATCTATTAGGAGTCTTATGAAATACATTTAGTACATATGAATCCTTGTTAGGAGACTTTGAATCCCTGCTAAAATATTCTAACTCTGTTAGGAGTTATGGAAGACAAAAGGACCCACTGTCCAAACAACTTCAATGGCAAGATCACTAAACAAACTATCTAACTGATATCTATATTATTCAACAAAATAATATCAAAATATTACTAATCTAAAAAAAAATTTACTTCTCCTTTGACTGTGCCAAACCTCACCAACTGCTTCATCAGATCTCAATACCAGATCTTTGTACTTTGCATATCCTCTTTCAACAAGTATTGCACAATTCCACAATTCACTTTCACAATCTTACAATTCAATTCCACACTACAATAAGGAAAACATTCCTTCCTTTATACCACACTCAAGTAATTACAAATGAGTTGACATACACATTACAAAATAAAATTTTCCACATGTTACATAAAAATTCCATAATTACACAAAACTGTCGACTTCCAATTAAGATAACTCTTCACTCATGAGACCTCTAACCTTGTGGTCATGTCGATGTCACAATAATTATGTCTTCAAATTATTTTCAACTTCACATGCTCAGATTCAATCTCAATTAGAAGAATCATATGATTTCCACAAACCGCTACTCAAGAACACTGCCTCAATACTGCTTCCACTTATTTCTACATAACTATCATGAATAGATGAATTTCCATGTGCACTCTTAACCATGATCTTGTAAAACATCATAGAGTAATTCCTCAACTCTGCATAGCTATATCTTCAATATCCCACATACGCTAACTTAAACATTGTTTGCTTCTATGCTAATCTTTAGTAGATCACTGTGTTGACATCAATGACAATCACAGTAATGAATGCAACAACTACTACAAAATAGCTATGAATACTCCCCCATAGGATATATTCAACATTCATTCCTAATAGATATAACATGCTGCAAGCTTCCTAATAAGATTACATGTGTTCCTTGTTGCCGATTCAGGAAAAGTACCATCTTTCAAGAAATGAAAGATATGAGAATACCATTCATCCAAATGAAAATTGAAACAATCAGAAGTAACCTTATTAGAAATTGCATGGTTTTTAAGAGTTTGTATAGTAAACTGAAAGTTTTTAGCATTATTCTCAAGACAAACCAAAGAAGCTACACTTGCCATGTCATCTGCATGTCGATTATCTTTCCTAGGTAAAGTTTGAATCGTATAAGAAGAGAATTGTGAAAGCACATCAAGAGCCAAATCTCTATATTATGTCATTTTTTCATTCTTAGTCTGATAACCTCATTTTATTTATTCTACAATCAATTGTAAATCTCCATAAATTAGCAATTTTTTGATGTTAAGAGATGAACCTTCTCATAGGCCAACTATAAGAGCTTCATACTTCGTAATATTGTTAGTACAAGGAAAAGTAAATTTATATGATAGAGGGATCATTTTTTTCATAGGAGGGATCAAGATAATACCAACACTAGAACCTATCTTACATCTAGATCCATCAAAATATAACTCCCAAACATCATCCTGTTTAATAGCTAGAATATTTTCATCAGGGAATTCTATTGAAGTAAAAAATGCATCGGAATGAGGACAAGGAGCTTCAACCAAATAATCTATTAAATCTTGTCCCTTAATCAACTTCTGAGAAATGAAGTTAAGATCAAATTCTATAAGTAACATCACCAATTTTTCCAAACGGCCAGAGAGATCAATTTTTGAAAAAAGGTGTTTCAAAGGATCAAATTTAACAATCACATTGACTTCAACATTTAGGAGATAATGCCTAAGTTTCTGATAAGCATAAACTATAGCTAAGCATTGTCTTTCCAAATTTGTGTATCTTGTTTCGTAATCAAGTAAAGTCTAACTAATGTAGTACATAGGTCTTTCCTTACCTTCACTATCATACTGAGCTAACAACACACTTACTACTTTCGGAGTGGCTGAATTATGCAGATAAAAGGGTTTATGAAGTTGATCAGGTTGCAAAATAGGAGGATTGGTGAGATACTCCTTAAATTTATCAAAGGATTGTTTACATTCATCATTCCAAGACAAAGTGGTATCCTTTCTAAGCAAGGAAGTAAAAGGAATAGTTCTATCAGCTAAGTTGGAAACAAAGCAACAAATTGCTTGAATTTTTCCTTGTAAACTTCATAACTGAGAAATATTATTAGGAGGAGGCATATTAACAATAGCTTCAATATTTTTAGTATCTACCTCGATGCCTCATTTAGAGATTATAAATCCTAATAATTTACCAGAATTAACTCCAAAGACACATTTCTTAGGATTCAATCTCATATTGTAACTTCTAATCCTTTCAAATATCTATCATAAAATACTAACATGATCTTCTCTTTGTATAGATTTTGCCAAGTTATCATCCACATAATCCTCAAGAATCTTATGAATGTAATCATGAAAAATCAAGGTCATAGACTGTTGATAAGTTGCTCCTGCATTTTTTAATCCAAAAGGCATCATGACCCAACACAATGTTCTCCAAGGTGTTAGAAATGCAGTCTTAAATTTATCTTCAAGAGGAATAAAACTTTGATTATAGCCAGAAAATCCATCCATAAAAGATAATAAAGCATGACCCACTGTCAAATCCACAATCATATTTATATTAGGTAACGGAAAAACATCTTTTAAGGATGCTTTATTTAAATCTCTAAAGTTAGTACACATCCTTATCTTATTTTCTTCTTTTGAAACAAGCACAATATTTGAAATCCAGTCTGAGTAATCAATAGAGCGGATGAATCCAACATCCAATAATCTTTCAATTTTATCCTTAACTAATAAAGCAATTCATGGATTCATCTTTTGAATTTTCTACTTCATAGGTTTAACATTTGGTTTGAGGACAATATTGTGAGTAACAATCTTAGAATCTATACTTGGCATATCTGAATATGTCCAAGAAAAAATGTCCTTAAATTCAAGTAAAAGGAAAACCAACTGATCATGTTCATCTTGATTCAAACATTTCCCAACTTTTATCATCTTTTCAAAGTCATTTTCATCCATTTGAACCTTAACAATTTCTGTTATTAGTAAATCTCTTTGTATCGGAGAATCCATTTGTAAAGAAGAAATATTCTTCTCATCATGTTCTCCAAAATAAGCATATGTACTTAAACAATAAGGCTTCTGTCATTTGTGATGAAACGTAGGTAAATCATCATAAACCCCTTAAAAATCTGCTAAGGCATCATCTTCAGGAAAGATATCCAAGGTAGGTCTTTGATTAATGTCAAGGAGGAGTGGGTTAACCAACTTCAAATATCCACCACAGATATGATTAACATTGAGAGGAAAATCTAATGGTTTTTTTTAAGGATTGAATCCCAATCCATATGTATAATCATAAATTTCATTATCCAAAGGTACTTGTATACCTTGCTCATATTTACCACATCCTTTCCCATTAAATCTTGATTTCTTGAGCAGATGATAACCAAAACCATATCTATCGGCCATATCAGATGGAGTCCAAGGAGCGGCATATGTCACAATGTCATAGCTATCAGGTTTTATTGTTTCAATTGTTTCTTCGATCAAGGTGGCAACAAAGTTACTTTTTAATTCCTCAAAAAGTAGGGAAGGAGTAAAAACTTATTTTTCAAATTCACTTTGTTGTTTCATGAATTCCAATTTAGAGAACTTATATTCTCCAATGAAAGTAGGATTAAAGTGCAATGTTCCCCAATCATCCTCAGTCCAAGAATAAGATGGAGCTTCAGTTTGTTTAATCTCATATTTCTTTTCAGTCTCTTTGCTTGGTTGGAGAGGCTCAGAAAATTTAACATATTCTACATTTAAGCAAGGATTCAGTGCATCATCTGCATGTAACATATACATTAAGTTGTTATAAATGAACCTAACCTTGCGATGAAGAGTAGCAGGAACTACATGCATAGTATGTAACCAAGGTCTACCTAAAAGAAGATTATAATTGAGAGGTCCATGCATAACATGAATAGGTATATTTAGAATAAGTGGACCAACTTTAACAGGGAAGGTAATAATGCCCAAAGTTCTCTTTGCAATATTGTCAAATCCATGAATAGGGACATTATCAAGTTGAATAGTTGTGAGATCAGCCTTAATTTCCTTAAGCATATCCATCCTACAAACATTAAGCCCAGATCCATTATCAATTAATGCTCTATGAATACTCTGATTAATAGAAACAATAACCATAAGAGCATCATATTGATTCTGCACCTCAAGAGAAGGTAATTCATCATCAGTAAACACAATAGGAAGTATAGAAGACATAGTATGCATGCACTCCAAAAAGGAATTAATGTTCTCTTGATTAGGAGGTGAAGTAGGAAGAGTAGATAAAACCTTTTGCAATGCCTCATGATATGTCAGGGAAGTTTGAAGCAATTCCAATAAAGATATCTTAGCAGGAGTAGCGTGTAATTGTTCTACTAAATCATACTCTTTAAAGGTAGATGGAAACCTAGGAGATTGAGGAAGCACAGGTTGAGAAGGTAGTAAATAAATCAGGCTAGTAGGCCAAGGGTTATTCTGTGTGTGATAAGCATGTGAAATGGAATCTATGTTATCAAAAAAAATCCAAAGGATCTTTAGGTTTACCTGTAATTGTTATTCGACGATATCCTTTTACCATCAACAAAGGTTTAGGATATATCATTTTAGGTTTATCAATGTTGCAAATAGTGGAACATGAAGGTAACCATACACACACCCTATGGTAAAGGTCAATTGAAGAGGTTGTGGAGGGGAGTGAAATAGGAATAGGATCAATAGAGATCTTATTCGAACAATGTTCACCCTCATTTACATGTACCTCCTTAGGGGATCTATCCTCTTGTACAATAAACACCTCATCAAAGTATTCAAAACAAGAATCATACATGTTGAATACAAAGTAATACTAGCAGCATGAAAATGTAAATATTTTTGTATTTTTAAAGAAATTTTGCAATTTTTTTGTATTTTTGAAATATAAATGCAAGAGCATAAAAGAAATCTACTTTTATAAGCATGTAAGATCTAACACAAAATACAAATCTAACACCAAAAAGAAATAGTTTCCATAAATGGGTTCACCAAAATGTAAGGTGTCAAAAATGAGGATGATAGGTAGGGTTTTGGACAATGTACCTAATAGAGATCCTAAACCTGTTAGGAATAAGGTGTCTGAACCTTGGATAATTCCTATTCTTATTATTTGTTTTGTAAAATGTATTTCTTGCAAATAATGTAATTAAGTTTGAGTGTACATGTCTAGTTGGCATGTTGATGTGTCACTCCACTTGATGTGTCAGCATCTTAAATTGTGTGTAAGGAGATCATGGTTGAAACGGTTATGAAGGATTCCTATGACATGTAAGAGCTATATCTGGAAGATTCAATGATAGGTGAAGACATGTGGAAACTGATAAAATTGAGTACTGTACACTCTTCCCCAATCATGGGGTTTGGGTTCCTATTTTCTTGGAGAATGGTAAAACCCTAATACAACTATCTTTGGAGGTTTCCCTAAAAGAGGAAGCACGTGATATAATCATTTTTAGGGTTGCAAAGATAGGAGAATTTAGTTTATTGTTGGAACATTTTATGCTGCCGTGATTTGTCTTCAAGAGTTGGAAAAATCTTCTGAAAGAACTTGCATTGCAAGTGTATTGTAAACTGTAATAGTTTTGATTAATACACTGTGCAGGTTTTGGAGTGCTGGGGTTTTTACTGAAAGGTTTCCCTAGGGTAAATCATTGTGTCATTCTTTATTTTCTGTATGCATGGTATATGGCTTTAATATCATTGTTAAAGTAGTTAACGAATCTGAAATTGTAAGGATTTAAAAGAATTTGCACAATATTTTCCTTTAGAGATTAGTGTAGGAAGTTGTTTCTGCACCTGAGTTTCCTTACAAAACCAACATTCTCCACAATACATATAAATTGAAATGATAAGTAATGTGAATCTAGAAATTCTTGAAATTAGAGAAGATGAAATACATACCTCATAATAAAGCCGATCTAGAAATACCTATTTTCTGGTGTTTGTACTTAGTTTCAGGAAATTCTGCAACTAGATCTAGGATAGGAAAATGGAGATAGAGAAAACCCAAAAAGATTTTTCTTTTCTAAGAAAGATCAACCTTGACCCAAGGACAAGGGTAAGATCTTACCCCAGGGCACAATCTTACCCCTCTATGTCGACCTTGACCTGCACTATTCTGATGAAAAATATGTTCGTAGATCTTGGAAGTTTTTTGAAAAGGGTACTCAGATTTGCTCCGTAACTTCTGAAAGAATGACTATAGATATCTGAAAATGGTGTCTTGGGGTGGATATATAGGGTTTTTCCTTAGTCAAACTCACATTTTGGTGATATCTACCTCCACGAATAGACATATGTAATAGAATATGTGTGTGTACTAAATGTGCAATGCCAAGATCTAATCCTCTAGATTGAAATTCTAGCATGAATTGATATGAGAAAGTAATGCATTGATTTGAATATGATAAAGAAAGCATACCAAGCCCCAAAGGCTAAAGTAATCCTACCAAACTCACAATCTATAATTGCTACCCCATTATTGTATCTTTCAATGCTTGAATGTTGAAAATGGTGGATTAAGGAAGAGGGAATCTTTCTTGCTCTAAGTGAATGTCCATGATAGTTTTTCAACTAAAATGCTTTCTTGCTTCAATATCTTGTCCTCGTATAGAATCCTCTTGCAATCTTGCTTCATTATCTCCACATAGCTTCTTGCTTGTTACTTGATGGCTTGTGTGTAGTGAGTGAGAAATGAAGGAAAAAGAGAATCCTTATATAGATATTTCAAGGCAAGGCTCCTCGGGCAAGGTAAGGGCCCATAATTCAAAATTCACCTTGAATTATGGTCCAATCACAATAACCAACTAAGGAGGGAAAATAATTAAATAAATTTTAAATTAAAACCCTTCCGCATTCAGATTCAGAGGCCTGACATTGATTTTGGGGCCCAGTGTGACCCTATTTTGAAAAGGGGGACCAAAACTTGACAGGGGTCAAGGTCAACCTCCACCTTGACCCAAAGGTCAGATCCAGTCAACTTTGAAAACAAGAAGTCTCAGGGTCAGCTAGAGACTTGGAATGGTGAGAAAACATGGCAGAGTGTCAGAAAAGGGCACAGAGACCTAGAATGAAAGTGATGAGGGATAGGAGGACCAATACCTAGATCCTACCTAGAAAATAGAGCCATAAAGAAGGGAAATCAAGGAGAATCCTCATGATCCTAACCCTAATTTCACCTAGAAATAAAGGAATCAAGTGCAAATGCATCCTAAATGAAAATCTATCAAGCAAAATGCACTAAATGAGGGTGCTAAACCTATCAAGATGGAAGTGCTTCCATTTTAAGATGATGCAGTTTGTTAGAATAACAATGTCCCAATCAACTGAGAGGGGGGGTGAATCAGTTGATGACAAACTTATTAATCTCAATTCCAATTGTAACCTTATTCTCAATTGAATGCAAGACAACCATAACACATAAAAACACAATAATACCAGTATTTGTTTTTGAGGAAAACCATGTAAAGGGAAAAAACCCTAGTGGGAATGATGCCCAAAAATTATTACTATGAGTATAGTAACTCGGTTAAGATTTCTAGCCCTATTAAGAGCTGATTATTACAATAGAACAATCCCTATTAAAGGAAAGACCTTGTTAGGAGTCAAAATTATTAAAGGTATTACAACTTGTCATTGATCAAAATACAAGAGAAGGTTACATCCACCTTCAGGACTCACTATCCTAGATTTGAAGAAATATCATTATGAATACCTGAACTGGCTTCTAGTACATCCACTACCAAGAAATTTCCAACCTTGTGCATTAATACACAATCCTCTACTCTACACCAGCAGTTCTCATAGCCCAAAAGCTCACACAAGAATCCACATTCTTCATGCCTTCACATCTACAAGGAAAGACTTTGTTATATACAAGTTACAAACATAATTCCTGGGTCGACCATTATATGACCTCTCCTATAAAAAAATATTACATAGACCCATGTGAGGATACACATGTCATTCTTAATAATATTACAACATGTAAAAATCATGAAATAGTTATCCATGACATTAATCTATGCTTAATTATTCAAGAACACACTACCACTCCTGGGTCAGCTTCTAATAAATATTTACTAGAGTACACACCATAGATGACATCACCAATCACACTAGAACTTTGTGATTACACAATAGAATCTCCCAAGTGTCCTTTGACATTCCCCAAGCTCGCAAGGTTTAATCCATTTTTGCACTAAAGCTATACTACAAATACTGAGACCAACTTTGTGATCCCAATGACTGGCCCCATAACCAGTCTTCTCCAATTCATCCATAACTTGATAAAATGAGCATATAAACATATGCAAACATAACTAGGAATATAAAACATGTTATACTACACAAATCTTAGCTCGAGGGATCTAAGTCACTATACACTGTCTATCCAATTCTATGTAACCTATCTATCGAATTTTTTTGCAACTTATCGATTCTCTTATTGAAACATATGTTGACATCAATGAAATAACAATAAATTCCAATATCATAGACTGCAAAAATTCCAACAATCTCCCCTTTTGGCGTTGATGGCAACATATGTGAAAAAACATCAATTAAAAGTAGCCTTTCACAACAACCTTCACAATATCCTCTTCAAAGCTCCCCCTAAACCAATAAGGGTTTTTCACCAATATCTCTCCCCCTTTGACATCAATGGAAAACGGCTCTATTACAAACATCCTTGTCTGTCTACTTTTCTAGGTGTAAATTTTTCAAATCTTCAAGGCCTTCAACTACTAGGTGAAAGATCACCTTGATCTAATTAGATATGCTCAAACCATTACTCCTCCTAAGGAATAGACCTCTGCATCGAGTCCACAAATGACATATCTCTAGTTTCTAATGGACTTGTGCACTATTGCATCTCCTTAATTACCTTCAGGTGGGGTTCTAACCCCAAGCCTACCTCTAAGATATTTAAAGGTATCTTTGTTCAATGGTTTGATGAAGATGTCTACAATCTTCTCCTTTGTTCTTACATATTCAAGATTGACCTCTTTTTCTTTCACTTTATCCCTTAGAAAATGATACTTGATTTAAATATACTTATTTTTTGAGTTCATCACCGAGTTCTTTGACATATTCACTACACTTGTGTTATCACAATGTTGATAACTGGTTCACCAATGTTCACACCAATGTCCTTCAACATTTATTTCATCCAAATAATATGTGCAATTAATTGTAGTAGTGACATACTCTGATTCAACTATTGATTGAGCTATACAATCTTGCTTCTTACTTAACCAAGAAACTAACCTCTTCCCAAGGAAAAAGGATCCTCAACTTGTGCTCTTCATGTCATCTACACTGCCTACCCAATCTACATCAGTGTATGCTTCCAATGAAAAATATTTTGACCTATCATACCATAAGCCAAAATCAGTTGTGCCCTTTAGGTATCTAAATATCCTTTTTATTGTAGAAATATGTGTTTCCCTTGGTTCTGCCTAGAATATAGCAACAATTCCAACTACACTTGCAATATTAGGTATAATATGTGTTAGATACTAAAGACCTCCTATCATAGATCTATATTATGTCTAAGGTACATCTTTTGTCTCATCTAAAGTAGACAACTTATCCCATGTTACCATAGGAGTTCCAACTAGTTTACTATCATCCATGCCAAATTTCTTTAGTAGCTATTTAAGATACTTGGACTGAGATATGGAAATTCCATTCTTGATCTAATATATTTTCAGCCAAGAAGAACTTTATCTCCCCTATCGTAGTCATCTCAAAATCACTCTTCATTTCTTCTGCAAACTTGTTACTCATAGCATCATTACCTCCAAAGATAATGTCATAAAAAAAACTTCTACTGTCAAAATGCCTTCATTATTATATCTCAAGTCTAAATTACTATCTGCATTACCTCTTTTGAAGCCACGATATAGTAAATACTTATCTAATCTAGTATACCAAGATTTAGGTTCTTTTTTCAGACCATATAGTGCCTTCTTCAATATGCAAATGATGCCTTCATTACCTAATAGAGGTAAACCATCAGGTTTCTCAATGTAAACCTCTTCTTCTAAGTCACCATTAAGAAATGTTGACTTGAAATCCATTTGATAGACCTTGAGATCCTTATATGTAGCATAGGCTATGAGTAGCCTAGCTTCCTCCAACCTCACAACTGGTGCAAAAGTTAAATCCTCAAATTCAATTTCTTCTCATTGTGAATACCCATTTTATGCCAATAACATTTTTGTCTTTAGGTATGGGAACCAATTACCAAGTGTTTTTCTTTTGTATCTGATCCAATTCTTCTCATATTGCCTTGATCCATGACTCATCTCTACATGCTTCATCATGGGTCTTTGGTTCAACCTACAAAATAAAAAAAACTACATCTCTGATCTACAACCTTGTCCTGGTGCCTTTGCTTCTATCTCTAATGATATGATCTTGTGGATGATCCCTCAAAAATTATTTAGGTGTCCTAAACACTTATGTTTTCTCATGTAGATTAATATCTATGCCATTATCTACCATCAAAATTTCTTTCGATTGATCCTGATCTTCTTGTTGATCTTTCACTTCTTGACTTTGATTCAGATTATTTTGAAATAGTCTTTCTTCACACCTAAACCAATTTGGGTCATCAAAATTGAAATCACATGTTCTCTCTTGTACCTAAAAAATTTCATCAAACTTGACATTTGCACTTTCAATCTTCCTTGTTCTCAAATTATAAGATCTATAGGCCTTTATTATTGTGGAATATCCAAGGAATATACCTTCATCACTCCTTGTATCAACTTTTCTATGCTATCATCCCTTTTGATATAACATTTACTACCATTTTTTTTTTGAAATAACTAACATAAGGAGCATAACCATACCGTAACTCATAGGGTGTCTTACTAGTACCATCTCCATTCTAAACTATATTCATTGTATACACTATGGCATTGACTTCTTCTCTCTGATGCATGTATGAAACTCTTCCCTTAATTAGCATAGTCCTCGTAGCATCAAGAACTAACTTATTTCTTCTCCTAGCTACACCATTCTTCTATGTTGTCTTAGGTGTAGATGTCTGCCTCAATATACTGTGTTCTTCATAGAAAGCATTAAATTCACCTTATGTGAATTCACCACCTCTATCTAATCTCAAGCATTTGATCCTCAAACTTGTCTCTGTTTCAAATTTTTCTTTGAAGAGCTTGAATTTCTCAAAAGCCTCTGATTTCTCTCTAAGAAATCCTACCTACATCGTCTTAGATAGTCATCAATAAATAGTATGAAATACTTATCTCCAAAGTATGACTTGATCTGAGTAGGTCCACATGGCCTGTATGAACAAGATCCAACTTATTTCTAGCTGAAAAATCCTTGTTATGAAAGACACCCCTTATTTTTTCCCATTATACATTCTCTACATGTTGTTTTAGTTGGCTTCACAATATTAGGTTGATCTCTGATCACATTAATGTTACTTTCCTTTACAATATTATCAAAGTTTATTTGACAAAACCATCTATGCTACAACTAACTGTCATCAAATTTAGCAATAAAATAACTTGCCTCAATAGGGTTCAACTGAAAGACATTACCTTTTATCTTTGTATCAGATGCAATTAGATCTCCTTTATCAATTTTTATTGTACAATGTCCATCCTTGAATTATTACCAATTGTCTAACACTCAATAGATTATGTTTTAAACCGTCAACAAAGAAAACATCATTAGTATTAGTTTTACCATCCACAGTGATAGATCCTTTTTTCCAGCGATCATCATAGGAGTATTGTCACCAAGCTTGAAAACACCACCATCATACTTCTTTAATTTAATAAATTTGTCCTTATCCCCCATCATGTGCTATGAGCACCTACTGTGTATGATCCAATCAAATTTCTTCTCAACATGAGATACTAATGCCTTTTCTTTGTAGATAGGTTCTTCCTCTTTGATTGCCACAAATCCAAGTATATCATCATCATCATCATCATTATCATCATCGTCATCATCGTCATCATCATCATCATCATCGTCATCATCGTCATCGTCATCGTCATCGTCATCATCATCGTCATCATCGTCATCATCATCGTCATCATCATCATCATCATCATCATATACACTATTATTAACATAGTAGCATTCCTTATCCTTCATGTATTTCCCATACTTAGGTTTATGCTTATGAACCCTAGTTGGACATCTAGAAGAAAAATGACCAACCTTATTGTAATTAAATCACTTCAGAGGTAATTTTCCATCAAACTTACCTTGACCTTTTCTTTCTCTTCTTTCAATCATGGCTAGGATCTTGTCTTTGACACTATTTTCTAACTTTTCAATTTGCTCCCATTGCTTAGCATATTCTCTTAGTTCTTCATTGTATTTGCTTGTTCTGCTAGAACCTACAAGACCTGATCTTGCATCTTTGTCTTTGTGTACAGTTTCATTGAATTTTGTATCTACCTTTGGTAAGTCCTCCTTGAGCTCTACGTTCTCAAATGTTGTTATCTTGGACACTAACTGTTAGGATTAGGTAATACTGAGAGGGGGTGAATCAATATTACAACACTTTAATTTAAATTCCAACCAATTACAAATAAACCATATTAATGCATAAATAAAAAGAACATAAACACATAACACATAACTCATGACACCATTATTTGTTCTCAAGGAAACCATGGCCAAGGGAAAACCCCGATGGGGATGGTACCCACAACTATGCACTAAAATATAGAATCCTTGTTAGGTGATATAGCCCTGTTAGGAGCTGAGTAGTGCATAGTACATTTCCTTGTTAGAGGAATAAAAAACCCTATTAGGGGTATACAAAAACCTTGTTAAAGGTGGTGAGCTAATAGCTCTTACAATTAGAATATTGTCACAAAGTATTTTTCAAAAATGAACTGTACAAGCATCTGCTATGCTTTGATAGTTCTAGTTATAGCTCAGCCAATCTTTGATCTCTCATATGCTATTCACATCCATCAAATCATCATCACAATCACACTTATCACTTCCATAAAACACTCTATACTTATATTAATTCTACCATCCAGCCGGCTCTCAAAATACATTACAAAACATAATAATTACTTATGCAAATGATAAACATAGAGTCAATGATCATATATTACCAAAGTGTCAAAAATATACAACATCCATCTGACTTAGAACATTACCATATCAACTAACCTTCCCTCAATCATTACAATTGTTCATATGCCATGTTTCACTGATTCTCTATCTTCACATACCTTCATAACATTGTAACTTCATGATCTCATCACCAAAACACGTGCGACCTTAATTGAAGGTCTTACATATCCCAAAATATCTTCTACTAACTTCACAAGCCATAATACATCATATATTATCTTCGCTAACCAAAACTGTAACATAGTATACTGCTATCCTGATTTTGTACTTAGTCACTTTCATGACTGAGTCTCCAAGACCAAAACTCTCTACATGTGATCACTCTAGCATATATGTTGGAGTAATTTTTAGGTTTTTCTGAGAAGTTTTACTTTTAAATCCTCCTAACATTTGAATCATGCTTGTATATTAATTATTTTAAGACTACAAGAAATTATCCATTTAATGAAAATTTCAAGTCCTCCAAGTGCAAAAATACCAATCATGGACACCAATCTTTTGTTCCAATTGCACACGGTCATGCTAGAAAGTGAACCGATAAAGGGCTACCAAGAGCATTGAAGGACTTAATCAGCATACACTGGCCACCATGCCATGCCTAGTGGCATCACTACCACTGTCACCAAGCCTATCACACTACCAACCACAAAAGGGTTGCTAGAAACTCAACTATAAGCAGTTTTGAAGATCCTTGGGAGTTCTCCTACCTAAACCATAATGTACTTGGGTTAGTTTTATAAAAAATCCCCAAGTTGCAACACAAGGGCACCCAAGCTACAAGTTGACTACAAGCTCACAATACTTTAAGCACGAGAGTTCACATTAAAGTGATTGTAAAGAAAATGTATGGCCTCAGTTGATTACCTACCTCAAAGGCATTACTTTATTCTATTTCTAGCTCGGGAGTTATTTTTAGGAAGGGGGAATTCTTGATTTTCCTTCCAGTATCCTCTAGCTCCCTACTCCACTTCCTCACGTGTTAAGGAGCATATCAAAGGCCTTACTATATCTACCTTCTTGTCGGGCTCAAAATACAACGTAAAAAATACATATACAAAAGGGAAGACACAATGGATTAAGGTTCCAAGCATTGAAACTATGCTCTGATACCAAAATGTCATGCCCAAAAATTAGGGCAAAACACACACAATTTTTTTTAAAGAACATCAAATCAATAAGGTTACACACTAAGGAACACTCAACACAAAAATAAACACAACATCCAAACACATATTAACTCACAAGAGGTATCATGGCATGTGTTGGCTTGCCAACATCCCTTGTTCATCAAATTGTATTAGTCTAAATGAAACCCTAACTAGGTCTCTAAGAAACCCTAACCGGGTTTAAAACAAAAGTTAATAAAAGAGATAAACTGAGGTAAAAATTCAAACTTAGCTAATATTGAAAGTCCAAGGTTGGGTCAACACACCCAAAAAGATTCAATACAATAAAAGATTAATTAGATCGTAATTGTAACCCTAATGGTTCCTAGCATGAACCGGGTTACCAACTAGGATTGAAGACGCCAAAATATCAATAATTAAATAAAAGGATGGAATAAGTCAAGGTATTAAACCTAAGCGAAAACCAAGGTTTAGATATTATTACTTATTAAAATATAATTTAATATTTGAATACTTTAAATTAAAATATTATAATTTTAGTTAAGCTATAAAGATCCAAATTTCATTAATCAATTTATTTTAATCAATAACAAGGATTGAAAAACCATATAACATTATTAATATTAAATTAGACATTAATGCTAGGGAGAAATAATTTACCTAAGTCCCACCTTGGACACTTAAATTAATCTCCCCTAAATATCCATTTAATTAGGAAAATAATAAAATCACTTTAAATAATAAATATTAAATTTTAAATTTGGAAATATCAAATCTCAAGAAAATATTAAACCAAAGAAATAAGATAATAAAAACATTCCTATGCGAAACCTAGGTTTACAAAGTTTTTACCCATTTTAAAATTACAATATTAATAATAATTAATTTATAATAGTACATTTTAATCCCAAAACATAATGCTATCAAAGTTAATTAATTAATTTAAATTAAACATTTAAAAGATTAAAATAACCATAATAAAGCTTTAATGTTAAATTTATCATTTAGGCTAAGGGAAAGTTATTTATCCAAGTCCCATGCCAAGACATTAAATAATTCCCCCTAAAATAACCTATTAATACATTAAAATATTATTAGTAATTTAAATATTAAATTTAATCACCAGCATTATAATAAAAATAAATAATAATAATCATTTGGAAATAGGCATTAATTTTTAAATTCAAAAAAATAGCAAATTCCAAGAATAGTATTAAAAAGAATAAGGGTCCATTTATTAATATCTCAACATTATCAAATTTAAATTAATTAAAAAAACTAGCATCCAAAAGCAAAATATTAGAATCTCACTAAATAATAAAAGAATCTCTATAGAATCTCAATAAAAATAATAAATAATAAATAAATCAGAATTCAAATTAAAGTGATTGTCAAAAGTCAATAGTCATTACATTAAAATAAGACGTGGATTTAAATCCCAAGAGAATCCTACTAAAAGAGAATCTTTTTTAAAATCAAATTTAAAAAGAGGACTGTGTAAAGTCAACAGTCATTAATTACTAATAACTAGTAATTAAAATGTTAATCCATAATTAAATGAAAAATCATAATTAAAATTTCAAAATTAAAAATGGTTCCAAAAGCCAACCCTAACCCTAATTTCAAAATTAGGGTTAGGCCCTAAAATAAAACTTGGCTAAAACCCTAATTCTTCATTTTGTGTATGCGGGTTTGGTTGGGAGGAAAAAATGGAGAAAAAATCAAGTTCAAAAATATACATGTGTGTATATACAGACCTAGGGTTTGTATATACACACATATATACTTATGTATATATATACACAAGGGCTGAATGAGATGGACAAATAAAATCAAAATATCCATAAATTAAAATTAATAAGAGGGTTTATCCTATCTTTCTTCCATTGTCATTGCATAGCCTATTTTGAGAGAATTTTGTTGCATGTCAAAATTGGAGCTTGTTGGTGCAAATTAGAGGTTGGAATCACATTGAGGAGGTCCAAAAACCCCTAAATCAAATTTTGTTTCATTCAAATCAAACATGTGAAGCCAAATCTAGAGCCATTTGAATTTTGGAAGTGCGGCGGTGGCGATTTAGAAAAAATAATTTCAGAGGCAATTTTCAAACATCGATATCTTATTCATCCGGTCTCCTTTTTTCAAGCAATTTTTTTTTGTTTTGGAGTAGAATTTCACAATCTACACAATGGTGCAGGTGGTTGTTGATCTCTGCTTCTAATATTTTTTGAAAATCACACATCCCAATTTTTACAACTTTAGAGGCTTTTTTCGGGCTCATATGGATACATTTTTAGGTGCTATTTTTTTTACCATCATCATAGCAATGTATTCCAATAGGGTATATACATCAATATATATATACATAAGTATATGTATATATAAGACCTTTGTTTTAAAGAACTAACATGATATCAAAATGAATTCTATTCTCATATAGGTAATTAGGAGAGAAAATCTACATTAACTTTTCTTTTCTAAATAAATGCTTGAAATAAACTTTTTCTACATAGGAAGGAGTTTTGCATTCATAATAAAATCTAACTTTTTCATGCATATAGAAAAATAAACCAGCAACTTAACATTTTTTTTTCAAAAATAAATCTAACTCTACAGTAGATAGGCATTCCCAACTTAAGCCCTTCACCCATCAAGGCTCTCTTCCCTCCCAAGGGTCAGTATGGCCTTGTACACCCCAAAAATACAAACACTAAAAGAAAAACCAGCAAATAGACATAACAAGGAAGCCATGAAAACAAGCTTGAAGCTTCACAAAACTTCACAAATACACAAAAATAAAAATCTATATATTACATTTAATAAAAGAAAGAGTCTTCCATGACAAAAACCACCAACCTCATTCCAAGCTAAGGTAAAGAGGGTTGAGAAGCACTCCCTTTTCTTACAAGTCTTTCTTCCTTGCTAAGTCCACCAAAACCTATTAAGTCCACTAAAAGTCTCCAAAGTTAGAGAGTGGGCAATCAACCTACCCAATTCCTCTCCATCCCACTAAAAGGGAAAACCCTATCTAAACTCAAAGATGATTGGGCACACTTACCTAGGGTTCTCTCTCAACAAGAGGGAAATTCAAAATTGAAAAGAGAGGAAGACTTGGCACACTTCCCAAATTCGTCACATTTCAAAAAGGCATCTTTTGAAGAGGCAAAAATGGTCTAAAATCATCTCATTGGTCAAAATTTGACCCCCAACCCAAAGTACACCTATGGTGACATCTATTTTTAACCCTAACTAACCCTTTGGGTTACTTTTTTCTCTCAAAAGTCCATTAAGAGTTGACTCAAGAAAATTTAAAATAATATTCCTACCCAAGGCTCAACAACCAAGATACCTAACCTAGGGTTTCTACAAGATGACTCAAATGTGGAAGACAACTCACATACAAAGCACTTGGCCATGCCAACTCATAACACGTGTCAATTGACACCACAAAAAAAGGCACAACACATCACTACACACATGGCATACCAAGTAGACATAAATTTAAAAATAAAAATAAACACATTTAAATAATACAATCAAGCATTACCTTACAACAATATACAACACAACGAGGTTATTTATCCCCTTGGAGATAACCTTGGCTTAACAAGATTTTCACATGCATCCATCTTTAATTTTCCCTTTTTTAATCCATGGTTATTTCCCGCAACTAGATAAAATATCAGTAGCTCATGAAAAATAACATGACAT
The DNA here is from genome assembly GCA_027943335.1 of Chamaecyparis obtusa. Classification (NCBI taxonomy): domain Eukaryota; kingdom Viridiplantae; phylum Streptophyta; class Pinopsida; order Cupressales; family Cupressaceae; genus Chamaecyparis; species Chamaecyparis obtusa. Next base: position 1,258,290 of record BSBK01009315.1, on the reverse strand, counting down.
ATACATATAAAATACATCATAATTAATCACACTCAAAACATCATATAATCCAAATGCAACCATACTTTATCACAAGAAAATCATTTAATTATAATAATACATTTCTAAATTTTCAAAGCAAGCTAATTCAAGAACGTAAATATATCAATTAACCTAATTTATCAACCTTGATCATCTTACATAATCCCTTCTTGCATAAACATGAAATCAAGGCATAATACTCTAAATTAAATAAGTCATCAAATACTAAATCATTAGGACCTAAAAATCAATTCATAGCAATACGTCCTAAGCTATTTACAAGCAACATTACAACTGATTCACTTTTCTCGCATTTTTATAACATCAAAGCATACTATGCAAAATCTCCTACTCAGCATCAAGACCTAATACTTATTTTTCAATTAATACACATCTTAACACAGAATAAATCCAATGGTCATTTGTGTAATCCTTCATATCTAATAGAAACATTTCAATATTCAGTAGGGGTATATTCAACCCACTCAATTCTCACCACAACACACCTTTTCTACAATATTCTTCAAGAAATCATTTATACATAGAAAACATAAATTTAACTACATTAGCATAAATATATTTTACCTTGTTATAATTTACATTACCTTGTTCTAATACAATTTCCACAAAACATGCACTCAATTGTACTGACATAAATATCGGTTGAATTTAATTAATCCTATTTCAAATATAGAGCATCCTACGATAATGAGTACATAAACAACAAGGAAAAGAGTAAATCACAACGATGGTCAAGCCTCTACCCAAAAGGGCACAAATCCATAATGTAACAACATAACTTTCTAATTATTGAGTCTATAAAGCAAAAAGATAATACAAAGATATAGTCTCTAAAAAAAAAACACCTGACGTGACTCCAAAGATAATGTCCTGATAAACATAAGGAAAAGTTGGATGAGGTGCATCTCACAGTGCCATTAAATCATAATGCGGATAATAATCACTACGTTCACATGACTGACTCATCCCTAACTCTAAGGGTCACTGAAATGCGATTCAAGACCACATCCTACGTCTCCAAGTTCACGTAGAACATCGAAAACATGCTCCATAATAATCCCCCCTGGCGAACTCCACTTCACATGGGACCAACATGGATTTACCCTTCGAGTGTGACAATCGAAACACACCATTAGGATGTTCGTGCAAGGAGGAAATGAGGGAGGCACTACATCATTCCCCCAAGGACTAGGACTACTCTTGGAAGCTGAAAAGACAAGCTAAAGAAGATGCTACACATGTGCAGACCAACTATCCTAGGAAATAAGAATACTTAACAAACCCCCAAAACATAACAATTTGATCAAACGATCTTACAATTGTTGAAGTTATCACATTCCACAAAAGAGACACCAACAAAAACTCACCTAACTCTATGATCATAGAATCAACTTGAAAAGGAGAGTACGTCAACACAATGCCTTCACCAAAATGGTGTAACTCTATTACAATATCTGACCATGAGGGTCCAAAAGCTAACACTGTTCTCCAAGCTATCCCTACGGTCAAAGCACCAAGAGCTTTCAAGACATAACTCAGGAACAAGGTACAAATCATCTTACCAAAGTTGCACTCTACTGAGGACTTCAACATCTTAGCTCAGTGTACCCAATGGATACAACTCGCATGGTTTCCTCACTCAAGTAAGAGTGTTCCCAAGATAGGTACCCAATAGTGCGCTCCTTCCGTGAATAGGGATAAATAGAGAGCCTTAAAATAATTCTAAAAGTAGGATTTTTATGCTTCTACAATAATGAGCAGTCAAATACCCTTGCAAAATAGGGTCTCATACCCCACAATACCTTAGTCCTACAATAAGGAGGAAAGGATTTCAAATACGAGAATGACCTCAAACACTCATCTTGAAATCCCCTAACTTAACATGGAAAATTGGTCTAAGGTTCCATTAGTTTCAAGCCAAGGCTAGGAATACCTCAAAGAAATCCATCCTCTAGAGATCCCTTAATAAAAAGCATGGAGCCCTCACAAAGGGAACAACTTATTGATTAGTTATGATGATAAAAACATAGCCTAAAGAGTGTTAACCCACCAAATCTAGGGTCATCAAGTTTCACCACATGGATCAAATCTCCAGAGTGGTCTAAGTCGCACCTAACAATCCATCAAGCCATGCTAAGAAGAGGAACTCACCTCCTTTCCAAATCTCCTCAAGGGGTTTAGGAGGGTCTTCATAAGATTACTTGCTAGATCTAACATAGAAAAGAAAGGTTTGTGCACCCTCATGAAAGCCATAAAATGTCCTAACCTCAAGTGGCATACCTCTCTGACACAAAACTTTACCAAATTACATCTTCTCAACCTCTAATTATTGATTAGTGTCACAATCCAACTATATCCTTTCTTGGTAGGGTCTAACTAATACTGGTTTCCAATAAGAAGTGGATCCCACACAAGGAGAACTTCTGATCTAAACTTATAGAATCAACAAATCCCAGCATGCTCTCACTAAGCTACCGACCTGTACCACAACTATACTATTACAAGGGCATATCTCAGTGTGTCCTTCCCAGTGTTCCTCCTTTCATACATACTACCAAGGATCCTCAAAAACTAGGTAGAGTCATAAACATAGGACTGGCCAACAATTTTTAAAAAAAACATTTGGAATAGTCACCAAGAACCAAAAGAAAAGTAAATCCTAAGGAGATATCTATTTATTTCAACACTAAATTTAAAATAAAACATGAGATCATTACAACAATAAAGGAAGTGTTTCACAATCATAGAAAAAATAGATCAGTGACTATTTCTAGACATAAGAAATAACCAAAATATGCTAGCCATACAACATGAGGTGAGTCCTCTACAACAGATAGACAAGATGAAAAGAATAAAAATAAATCAAGGAGTCATCCAAAAAACATTGCAATAGAAGTCAAACATGTAAGAGGGAGGAATCACCATAGGAAACTGAGGAAACCGCTTCACAAACAACCCTTGAGATCAAACCACCACATTTGGCCCACAATTGCAAGCATTACTACTACACTGATAGCTGCAACAATAGCCTAATCCTTACAATCTTCTCTTTCACCCTATCACAACAACCTTTCTAATAAGGTAAAATAATTTTAAAGGAATGCCTTCAACCACCTCACGCAAAAGCAGAGAAATCTACTCAAAATTGAAACATGAACCTCTAACTCTAGGATGGGGCTCTATAAGAGCTCTAGAAAAAATATATGAACTTCCCATGAGGTTCTTCCAAAATCTAGGATACGCACAACTTACATCACCACACTGGATTAGGTTTTTGCAAAAAGGCATCATTCAAGGGTGTGGTCAAAATATCCACATAATACAATTATAGGAAAATTCACCCATATAAATGACATCATAGAACAAGTGGAGGGGTAAAGTATTGTTCACAAGATACATAATTATTCCACAAAAAGGGATTAACTCAATGAGGTTTCACACCTCAACAACAACAATACACCCTTTCACCAAAGAAAAAGACAACTATGAACAAAAAAATATAAAAAATCTTCCTAACTCTCTCACGAGCCATGACCCCAAGGCCCTAACCACAAAAAACTCAACTCAAATACATGGTTCCATAATGATATAAACTAATAAATGCATCACATGATGCAAGGATAAAGCTAATAGGTCTTCATACCAATCATGAACACCAACCTTTTGTTCTAATCACACATGGTCATGCTAGAAAGTGAACCAGTAACTGTTGTTGGAGTACCCTTATGTTTGTAGATACTATTACGTTTATCTATTCAACCTATTTATGGAGAATTTCTATTCTCTTCTTCTCATAATGATCAATGGAAACTATCTCTGGATCGGTGACATATTCTCCTATTTCTTGTGCCAAAATATCCTATTGATCAATAACAGGTTCAACTTAATTAATATCTGCATCTAGTACAAAGTTATATAGGATGTTCCTTACACTAGTGAGGACCATGTCCTATTTCTTCTTTGTGAGCTCCTTTAGTTGCCTAGTTGATATCTTGCTTAAGTCAACCATGGTTTTGCTAAATTTGGTTTTCTTGGCTTTAGTTTTTGCTCCAAAAGTTAAATTCCTCTTAGATGGGGATGATCTTGGAACATCAACATGTTCCTTTTTCTTTGGTTCCAATTTCAGTTGTTCTTCTACAGGATTTTCTTGTTCAGTATGTACAGGTAACTCTTGTTCCTATTTGTTTTATTGTTGTTGATTTTCTTCCCCTCTCAGTTGTACTACCTTTTTTAGTTGTACCACCTCTTCTGGTAGGACCTATTCTTCTAGTCTTGCTACTTCTTTCTTTACTTCCCCTTCCAGTAGTACCTCTTCTTCTAGGTGTGTGTCTTCTTGATGTTTAACTTGTTCTTGTGGTGGGGCTTCCTCTATGTGTTTCTCCTCAGCTACTTGTTGCTTATCCATATTGATCTCTACCTCATTTGACCCTTTATCAGTATTCATCTTGATTGATGACTCTCCCATTACATTTTCATCTGGTAGAGCTTGATCTTACAGATTCAATTGTTCACTAGTCATGAATGTCTCTATTGGAACTTGTTGCTCACCAATTTTTTCATGAGTAGTGAATTGAATCGGTGGTTCTTGTACTATCTTAGGTTCTTCCTGTAGACCTATTGTTCTTAGAGCGCTAAAGTCATACTGTTGCTAGAACTCAAGTGTCTCTTGATAGACTTCTTTTTCATATCCATTTACTATCTTGGAAACTTTATTCTTTGTATCTAGATTCATTGATACTTCCTCCATTAAAAGTTTAATACTTTCTTCATTGAGACCAGGTTTTACCTGTGACAATGTCTCCTTAACAATTATATTGTTGGAGCCTAGACCAATTCTCCATTTATTCATAAGTATAGTATTTAGTTCAAGAGGAAATTTAGACCTATAGTCTCTTGGACTTCTGTTGAAATCCAAGAAGGTTTCCAATAGAGCCACTTCTACTGCTTGTTTATCTTCCTCTCCTAACACACTAAACCATTTAGAAGCATTGGCTACTTCACCAAAATCCATGAATTCATCTACAATATCATATACAGTCATTGTACAAGCCTTACCTATTATTAGGGATGTCAGTATTGTTGGTGGAGCCAAATCGCCACCTTTGTCATTAGTGATATCAATGATGACCAATTCTGTTGATACTTTTTCTCTTCCCAGAGCCTCAGTGCCAAGTATCCCCTTTCCTTTACCGATATCTTTGACCGGTGGCTCAATTTTCTTTTGGCATTGTTCTTATGCCTGGTGTTGTTGCTGAAGAATTTTTGTCCATGTAGCAACACCTTCTTCATATACCTTGTCTACTTCTCCAGCAAGCATTTGACTTATCCTCTTTCTTAACAAGAAGTTTTGCTTGTGCAATTCTACTTGATGAGTTGCCTCGTCCATAATTAGATGAACCTAAACTTCAAGTAGAGCCTTTATTCTTAGCTCCTTTTCTCTTTCCATTGAAGCTTTCCATCTTGCTTCAAGAATCTCCTAGAGATCGTCAGGGATGACCTTATGAAGTTTGGTAGGAGTAAGATTGAACTTGTGAATACATAGAACCACAACTTCTTTTATTTTTCTTCTAACTTATTCATTGGCCAATTCATACCTTCTTTTGACTAGGGCCATATCTCATGTATCTTGTAACCCTTTCACAAATTCATCAATTGTGGGTTTTCTTCCTCTTGGTGCATCCTCTTTGACCAGTTTTGCAGATTTTCTCTTGCGAAGCAGAGGAGTTGTGTCTTCAATTTCTATTTCTTCTATTTTCTCCCCTTGAGTGTTGAGTTCTTGTTGCACTCTCTTTCTTTACATCTTGGGATCCTCTTTAGTTGATTTCTTCATCCTCAAAGTGGGAGACCTTTTGGCATATACATTTTTAACCAGTGCATTTTTCTTCTTATTCTCCTAAATTTCTTCAAAGGTCCCAAACCAGTAGGATGATAGATCTAGATCACTATCTTGTAGGGCATTTGCATATGCCTTGGCTATTTTTGCATATATCTCATACCCCAGTTCTAGTGCATAACCGGTTCTAGGTTCCACAGCCTGAATGATGCAGTGATCAATAGAGATTATGAAACACACCTCATCTTTGTAGGAGTCAAAAATAGTTGAGGGAATCCTTTCCTTGGCATGCATCCTTAGTTGGAATGCCTCAAAATAGTCATTCATGACTTTACTAAAATGGTTTCCTAGTTTGTTGGCCATATCACTGATCTGAATCATAACTGGTCTATCGGTTTCCCATGTCACCTTGCCTATTCCTAAAAATTAATTCGAATAATAAAAGAATAAGCATACCAGTAGGGTTCCATATGTCAAAAAATTCTTCATCACAATAATGAGCTTCTTTAAATTCTCAAAAATATTCCCTTGAAGAATGGCACAAAGGTCATACAACATGTTATCATGCATGACCTGGTAAGCAGCATGAATGGCTCCTCTTGGCACACTGTTGAGATTTCTCGATTGATAGATTTTATAACCTATCACTGTAGATACAAACTAAACTCCTTCATCTTCAATATCATTAATGGTCATCAGTCTACTGTCATATTTTTATTTTGTCATTTTTGTGACAATGACATTCAAAATGGTTCTTAGGGTGAGGGCTTCCCCTTTGTCATTGTACCCAGTCACTCTATGCAGATCCTCCTTGGTGATTTGAGTGCAAGTGCCTTTTGCAAGCCAGAAACCAGGTTTATGCACACGACTGAGAACTAGTCGTATCCAATCGAGTCGAAACACTGTTGGATAGCAAACTCCATTTACCAACCCTGAAGATACCAGCCTTGCATATTTATCCTGAAGCTTTCCATCTTTGCACAGTGAGAGGTACTTGATCTAGATGAAATTTTCACCCAATTCTTCTTGTTTAGCATGTATAAAAGCTTTGACATCTTCAGTCATCAAAAATCCATTTGGCATAAATGACAGTGCACCAAACATGTCATTTTCCCTGCTATGTACCTCCATGATATCATAAATAGGTCAGTTGAATTGATTTCCTTGGATCAACTTGGAGATAGATAATGATGATGACATTGTTGTTGACCGGTTTACACATAAAATCACTTGATCGGTCTTACAAAAATAACTTATCAATGACCGTGAATCAAAGCATGATAATATTACTCAAATAGATGGAATCATAAATTACAAATTGCAAAGTAAAGAAAAAATGAGTAATCCTCCTTCCTTTATATAGATTTAGGATGTAACGGTAATTACCAAAGAGTAACTATTTGTTAATGGCTATAGCATTAATTACCTTACCTAATCTTTCTTTCCTAATTCGACAACCAGTTTTCAAGATTTTGCCTGTTGAACAAACCCCGGTTGATATGACATCACTTACCTATCTAGTTTTACTTACTGACTGAGTGAGTTTATTTCTCACCAGTCCTATAGGGAATAGTAGACAGGCTACCGGTTCCCTCTAAGCCTTTTAGGCTCAGTTTTTTGAAGAGATGTCATCATCAGCACATGATGATCTTCCCTCTATCTTATCCTCCGTGGAGCTCTTTTTTTTTCCTTCTTGAACCAAATATTCTTGACTTCTTTCTTGGTCTCTTTCCCTTGTTGTCTTTTTGATTGGGAAACAAGGTCTTATTCACCAGTTTAACTGATCCTCTTTTTTCGTTCACTGGCCAGTTCCTACAATCTTTGGCTAGATGTCCAACTTTATTGCAGGTGTAATAGACTATCTTGGTTTCCTTCCATGGATTTGCCCTTCTTTTCTTGGGTGAGTGACACCAGGAGTCATTATGGCTATGTATCTCATAGTTAGCACAATTGGTAGTGCTTTGGTTTTCATTCCTCTTAGGGAATATCGGTCTCAGTGGGGATCTGAATGCAATTGTTTTGGATTTGCATTAATTAGCCTTTTGTCCAAACTTATTCCATGCATAGCAATAACCCTTGAAGCTTCCCATACTTCCATTGGACACACTTTTGGGACGAGACCTACATTCAGAGGTCATGTGGCCATACTTGTAACAGTTTTTGTAGTGACTATTAGTGGTAGTTGATTTTACCAAAGCATTTTTGTAGTTACTTGTTTTATGGCTCAGTTTTCCGTAGTGATTGCAAGAAGTGTTGAAGGTCTTTTTACCCTTTTGTTCCAGTAGTTTCTTCTTTTCCTTCTTGCTTTTCTTGACTCTAGATGACTCGCTGGTTTCCTTGGTGCTTTGACCAATGAACCCAAGTCATGTGGGATCCTTGTGCTTTCTTTGAGATCTTGGTTTCTCATCAAGCTTTTATAAACTTTCATTGTATCTTCTAAGTGTCTCATTTATTTCCGTGAGTTCTTTTATTTACTTCTTTAGTTGATACACTTCAATTGCCAGCCTCTTGCATGCATCATCTTTATCATGCCAATTATTTTGCATGTTTGCATTTTCTTGAGTGACTATCTGCATGTCTTCTTGAAGTTGTAGAATGACAAGATCACTTTATCTTACTGCTTCTTCTACCAGATTTCTTTCTCTCTCAGAGGCTACTAGTGATTTCACTGCATTGTTTCTTTCATCTTCATCTTTTCTCTTTTTCTTAATTAATTCAGTCATTCTTAGGGCATTATCTTCCTGCTCCCTTTTCAGGTTGGAGATCTGATCAGTTAGGATCTGATTCTTCTCCATAAGCTCAGAGACTTCCTCCTTAGCTTCATCTGATCCACTTTACCTAGAGAGTTCCTTAATCATTTCATTTCTCTCACTCAACTGCAGAGTCAACTCCTTTCTTTTAGCAAGGGATCTTCTTAGCCTATTCTCAAGAGAGGCAATCATGTCATTGGATTCCTCTAGCTTCTTATGATACCTATAACCCTCCATGATCTTTTACTCAAGTGGTTAAGCTTTATATCTTTGAGAACCAAATGGATCTGATACCAATTGTTATTCCTAACCGGTTACTTAGAGGGGGGGTGAATTAGTTAATATAATTTCTATTTCAATTAAACCTTATGTATATATTCTTTTAGTATAAACAGAATATAATCAACCACTCATAAACAAAAATAGAAAAACATGGGTCAACATAGTATATATACATGGAAACCCTTGGTTAGAAGGATAAAACCACAATGGGATAGAACCCACAACTTTACTACTACAATAATAAAGGTGCCCTGTTAAGAGCTTACAAAGCACTTGTAAGAGTGTTTCCCAGTCAAGGGATTTGGTAGAAGACCTGTTAAGATCTTGACCCTGTTAGGAGTCGCCTTGCAAAAGGACTTTCAACACTAATTAAGATGTTACCTGGTTAAGGGATTTATACAAAGAACCTATTAGGGTTCACCCTGATACAGGGATTTGAATATGCTTAACAATGTAAAAGCAATGATCTATTATGACACTTTGTGTCTGATAATATCATACTTGTCACCCTTTCCACTTTTCTTGGCTATTGAACCTATCTTCCTTTAACCTCTTTTGACCATAGCTTCTCTCAAAAGATATCTCTCTCCTTCTTTGTGTATTCAACAACTCTTGTGTATTTTGTGACCTCGCATTAATCTTATTAAAGAATACTTATCATAGTTCAGCCAAGCTGTAAACTAACCCATAAATCATGCATGCAAAGAACTTGCAAAATGATCTTGAGTTTACCTTGAAACATCCACACAGAAATAAAACTAACTCCTGTTAAAAATCTAATTCCACTTCTAACTGTGAACACTCCGTATAATCTGGTTTTAACTGAAACAACTATGCATAATCCGGTGCAGATTATCATGCAATCGACCAGTATCAATCTCATACCTAGTTCTTCATACTTCCCATGTATGTTGTATAAGATCGGTTGTAGACATTCTGTTTGGTCTACTAGTACATATACCATGTTTGGTCTATTGGTACATATACTCTGTTTGGTCTACGAGTACCGGTTTACTAGTGGGATTGATGTTTGCTTAAAACTTATCCAATGATAACTTAAATATGCCAACAAGGGGTACTGTAATATACTATACATATAGTACTTTTATGAAATAGTATACAATAGTATATAAACTAATAAATTATAATACCAAATACTTGAACAAATAAAAATTACAACATGAATATCAAAAATATCATAAAGATGATTGCAATGAGTAGCATGGTATCAAAACAAGTAGAAAATCATGTAGATACATTCATAAATATGCATATGTGTGTATAACAACCTTTACAGTAGCCAACAAATGGCCCCATTTCTATCACAAGTGGTGTTTCTACAACTTTTCTTGCAAAAACCCCTCGACAACGAGATGGTGGCATGAAGGTGGTGGTGGGAAGACTTGGGAATACCAATTCCTCGACGCGAGGACATCATCGACCTAGGTGTGGGGGCTGGGGGGGGGGGGGGGGGACAAGTCCCCATGTTACACTATTTCTAATGCATATGTTTGATCCAATTATCGTATCAATTAGTATTAGACAATAAATTACCAAATAAATGTTTAAAAATTTAGACTAAAGTGAAGGAACAAGATTCCAACACAACATTTATTTCACTTGAAAAAATGACATCATTGAGTACAGTTTAGTCTACCCATGAAACAAGTCTTATACACATTCTTCACAATGACATTCTAATGACATTCTTAGATAAGTCTTATGTAGAATCTTCAAATTGGTAACATTAATTCTTTTTATATCATTGATAGATTACCATAATTAGGTTGTTCACTTTTAGATAGTCATTTTGAGGTGTTATACTATGTTATTGGGACACAAAATATCGTCATCAAGAAATATGGCCAGCTTTTTTATTTCTACTTGCACTAGAATAAAATAACACTTTTGTTTGACCATTGATTCCTTTGGTACTGTCTTATGTTTCAATGCTTAATATGATCAACTCAACTAAATAATCTAAAGTATTCCACAATAATTTACTTCATGTCTTCTCTCAAATCAATGTCTAAAGATGGTATCAATTGCTATCTATTTTCATATCAAATTGAGTACCAACTAATTAATACACAAAATCATACAAGATTATTTTTCTATGAACTATTTTGTTGCTCATTGCACTTTGATTTAGAAGATATAATAAAATATCAAGTAACAATAAGCACAACATATCTATATGATTATTATTGCAAGGGAAAAGGAATGGTGGGCAAGCATGAGGAAAGGAAGATATAAGCACTACTAAAAGTGAACCTAAAACACATGCATCAAAATCAGAGTGTATATACAAGAATAGTAGCACATCTCCAAACATGATACATGGTATATCAACTAAAAACAAGTGCATTTAGCCATTTCTCATAACAAAGGGGAGCCATGCACAATGTAGGGAAGATATCAATACTACTAAACATACAACATCGGTGTTTATAAAAGATTGGTAGCATAACTCTAAACATAATATATGGTACATTCACAACCAGAAGCTTTTTAACAATTTTTTATAAAAACTCATGAGCTAGCCTATAAATATTTTCAAAAGTTTAGAAGATTTTTGGTTTTTACCTTTTTTTCAAATAAAAAATCTAAGTTTTCAAAACCAAGGGTTTTTCTTAGTGTCGATTTCTCCTTGTATTTTTTTGCTTCTTTTAGACATGATGTATACATAGTTTCAAAACCTAGGCTTCACAGAGGTTTTGGAGGCCATTTTTTTTTGTTGAGCCATGATTTTTCTATGTACCATGCAATCCAGTTGTGTGGTGGTCAATTTTTTAAAACATTGTATCAATTTTTCTATTTTTGGGTTGTGATGGCAAGGTGTTTTCTACGCGAAGGGTTTCTGCTATTTGTAGTACTACATGATCATTGGCCGAGAGCATGGATTCTTTGTTTTCATCTATTTTTTGGCAATTTTTTTAGAATAAAAATCATGGCTTCTACAACTTTCTTTTTTGATATATAAGGGTTTTTTGCAATTTTTCATCAAAAATTATGGGTCTTGTTTCGGGTGCAGTGGAATTTTGTTTTCCTACAATGGGTTTTCACAATGTTGCAGTATTGCACAACAATGGAGTGTTTTGCATAATTTTTTCCTAATAATTGTGATTAATCTAACCATTGCATCAAGGGTTCAATGATTTTTCCACAAAATCAAGGTGTTGTTTTGTAGTAGCTTCTTTTGATGACTTTTGGCATAATTGTGTGTTTCAAAGTTTTTCGCCAATTTTTATCAACAAGAATTGAATTTTTTTAAGATCTTGGTATTTGGGTAATGAGGGGTGGATTTGTTACCCAACATCAGGTTGGAAGACACTCAACTTGTTTTTGGCTAATCAAAAGTCTAAGTAGGAAGGGTTTCAACAACAAGCTCATGTCATAGAGTATTTTGAAGAGGAGTCAACCTTCTATATATCTATGGCCAAATGACTTGCAGATTATGTCAAGGATTTTGTATGATACTTAGTAAAATGGCCATTAAGGGAGGGTATTAAAGTAATGTTGTAATATTTAATATAATGGTCATGTAAGTAACTTTCTTTAAAGTCAATCAGTTTTTAGTAACTTTTTGTTCTTTAATTTGTTTAGATATTGAAAGATCTTCTGGTAATTTCTTATTTAATAAGCATTCTTCTCCTTTGTTTAATATTGAATATTTCAAGCAATTATCAATTTTTCATTTCAATCTTCACAACCAAAAACATGTGCATCTAGTCATCTCTCATAACAAAGGTCTCCAAGGTGTCCATTTGTGGGAGTGCATCACAACTAGGTCAAATGAACATGTTGTGTATATACATCTCTCTCTCTCTCTCTCTCTCTCTCTCTCTCTCTCTCTCTCTCTCTCTCTCTCTCTCTCTCTCTCACACACACACACACACACACACACACACACACACACACATTATTTTCCTTCTCTTTTATTTATTTATTTAAAATAAATTGCACCACTTTTTAGGCATTCTAATAGGTCCCATGGAGTTCACTTGCATTGATGAATACATTTGAACAAGCTAGGAATATCTATAATGAGTGATTCATAAGGTGCAACACTTGATGAAGGTTTTACAAATGTGTTAGCACTGTAAGTGCCCTTAATTTTGAGAGGAAATCTAATGATTAAATACACTTGTGAAAGAGTAATTCTAAGATGTGTGAGCTCCAAGGAAAATTCTAGTGCTTTACCCTATGAACATCACAAAAATGGAAAGAGTGTTGAGTGAACCAATCATGGTAATATTGCTTCTTGAGAACCAATGCTAATGTGTTGCATGTGTATATTTCACCCATCCATCCAAATTAAAAAAATCATAGCCTATTTTATATAAACTTTTGAATATGATTGTTAGATATTTTTACAATCTTCTCAAAACAAAAGTTTCTTAAGGTAGTTTTCCATAGATTTTTGAAGAGAGATGAGAAAGGTGGTGCTAGGGGAGGTGAAGTGTCACCCTCCATAGTCATGCTTTCTTCTTCCTCATTTGGTTTCCTTGATGTTATTGGCCTTCTAGAATTTTTGTTTAGTGTTTCTTTTTGTTATTATTTTGTTATGCTTAATATTGTTCTTTATAATAAAGGTTTTAGGTGAATATCTATTTTCTTATAGTGTTCCCCCCATGTTATTATTTTTAGAAAAAGTGTATGTATTCCCTTCATGTCCATTTCTACAAGAGTAGTGGGTGGGTCCTTTCTTGCAACAATGTCTTGTCCTGCAAAAGATATTGGAAAGGTAAAAATGGTGGTAAACATGATAAGTTTGTCCTAGTGTTTGTCAAGAGTGTTGCAAAACAAAAATATGTAACACTAATTGAAGTTAGGTGGCCAGAGAAAAGATATTTTAAACAATTTATACCCTACCTCCATCTTGAAAGTATTTGTAAATGATGAAACGTTGAAGACCGTTAAAAATGAAGAAAATAATCTTTAAAACATGTTGATTTTTCTTTGATCTGTAAGGAAAAATATAGTTGCAGCTAATAACAGTTAGCAAGAAACCAAAACAAACTAACAAAAAAAGAATAATTCATAAAAAATTTCACAAACATTCTATTTATGACTTTGATCTCAAAAAAAATTTATCTACATTGATTGTCCTAGTCGAGTCCTTAAAGTTCTCCTATTATCAACACAAATACTACAATACAAACAAAGACAAAAATCAAAATAGCACTAAAATACTACTACACAACCACTATAGATGGTTACAAAAAAAATCCCCAAAATATTGAAGCATGGAGAACAGATCAACAATGAAACCCATGCCACAAAAGAGAAGATACCTCATTTACCCCATTTTCTAGGAAAAAATATGAAACTCCTAGTTCAAAGGAACTTGATTTGGTAAAACTCTGACTTGGTCACTACCAATAAAAGAGTTTAGACCTTCCAGTTGTCTTGCCTTCAAAACACTCTCAGGATTCCTTGGTAGATGTCTAGACATAGCACTTTTATTTGAGAATAATTGGACATAGAGGTTGAGGATCAATCTCACTTTTCTAGAAACAAGTATATTAATAAGATTATAGTTTAATGGAAAGTTTGTTTGTTTTTAGCTAAGGGGGGGGAGGGTTTATACAATGTGAAAACCAAGGCACTCAATTTGTGACATTATAGTATGTATCCTAAAAATGGTATATTTTATAAGCATAGGCATGATGACATGTGTGGACAAGCTTGAGCGATATATGAAAAACATCATAGTAGGCATGAAAATGTGAAAAAAGTATAGGAAGTAACATGGTAACATGAGCACTTGGTGGAGAAATGTGAGCAATGAACATTTGATTGTCTCATCTTCTTATTCCTCTTTTGATGGAGAGTTGTAGGCTGATGATGAGGATGGGAATCCTATTGCAAATTTGGGTGATACTACAAATCTAGGTGATGCTTCTATTGTAAATTAGGTTTTATATGATAATACCACTCTTACTCCTACTAATGTGGCCCCCTTTGGTCATGATGATTCTTCTTCAATTGCTACTCCTTTGCTCCAATCTTCATTTGACAATACACAACTTTCTCATCACACTGGCCCTTATAAATTGACAACTATCCAAATAGAGTTTCATTAGATACTCCTTGTGGTGGGGATCCTATGGTCAGTATTTGACTACACAAAAAAAAACAATAGTTACTTAAACTATCATTCTTCTCCACATGTGGTGAGTGAGTTTCCCTCCCACTCTTAAGGAGGGCAACTGGCACAAAAAAATAAATAAGCATAAGGATGCACAAGGTGAAAAGATTAGATAATTTAATTATATCAAAGGAAAACATATGTAAGGTTAAAGGTAGGAAATTCATGTAAGGTTAAATAAGATGGTAACAAGGGGTCTTAAGCAAGGAGACTACGTGTCTCCTTCCCTTTTTGTAATTATGGCAAGGGTTATAAGAGTGAAATATACACAAAAGGCATTAGTGGGTGTATGAAAGGAGTGTATATTGCTATAAATCTAGATCATATTACACATCAATAATTTATTTATGACAATATATTATGCAAATAAACTAGTATAGAGGAGGCCATCATGATCAAAACACCCTTAGTAGCTATAGATCAATCTATGTACAATTAATAAACAATGAGAAATTTAAGAACTTTTTCAATGTTGAAACAAAAAGGAAATTGTAGCTATGGAGATCTTGCAATCATAGAAAGGATCATCAATTTTGTTTTGACATCACTGAAGAGTGTAACTGAAGAAGGCAATTATACTACTACACTAAATGTCTATGTTGTATATAAGTGTGACTCCAATATAATTATCATCGTTGCATTTATTTAAACCCAATTTTTACTAATCTTATACTTTTAGTTTTCTATGGTCTCAATACATCAGTGAAAGATTTGCAAAGTCTGAATTTCAGATCTTACTAAGTTTTCAAAGGTTTTGGGATTTTACTATGATAGTCAATTTCTATAATTAGACATTCTTATGATATTAATATTTATTTAAAATGTGGTGGTGTTTTTAATTAGAATTAGTAGCATTCTACCAAATCATTTATTAGAAAAGCTTATATGCTACAGTGCATTCAAACATTTCGTAAGCTTTTCATTTAGGAAATTCAAAGGTAGGCTAAACTCTCTATATCTCTATGTCATGGAAATACTTTTACATTTTTTTTAAAAGTACTTCTCTTAAAAAAAAATTAAAACCCAAATTTTTACAAATCTAATAATTTTAATTTGCCCCTTTTTTGCAATCTCAGAGGCATTGATCATGAGAAAATAACCTACTTTTTGGATGACATGTATTTGTTATTTGATATTATTCAATATGATACTAAGATTTGCTTGTTGGAATCAAACTTCAAATATATGATATAGATTAAATAAATATACTCTAGTCGTCTAAAGAAGAAATAAACCCATTCTCCACTATTATATTCAATATGTTTGATCATGTTATTCTATCAAATGGTATTAGACATTAAATTACCAAATAAATTTTCAAAAATTTAGACTGAAGTGAAGGAACATGATTCTTGAATAAAATTTATTTCAATGCAAAAAATGACATCATCAAGCTTAGTCTACCCATGAAATAAGTCTTATACACATTCTTTACAATGACATTCTTAGATAAGTCTAACACGGATTCTTCAAATTGGTAAAATTGATTCTTCTGATGATCATAATTGGGTTGTTCTCTTTTAGATAGTCATTTTGGGATGCTATACCATGTTATTGGGGCACAAAATATTGCCATCAAGCAATATGGCCAACCTTTTTTTATTTCTTGCCGCACTGGAAATAAAAAATAACAGTTTTGTCTTGGCCATTGATTCCTTTGGTAATATCATATTCCACAACAATTTACTTCGTCGTGTCTTCTGTCAACTCAATGTCTAAATGAGGTATCAATTGCTATCTATTTTCATAAAAAACCGAGTACCTACTAATCAATACATAGAATCATACGAGTTTATTTTTCTATGAACTATTCTACTACTCATTGCACTTTGATTCAGAAGACATAATAAAATATCAAGTAACAATAAGCACAACATATCCAGATGGTTATTATTATAGGAGAAAAGGAATGGTGGGCATGCATGAGGCAAGAAAGATATCAGCATTGCTAAAAGTAATCCTAAAAGACATGCATCAAAATCACAGTCTATACACAAGAGTAGTAGAAGAGTGCCAAACACAATACATGGTATATCAACTAAAAACAAGTGTATTTAGCCATCTCTCGCCACAAAGGGGAGCCATGCACAATGTAGGGAAGATATCAATACTGCTAAATAAACCAAAAACACATACATCAACATCAGTGTAACTTATAAAAGATTGGTAGCACAACTCTAAACATAATACATGGTACATTCACAACCAGAAGCTTTTTAACATTTTTTAATGAAAAAACATGAGCTACCCTTGAAGTTTTTCCAAAAATTTCAAGAGATTTTTTTTTTAAAACTTCGTTTTCAAATAAAAATTCAAAGTTTTCAGAACCAAGGGTTTTTCTGAGTGTTGGTTTCTCCCTGCATTTTTTCGCTTCTTTCTGACGTGATGTTTTGGAGGCCACTTTTCTTTTGAGCCATGATTTTTATGTTTTATCATGCAATTAAGTTGTGCGATGGTCTTTTTTTCAAACGGTGTGCCATTTTTTTGTTGTTTTGGGCTACGATGGCAAGGTGTTTTCCACACGAAAGGTGAGAGCATGGATTCTCTGCATCTGCACCTTTTTTTTTGGCATTTTTTTCAATATAAAAATCCTGGTTTCTATAACTTTCTTTTTAGATCTGTAAGGATTTTTTTGCGATTTTTTCATCAAAAATCGTGGATCTTGTTTCTAGTGCAAAAGAAGTTATTTTTTTCCTACAATGGGTTTTTCAATGTTACAGCACTGCACAACAATGGACGGTTTTGCATGTTTTTTCCATAAAGCAATAAAGACATAACTGTGCATCACTCTTCCTTGGAGTGGTCAAACTCAGATTTAGTAGCATGACCTATTATATCTATGGAAGACTTGTTCTCAAAAGTTGTTAATTCTATTGTATGATTTTATGAATCTTTTTAATCCTCATTATTGGAGCGATCATAGTTATAGAAGTTAGTTTTCAATATTTGCATATAAATAAGTTGTTGACTTAACTTTCAAAAAGTTGAGCTAGGAAAGTTATTGTAATCTTACAACAACAAATAGAATTCAGTTATGTTTTACTCCAAGTGTACTTTTCAAATGAATGAATAGAATGCACATTACAAGTTCCATCTTTTCATCTTGATTGTGTACTATTCACTCATCCAAGGGGGCCCACTTGGTGAGTGAATCCCATTGTTAGCTAGGATCTATTTCATGCTGGTAAATATCCAGAGGTAATCACCAACGACATCTTGGTCGGTGATTAGTCTAGATATTTATCTTCAGGTGTTACTTTGCATTAATATATATGGCTGTGTATTTTGTTATGTTACTTTACTATTAGCATAATGGTTTATTATGAACTTATTTGATGTTGGTTACTAGCTGTTAAATGAGGAAACTACAAACATTTTAATAGGTTTTCATAATTAAATAATAAAATTTGCATATAATCGTGTTCTTTGTATTCAAAAAAATATTACATGATTTATTATTGTAAGCCCCCTCTGACTTACGCATCTATAAAATGAAACTACAACCTATTGGGACCAAGACAAACCTTATAAAGCAACAATAGCTAAGAAGGATCGCTTGCCAATAGCTGTTGAATACAGGGTCCTCCAACCATTGCCATCATGATAACATTCAACCTACACTCACAAAAACTAAAAGTTAAATCACAAACCTTGTAGTTTTTCTTCCTCAGCTTCTCAAGGAATGGAGAATTCTTAAGTTGCTCCCTATTAGTACCAGTAATGTAGTAAATATCTTTCTGGTCCTTCTTTATTCTTTATATTATGTACTGGTCAAGCGATGTAAGCTTATGATTTTGTGCTATTAAAATAGACAGAATACCAGTATAAATGAGTAGCATGAAAATTTTAATGATTGGAAATATAGAGTAACACCTTAGTAAGGTACTCTCCACAATCAAGCAAACAAATCATATGCTTTCAAAATGGGCAGTAGTAGTCACCTTTCAAATCTCAGAAGCTTTGCAAGCTTGATTTTGTTTGATGCATCCTCGATAATACCTAACTTGATAGATTTTCCAAACTCATTCCAGAATTTGGTTTACTTGCCCTTTTTCTCTGAATCTATTTCCGAGTCAGCATCTACATTAAATATATCCTTTAGTACATCAACATTCAATGACTGTCTAGAGAGAGAAGTTCAATGACTAGAATAAGTGTATTTCCACCTGTTGCCCAAGCCTATAGAAATGTAAAATTGTGAATAACTGAATATGTCTTTACATAATTTCAAATGATGTGTCTATCTATCCATATGCTTGTAGTTTTGACCAAATTGTTGCTATTACTAAAGAAAACTATCATATGAAGTTGACAATCTAATAGTAATACTACAAATCATTTTGTCCAAGTATGAGTGCTAACATTATTAAAAACCAAAAAAATCAGGATTGTTAAATGATTTAGCATTCAAAACATTATGACTTAAAATCCTTTTGATGTCTTATCCATGCTCTTCGAGTCTATTGTTAAAGACCCTTTTATTATCATCCTAGCAGACACATTCACAATATTCTGAAAATAGACTAACCAAACTTTAAAGTTGTAGTTCACAAACCTTTGAAAGTGAATTGTAGAAGTCAGAATATTCTGAACATTAGTGACCTCCTTAAGATTCCGAAGCTAGACTGCCTTGACATCATTTAGAAGCTCCCACTCATATGTCGTTTGCGTAACAGTTTTAGCCTTTGGCTCTGGATGTAAGTGGTACATGCAATAAAGAAGCATAAGAATAATATAAAAATTCCCTATTTTCCACACCATCTGATGCTCAACAAACTAACTAAAAAATAACTATAAATGATTTGCGGATGTGTCTTTCCATATATGTAATTGCTATAATAATGTTTGAATACATAGTATATACCTCTTATTGATATGTTGATGTGGAGTTTGTTTCTCAATGTAATGATATAGATATCTCTATATGAGTAGGTACTGATCTTGTAATTCCTTATCATATTTTATCTTATGAAATGATGATGAGTTTTCCAATGGATTTAATATTTTTGAGTATCCCGTGATTCCTAAGAATTTGCTAGTGCAGGCTGGTATTGTCTTTGTAACTGTGGATATGAATCTTAAAAAAAAACTAAAAAGACTTTACATCTAAGTAGTAATTGATCCTCTAATTGCCAACGTAATCTCCTTCTGTACAATGAAATCACTGACTATGTGAGAGCTCCCGATGTAGTTGCTGACTGTATCTATGTAACTGGTGTTTAGTCATCCCAATGGCTACTTGATTGTACCAAATTAAACATTCTCGTATGGAGTTATTGCTCTATAATGCCAAGTGTTTATTCACAGCCTTCTAGTGCTGACTATAACATGCTCTGTAGCTAATGATTATGCGTTCATTTTATAATATAAGATGGAAGTGTTGTTTGATTAAACAACTCAACTCCATGCGTTGGACATATGATCTTCTTTTTTCGTTTGACGATTGAGGGAAATGATTTCAGAAGTATATGGATTGTTTTTTTTTTCAGATGCCCCTTAACTGAGTGATTACGAATGTCATTATATATCTTATGGGCAGATTGGGAAGTCACCTGGGGAAAGTAACATTCGCAGATCATTTTCTATTTGGGGATTGATGAAGCGTCGGACTTGGAGCTCGGTCAGGATGATCCGTTGTCGTGTGATCTACAAAACATTATCACTGCAGATCTTGATTGCTTTTGATTCAATTTCTTCTTTTAATTTTGCAACCTTTGATTTACTGCTCCGTTTCTTAGGAAAAGGTTTAGAATAATTATATGAGGAGATTTTCTGGGATAAAGATAGAGTTTGGGAATAATTAAAATCTAAATCCTGGTATCCATTACCCTCAATATCATGTTGATCAACATCTTGAATAAGCTTATATTTTACATTATTACATTGTGATGTGGGTATTTCTTGAGCATTGTATATTAATACATCCTTTTAACATTATATTGATAGCCATTTGACTTGTAAATATTCTTTGATCCCTATTTTTCTAATATAACTTGGGAAATGAAATTGTGGACCTTTACACAGAACAAGTGAGGAAACTAGTAGATGATTGTATAGGTTTACAAGGGTTATTGGTTTTCAATGTTGTTAGTGGGGGAACATGATCTAGGTTGAGTTCATTTCTTCTTGGATGGATTTTTGTTGAATATAGAAAAAATAAAATCTTGCATTTATCATTTATCCATCCCAAAGGTAAACTATGACCAATGTTAGAGAAGTAATTAATTTGGGTATCTTTTGAGCACCTTGTAAGAATTAATAATGTTGATTTTGATACATAAATAAATGGATAATGTCTCATTTAATTAGTTTTCTCTTGTCCAACTTTATAATGGAAGACCTCTTGGTCTTATTTCCTTTATATTTTCATGAGGATTCTCTCAAGAACAACAAAAAAATGCAAGAATACAAAGTATTTACCCGAATGCCAGCACCAATGATAATGCCCATGAGGAAGTTAGGCATAACACTAGCTATGGTCATCATAAGAATTTCTACCACTGTAACACTTGCATATAGGCATAGCACAAAAAAGTCATAATGACTGAAACCAGGATGTAGCCTAACCATGCAATAACAAACTGTCCCTGATATTATTGAGATCATAAGCAAATAGGGCATCCCTGATAGAGTATTGCCCACCATAAAAGCCACAACCACATAATGTCCATTCATCCTTTCTTGCTGAAATACCTACATTACACAATACAAATAATAATTTCATTTAGAATCATGAAATTTTTAGAGTCCATAATGATCTAGATGAAATACCTACATCACACCATAAAAATAATAATTCGTTAGAATCATGAAATTTTCTCAATTAAATGAAGTTACCTTCATATCTTCAACAAAAGATGGGAAGCCTCCAATAGACATGAAAGTAACAAAGCCAAAAATGAAGGAAGCACAAGCTCCTCTGGCCTGAACATATATTGTACAACATGTTTAAGTCAAAAATTTGAGTAGCGCAAAACTTATGTCAATGAAAATTTTAGGGTTGACATGAAAATGCGGTCTTACCAGTATGGAATTATAGGATGTACCAACATTCAAGTAGATGGTTCCTATACAAATTGTGAGAAAAATGTAGAAGATAAGCTTGAGCCACTAATACCCAATGTCTCTGCTCATATTGACAAATGACCTACACATTAAAATGTAACACTACATCAAGAAACTAGCTTGGCTACCCCCTGAATCCAACACCGTTCCTCTCTACAAATCAAAACCTCAAATCACAAAAATGCTTCTGGAAATTCATTGCCTTTAATATATCAACATACAAACATTATATCCCATGATATTTCATGTTTCATTTTAGGCATTATGTTAGGCAACTCACTGCCATGTCCATAATTTGACCATTCTGTACATATTGCAATCACCTTCTCAATCTTGAAGACAGGAAGGTGAAGCCTGCCAGTCGTAAGACCTTATCATTGCACTTAACCTAATAAATATGGATACAAGTGATCACAATTGGGATGCTTTCTTCTTTAATTGAAATAATTCCACTAAATGAGATGGAGGAAGAAGAGGTGACATTGTTGAAATAAACAGGAAGAGATGAGTGAGTTTTGGTACAATGCGGATGAATATTGCTTGCAATAGATGTAATGTGAGAATGACAAGATACGTTCTCTTTTGTTGGGCTAAAATTCTATAGCAAGCTTAACACCATGCAAAGCCATCATCTACCACATGTCCCATGTACATGACATGTGGAAGTATTGACAAGCTAGGTGCATTGTTTATGAATGCTACGTGCAAATTACATATTATTAACATATATTACTACTCTGTGTGAGGAAATGGGAGTCCAAAGGAACTGATTTAACACTTCACTTACTCAAAAACACAAACCAATGAAATAATCCAGATTAGGCCAAGAGACGTTAATGATGCATTCAAGAAGAGAATACTTACACAAAATGAAATTGAATCATGCCAGACAAGTTGACTATTGACCCTTCCAATTTTTTATTTGATAGTTTCCTGACAATGACACATTCAAAATGCACTTATGAGCAAAGACCTAGAATAAATGAAATTGATTAAATAATGAAGGCATGTTAGTTTGAGCTTCAATTGGTTTCGAGAATACTTTAATATTCTCTACTTAACAAGGCCAACCACGTGAAGGTGGAAGCTCATCTAGCCCCACCCCCCCCCTCCCCCTAACATCAATCTAAATTCCCCATCAACATCTAATTACACACTTCATTCATTTATTTATGAACTATAACATTCAATCAATACAATCACATAACATTTATTAATATGATATAACATTCATTAATACACAACACTAATCAAGAATTCATTAACACATAACAATATTCATTAACATGACATAAAATTCAATATTAATACATGACATTCATAGATAATTGCTTAAAACAACGTTCTTTCATTATCCAACAAAGTTAATCAAACAAGTTTTATCAAAGAGCATTTTTAAGAAATCATTTCTTTTTTGGGTTTTTCTTAGATTTCTTAAGGTAAAGGTTGAGAGGAGCATCAATATCTTCCTCCTCCTCTTGTGGTTGTGATCTCAAATTATGATGCTTCCTCATGTCTTGAGGAGCACAAGGCTGCTGCACTAAAGGGGGGTCTGCTGCAATAACAAGTAAATGGGTTAAATTCACATACTTTTTTTTACTGTTACATGTATTTCATTAACTAGTAGAACATAACATGCATTTTTCTTTACCTGACAATGCCACATCATGTACAATAAAATTTTGATCTGCCGCCACCTCAACATGCTCAACATGTTCTAAAATATTCAAAAAAAGGTTACACAGCCAATTGCAATTAAAGATGTTAAATTCTATTAATAATTATGTAATTTATTTCCAATAGAAAATTAATACCTCCACCATTGTGATGCACATCATGGCCTTCATCATGCCCAGGTTCTGTGATAGGATGTGAAAGCTGGAGTGAAATATCACGCACATTGTTATCATGAAATAGTCAATTTATGTTCAAAATTAACTATTCAATTTGATTTACTTTTCATTTGACCAATTTACCTGTGTCTCATCTGGTGCAGCAAATTCTTCGTTATGACTTTTGGATTCTTGACGTAGGCGTGTAGCCACGACTTTATAGCCTTCCTTCAAGGCTATTCTTTTGTCTTCATCCATGGGCTCTACATTGAATTCTGTGCCCTATATTTTTTGTTTAATATCGTCAGTTTTGCATGTATGATTTGATTAAACAAAATTGTTTGCAACCTTATATATAAAAATTTGATATGAAATTCCAATGTTGCTACTTACAAGTCGAGAGTGAAGTTTCATATAGCCACCAGAGCCAAGTTTGTGTTGGCCAACCTTTTTTAATCTCGCTTCTGTAGCTTTTGATGTGTCTTGCAGTATATGAAAAGTTTGAAACATGTTAGATTATATATTTATAAAGATCACTAATTAGTGCATTATTACATTCTACTTAATACTATCATGACATACCTTCTTTTGTCGTCTTCTGGTTGAATTCCTCTACCCTTTAGCCTTTTCTCTTTTGCATGTTCCATTATTTCATTCCACTCCATTGGTGGAATCATAGGAGGGCACTCGTACTTTGGGTTATCATTTAGAGCCCTTCTATATTGGTCCCTCATAGTCTTTATATGTTTGGATTTTTTTTAAAGAATCAAGGCACTGTCAAAAGTTTTATTCCCAAAGAGGTCCTTTAAAGATTTAGTGAGCTGATTTTTTAAGTTAGCATCCTGTTCATTCCACCTTTTTTGAAAAAACAAAATTGTTAGATATCATAACTTTAATATAGTACAATAAATGAAAGATAAGAAAAATATTGTACCAATATTATGAAGCTACATACCTTTTACGTATGGTGGGCCCAAATAGCTTCAATGTCATTTCAAAATGAGTATCATAAAAAAACATTATTTCCTACAAAAACATCATGGGATTATCAATCCAAAATGAGTTATGTATAAGTAAACTACAATTACACTGTAAATTATAACAATTTTAAAGCACTTGGAAGCTTTGGTACTTTTAATGGAAACGTATTTTTCTTGTTCAACAACAATGACCCCACAAATGATCTAGTAGTAGTAACACAGGCTGATCCAGGAAATGGTTGAGCTTCACTAGTACTGGTCTCTGTTCTTGTACCAGGTGTAGGTGTATCTATTAGTGCACAAAATAGGTCCATGTGTATAAAATTCACACAAGAAAAATAATCAATGCATGATTAGCACATAACAAAATATAGAAAAACAAGGTTTTACCAGTTGTAGCTGGTACAGAGGAAGATGTCTACAAGCTCCTTGTTGTAGACAATGTAGCCGATAATATCATATTTTTGATCGAAGGAGGCGTCTGCACTTCATCATGAGTTGAAGAATATATTGTTAGCAAACACATTTGCAATGGATAAAGATTAAATGGGTTACTAGAAGCATCCCCAACATAAGTTGAGTCAATAATGCATACAAAGGTTAAATGAATGGTTTAAGGTTTAAGGATTAGTTACATGAAGGTTGTGTGCTACAACCCTCACCATATTGACCACGTTTCACAGGTGTCAAAAAATTATGTAAGAAGAACACATCATATTTTAGATCATGATCCATAAGATAGTATAAAATATAAACATTTATTGAAATTTAATTATTGCTTAAGATTAATTACTGCTTACATTCATACAATTTACTCTACGTATCAATTCATATTTGAGTGCCTCTATCTCCTCAGTTTTGTTTGGTTCCATGACAAGGTTAAGAATTTTTTAACTATATTTATTTAGAATCTGAGTAGTCATGAAGACAAGGTTAGTGCTACATGCGATGTCATCTAAAAATGCCGCCTTAATTTCAGATCGCAATTGATCTTCTGTCATTTGTGCTTTTCCCTATCAATAAGCATCAAGTTGTGACATCAATATCAGTAAAATTCTATCAAAATAACTCCAAAGCCATAAAGAAAAGAACATAATAATATGACATTTGTTTCTATATAATTTGTAGAATTACACTAATTAAGGTTTACCTTTGATGAAGAAGGTTTGTGAAGAACATCCTCGCTTGTGTCTTGTGGTGGATCCATGTCACCCTGTGACAAAGATTTGTAATTATTAGCAATCAACAAAGAAATGAAAGTAATAAACTTACCAAAAAAAATTATTAATAAAAAGTAGATTGTATATTGGAGTCAATATTAATTAGATGAAATTGGTTTAAATGTTATACTTACCAGTCCCATGATAGGGAATTTTTTTGTATCTACACGATTCAAATTGTAATCTATCAGAAACTCTTCCCCTGCACTTATTTATTTTATCGCACATACAAATACACGATTTCCCTTGCGTGCCTCGAATATACAATTCAGCCGCTTATTAGTTGACAAAGGTCGAGAACTATTTATAAAACCTACAATATTCCCTGTTGCTTTTGGCCTTCCATCGATATACATAGTGAGCCTTTTAGTTTGACCATTTACTTTACATTGTATATAATTTGCTAACAATGCATACCTACACATACTTTTTTTATATTGCACAATCCGCATCATATTATTGTAATTGTAACAAGGTCCTACATACTCCATCAATTCAACAACTTAATTATAACTGACCTTTATGCCATCCATGGAAAATAATCCCAAACCATGTAATGAAGATGGAGCTATGCGATATATCCTTTTGTTAACAGAAAAATAAGTGTTAACTGGAGGTAGTTCCTTGGGCACCCATTCTTTCTAAAGATGTGTGTACCTTAAGGGAACCTTCCTGTCACCTTTGGTCTCATTATCATAAGAACATGACCCCCCCTCAACAAGGAAAAATTGCATTCATTTATTGAATTTTCTTCTAATCTTTTGACCTCTAGTTGATCTCCCTATTTTAGACCTACTAGATGTCTCACTTTTTTCTTCTATTCCCACATTTTCCTCACTTGAGGAAGACAGATCAGACAAATACCTATTTTGTGATACCTGCAATCCATCAAATGAGAGACATAGTAGGATCTATATATTTTGTTGACTAAAGAGAAGGGAACCAAATAATAAATTATACTTGTTGATCCATATCAAAGGCGTTAAATTTTCTGCATATGTAAATCATTTATCTTAAGTTAGCCAAAAATTACATGATATGTAAGCTACAAATTACATAGAAGACAAAATTTACATGATGCAAAATATACTCCATGACATTAGAGTTCAACACATAATAACTTAATTATAAAAACATGCAAGTCAAACAAATTTCTATGAATAAATCAATACCTCATACATGACATTGATCATACCTTGACATACATTTCATTGATCATCCTTCTCATCCATGTCATCATCATGACTATCATCATCATCATCATCACCATCATCATACTTGTCACCTTGAACATCGCCATCATTTTCATCAACATCATGACCAACACCACCACCATCTTCATCACCATCATCATCATCTTGATCACCATTATCATGACCATCATCACCTTGATCAAAAGCATCTTCATCACCATGATCATGATTGTCATTATCATCACCATCATCATCAGCATCACTGAACTCATCATCATTTTCTTCTTCTTCTTCTTCTTCATTGTGTAACAATCGTTCATGATCATCATTTACTTCGTATTTTGATTCTTCAGTATCTTCTTATTCCATCACATTATACTTTACCGGCCTTCCTCTTGGATCATGTCTAACAAAAAATGACCAACCCGGTTTATGTGGAACACCAAAGTAAAACACTGGCTCCCATTGGCTTGGAAGAACATAGGGCTCATCTCCAACTGGCTCAAATGATCTTGTATTAATCAGTGTAAATCCATTATCATGTTCAATAATAGTCCTATCATGATCATTTTGATTTAGTCATAGCCTGTAC
Source organism: Chamaecyparis obtusa (assembly GCA_027943335.1). Taxonomy (NCBI): domain Eukaryota; kingdom Viridiplantae; phylum Streptophyta; class Pinopsida; order Cupressales; family Cupressaceae; genus Chamaecyparis; species Chamaecyparis obtusa. Next base: position 1,230,347 of record BSBK01009315.1, on the reverse strand, counting down.
CATTTGACAACAAATAGAACTAATTTGAATGAATTAAAGCTACACTCAAGTATATCATACAAAATGTCATAGTATCAATTTTAAAATTGTTGAGGATGTATGTCAATTCTAGATGAATTATTAGTGACCTCAAAGACTACACTTATCCCAGAATCACAAGTTTTCTTCGTGTCGTCTAACTTTTTTATGCAAAATTTATGGCCATGGTAGTACATAGCTTTGTGGTGTTTGATATGCAATTATTCAAACATGTCAAGATTTTTTGCATCGATCTATGTGTTTATATTAAACTTATGGGTCATGGTTAGTAAACTTATACGTACCTTTCTACCTCTTAAATCATATGCTAGATCAAGTACCATTGGCATAACATTGGGATCTCCATTATGATGAGCTTCTTTAACCAATGATGCAACACCATCCCATGTTAATGAGCGACCATTTTCTTGAGATTCTTGAATCCATACCGTCATCCAATTAAGACTGTTTGCAATATATAAATGTACTACATCCCACTCACGACCAACTGTAAAGAAAACAAATAGATTTCTTATAAATAACTTATATTATTTATAGGAATTAATAAACTACAATAACATTGTATAATTACCTCTCACTTTCCTCAATCTACCTTTCCCCATCAAGTACTCCCCTTCAAATTTTTTAATAGAGTTGGGATCCCAAATGCAATCTACATGGATATTTGTTGCAAACTTGGGAAGATATTCACTAATGTACACCGTGGTCTGGTATACCATATATCTCTCCACTATAGAACCCTCAGGACATGATCTTTGTCAAACCAAGCCCTTCATAAATTTCAAGTGCATCTCAACCATCCACATTGACCTAGTTTGTATAGGTCCACACAATTCAATCTCCTCTACTTGATGTATGAGGTAGTGTTCTTGAGCATTGAAAAAAGTTGGAGGTAGACACTTTTGCATTTCACACATAAGCTGGAGAATTTTTCTCTTCAAATATTTTATATCTTTTTTATCAATTTCTTTAGATGATAACCACCTAAAAGAGATTCAACTCGAAAGAACATATAAACAAGATTTTAGAAAAAAATATACAATAAATTACATAAAAAGTAAAGCAAGTCATAAATATAATATATGTACAACAAGTCTAAGAAATAACACTTCTAACCTCATGTATTTTCCAAGATCATATATAACTTTTTTAACACTATTGTCAAATTGGTGTGGGAGGGATAGAGGTAGGACGTACTGCAATAATTAAAAAATGATCTTTTCAATATATTGTAAAATAATACAATAAAAAGTACATGCAATTTTACAAATATATTGTAAATAGAGAACATGACTTACCTTAACGAAGGTATGTCAATCATGTGTTTTCAACCTTGGCCCAAAATCACATTTCTTTGATACAAGACTACTTATATTTGCAGCAAATCTTGTTGGAAATTTTGTTTTTTTAATGACTTCTTTTAATGCATCACTTTGCTGCTCAGCTAATAACCAAGGAAGGGCACTCGTATTTATGTGATCTCCATTGCTATTTGATTCAATAAAAATTTTCAGTGCATGATTGGATTCATGAATGTCATTACAAATTTTGGCAATTTTTTCTTTGTCACGTCTTCCATCTAATATTTTCCATAGTGTCTCTATTACATTCTTTCCAATATGCATAGCATCAAACAAATGCATGATTGAGAGATCCTTGTAGTACGACAACCTACTAAATTGACTAAGATAACTTTTTATTCCTCTAGGAGGTTGGTCATTGATGCCTTGACGACCTTCACGAGCATCAATTACATCATTAGTAAATAAAAGACAATATCAAAATATAAATTTCAAACAAAAATCATTAGATGGAATGACATTACCTCAGTAATTTAGTCTATTGTATTCCAACTTCCATAGACAAGGTGTCATTCTTTGTGGCCTTGATGTTGTCTCTTCTTTCCCATTAAAAAGATGTTTTTTTGATAATTCGATACTTGTGATTATTGTGGAGAAAGTGCCTAAACTCATCAAAAACCTACTTTCCTAAACTTATTGAATGATGAGATTTCATCTTTGGACCACAAACTGGACATGCAAATTTACCCTTTGTTTGAAGACCTAAAAGATACCGTACAATTGGATCATGTACAATTATCATGTGCAACTTAAACATACACCAATAATGTATAAGCACTATAACATACCAAAAATATGTGAACTTAACATTATATAACATACCACAAAAATGAGTTAGCCCAGGGGCATCATGTATTGTCCATACAAGCATTGCATGGAATTGAAATTGTCTTTGTCCTATTGGTCTAGAGATGTCACACATAGTGACCCCATTCCATAACTTCAACAACTCATCAATAAGGTGCTCAATATACACGTTCATATCTTTAACTTGGTACTTACATAGTTGAATGAACAAAAACATTACATAATTATTATGACCATTTTGATGCGGTGTTTATAAATTAATTTAGATAACTATTAAATGAAAAAATACCTAGTACAATCATTGACAACATTATGTGCTCTCTCTTTATGGACATCCAAGGAGGAATGTTATTGTTAATAATAAAAATAGGCCACACTGAGTAAACAGATCTCATATCTCCAAATGGATTGACACCGTCCGCTGCCAATGAAAGCTTGAGATTACAAGGTTCTTCTTTAAAGTGTGGCCATGTTGTTTCTATGTCTTTAAATGTAGAACCATCTACAAACATTCACATAATGCCATCTTGAATTCTATTTCATGCATGGTAATCCATAAATTATGCCAAGCTAGTGCACCTGAATAATTGTTGAAAACGTGGAATAATGGGAATGTACCGAAGAACCTTGTGAGGCACCTTTTTTGTTATTTGATCTGACTGATATCTACTAATATGACAATCATGGCATTTTGTTGTAAATTCATGTTGTTTATGATATAGAATGTGATCATTGGGACATGCATGTATTGTCTGATACTTCATTCCAATTTGATTCATAATGGTAGATAATTCTCGGTACGAATGAGATGGAATGTTTGATGGTGATAACAAAAAGTCACCTATCAACCTACAACAACAAATATGAATTGTTAATATAATGAATAGTAATGGTATGCTAACATTGAAGATGACAAAAATGGCATACCTTAGCATACGTGACATTGCTATATTGGATAAACCATTCATAACCTTGAAGTTCAACAACAACACTATAGTGGAGAGAAGAGTTTTTTGGGAGCCTTGGTATAGGGGCTCGTATGCCTTCTCAAGTATAGGTATATCAAGACCATCTTCATCATCATTATCAGATGCACTAGTACCATCATCATGATCATCTTGATCAGCTACGCCAATACCATCTTCTTCAATCATGTCCTCTGGCACATTATCAGCTACGCCAATACCATCATCTTTAATTATGTTCTCTGCCATAGGATCATCTTCTTCCATGGGAGCGTTATCCTCGGCTTGGATATTCACACTTCCATGTTCCTCCAGTTGGAAATCCACATTCACCAATTGACAAAAATCGTGCCCCCCTTCAACGTGACCATGTTGCCTACAATGACTCTTGGCTGTTGTGATTATAATTCTTTGATTCTTTAAGCCCTTACACTTTTTGCAAGGACAATTACATTTATCAACTTTTCTTTGGAACTGAGACCACAATCTAGCAATTGTCTCATTATTTTGTTTTGGTTCATATTGCCAAGTGTGGACTTTCTTCACAAGCAATTATTCAGGCTATAAATATACAAAATGTAAACATACAAGCATTAGTAGTATCTTGTATATAATAAAATAATAATAATATATTACAAGATTATACAAGATTTACAAATACACACACAAATCATGCTCACTAGATTAGGCCAACCAATTTGCACATTCCTTCCCAAATCATCTTTCCTAATTTTTTTCCTCCACCATAATTTGGACTTAGTATTTTAATGTGATTAAGATTTTTAAGTTCATAATTGGTTAGAATGGAAAGTTGAAAAAATAATAATGTTAACATTAATAATCAACCACCATTGATGAAATTTCATTAGTAATCAGCCACCCTTCATAACAAATGATAATTATGTCATTCACCAAAATAATCATTTATGATTATTTTGGTGAGCTTAATCATGAATGGTTATCATTAACAACTTGACCAGCGCAATTACATTAACACCTTGAAGAACATGCTCACATATCAAGTTAGTGATATCTTCAAAGGTGTTCTTAAGCATCAAATTGATAAATTTAGATATGAAGAGGCTAGTGTGAAAAAATGGTATATGCACTTCTATTTATGGGGCATAGCCATACTTATGGCATAGCTGCACTAAAAGACATTTTATGGGATGCATATGGCAAGGATTAGAGAAAAGTGAAGTGGTGGTTGGTAGATGTGAATTGGAAATAAATGAGTGTGACAAATGAGCCATGTTAATTGTTAAGACCACACATTTATGAGATCCACATAAAGTGATATAAAGGAGGGGTTGAAAGAACATGGTAAGATATTGTATCCTTACATAAATGCTAAAGAAAGAAGATCATAAAATGATTGCTAGCAATAGGTGAAATTAAAAGCTAGACTAAGTACTTTTACTAATATAATTAGTTAATCCTAAGAGAAGGTAAGTGGTACTCCTTTCCACATAAGAATTTGTAATGACCTAGAATTAACACAATTATGTCATTTCCCATTTATTTATTCTATCTTCCTTGATGGGAATGTCTTAATGCAAAAACATATCAACAAGTGACATGTTCTTGTACTTGGTTTTGCATTATAGACCAATTCATATCCATATCTGCACTACTCTTTAACACATTTATCTTCTCCTCATTTTGATTTTACAACTTTTACAATTACTTTTTCACATTCACAATTAAACTCAAGATCATTGATGTATTTTCCATGGTTCATTTCTATATTCCTTTTTAGATAGGAGTGAACTTGAAATTCAAATTATAAGATTCAAATTTCAACTTCCCTACTCATTTCAACAAGTTGTTTATAGTTGGCTAGTACAAATTTTGTGTAACATGTTTGCAAATTTAATGTGCACCTTGATTTTCTTTTTAAAACACACTCCAATTCTAAAAGACAATAAATAAACCAAATTTGTACCATCACTACATAAGCTATTTATGTGTTTGTGAATGCTAGTCTTTGGTATCACTCATACCATTAATCTAATCCATCAAGAGGTTTGACTTTGGAGAACATGCTTTCTTATTGTGTGCTAAGTAAAATACCTTCATAGGGTTAGTATTGCAAATAAATGATAATAATAACTAAATTACCACAAAGAGTAAGCTATTTTAACAAATAAAAGACAATTAAGCACTCTATGGACCTCTATTTAGGGATGCTAATGCAAAGCTCTCAGTAAGCTTCCATTAGTGACAGTCCTAAAATGAGAATGAATGATAAACAAAGCTAAAAGTTCAATTCCAAATGAAATTACCCCTATTTAGCTCTAAATTTGCCTTTCTAGCTATAAATTGCAAGAGGTTTGATGTTATTCTCATATTTGTGGATGGATTATTGATTGAATTATGCCTTGATTTTATATATTTTGGAAAGGGTAGGGGGTGTAGTTGATTTAATCATGATTAAGTGAGGGTTAAGTCCATGGTTCCACCTTTGGAGACCATTTAAATATTTTGTCCTCAAAGCTTGGGACCAAAGGATAAAATGAGTGGACAAGATGCATTCTCCAAGTGAGTGATTGAGATTCGATTTAAGCTTGATCCATGTGAGCTCCATCCTTAAATCCTATTGGTTGATGAATTTTCCTCCCATTTGGTGGTTGAGGGAAAATAGGATCTAATTAATTGAATTGAATTATTATCTTTAGCCATGTGTACCCCTTGAATGGGTTGATTTGATTTAAATTAAGTATGTAATTAATTAGATTAATTACATAATTGATTGATTTATCATGCTTTATTTGATTTAAATTAAATTTATGACTTTTGATTTTTAATTAAATTGAATTATGGCTTGATTGCAATTTTGATTTGGTAAGTGCTTGATTTGATTCATTTGCTTTGATTTTTGTCTTGATTGTTCACTTGATTTGTCTTGTCCGATTTTAGGTGATTACAAATGCCCCTCTTTGAGTCGACATGCAAAGCGTGTCAATTCAAAGAATGTCCTGATCATCCTTTATATGAAGTCTTGATTTTGTTGATGGTCGATTTTGATGTTTGGTATAAGTTGTAGATTCTGATGAAGCTCGATTGGTATTGATGTCTTGATGGTCGATTTAATGATGAATTATCTGATATGGTACCTATTTCAATTTGATTTGATGTTTGATGCCCCTTTTGATTAATAAGCAAAAAAAATTTTGATAAAAGATTATGCTTTGATTTGATGGTCGTGCCCCTGATTTGATGATACTGATGTCGTTCCTGATTATCTAAGTGTATGCCCCCTCGAAAATGAAATGAAATTTGATAGTTGTTTGAAAAATATGACGGTTTAGGTCAGTTTTGCGTTAATTAGGTCAATTTGTAATGAATTTCAATTTCACTTCCGATAATGAATTTGTGTTCATTTGATGACAAATGCCCCTGATTTGGCAGAATTAGTGAAAAATTTGGGTCCCTGGTCATTTTCTGGTCAAAGATGCCCTTTTTAGGTCAAAATGGCCTATATATAGGGGTAAAAAGTCATTTTTACTATTCATTTTCACTTTGCCTTTTGACTTTTCCTCTTTGACCTCTTTGAGCTGTTTGTGATGGTTATCCTGATTCGAGAACACATATTTGAGTGTGGGTGCTAATACTTGCAACCGCCTGGCTATGGACCTTCGATATGTACCTGATCAACTTTGTCAATTTGATGCATTTAATTTGAAAAAAATGAATTTTTCTAGGAAAAACCCTCTTTTTTTTCTTTTGTAAATTAAATAGCGCATTTAATCATTTTAATGGTGCGTAAACCCTTGTTTTAGCACTTCTGCGAGTTTTCACAGTGCATCCACAACTTTAAGTTGTGCGTACACATGTAGCAATTAGGGCTTATTTCACATTTAAAATGTTCTTTGGCATGTACAAATTTAAGTGCGCTTTTGATAATTTAAGTAGTGCGCACAGGTAATTCTTTTAGCGCGTAGTAATTCTTCTAACGCATACACTTTGAAGTTGTGCTTTTAAACTTTTCTTCAGTGTATTCAAAATTTTTAGTTGCACTTTTGCCTTTTAGTGCTTTTAATCATTAAAATAGCGCTTTCACCTTGTTTGGTAAAAATGCAAATGACTAAGTTAGTTTTTTGAACCGTCCAGTGTCGTCAATCAGTTGATTGGCTTAGGTAACAAACCTGATTTGGTAGCGAGTCGTAGGATGTCAGTTTGAGTCAATTTATTTTGAATTTTTTATTGTCAATCTTGATTTAGATGATGGGTGATGATAAATTTTCCGTCCTCTCTAAATAGAATTAGGAAAATTGATTGTGATTTGATAATTTTTAAATGTTTGATTGACTTAGGATGATTCAAAAGATAATGATTTCAAATACTAACATGTTTAAACTTTCTTTTTGTAGGCCAAGCTTAAGGCACTCGCCGTTAGAGGTTTATATCCCTTACCATTCCAGATGATAGATGACCTGAGTGGTCCAAATCACCGACTCATTAGCAGATGTTGTCTTTCCTTCTTACTTGTCCTACCTCGATTCTGAGTGAATCGAGGACTCATTACAACTATGGTGGAGAGGTGGCATTTTGACCATGACATGTTTGATTTGCCTATGGGAGAGATGACTATCAATCCCGAGGATGTGTATCTCATCCTCTGCATCCCCACTCATGGAGAGTTGGTCTATTACGACCAGGTGTATGATGGGATGACTTGTAGGTGGGTGTTTCAGAACCTGACTATTGGTGATGATCATATCCAATGGGCTTAGTTCCCTTCTTTCCCAGTTCTTCCTGCGGTGCTGGGTGCTCTGATTGGTGGCTTCCTTGTTCCTAATTACCGAGGGCATGGTTTTGCAGTTGATTAGGGGCATATCCTTGAGGATTTGATCACTCAGCCTCATCAATTTGATTGGGGTACCTATGTTTTTGTGTAGCTATATCATGAGCTACATTTAGTTGTGTACCATCATAGGGTGACTTTGTCTACAAGGGTTATTCTACTACAACTATGGACCTGGGAGCACATCCTAGTGACTAGACCTATCTCTGTTAGGCACTATGATCCTAGGTGGCTGTTTGCATGGATGTATGAAGGGATGGTTGTCTCAGCCCACTTAGACAAGCTGGATTACTGGCGATGTATCATTGATGATGTAGATCAAGTCATATGGCAACCGTATATTGGTTGTGAGCCTTGGCCAGAGGATGCATCTGAGCTTCCTTTTATGTGTACACCTAGGTGGATGATAGGCCGTACTTCACTCATTATAGAGAGATTCTTCTTCCTCAAGGTACTACGATAGTATGGTCATACATAGGGTATTCCACAAGGATTGGTATTGTATGCCTGAGCACAAGTGGAGAGGTTACTTTGGGGGCCACATATTGACTACAGGATAGCTTGTCAGGACGTGTTGTAGCTGGGTCACTTGCCTTGGGATATGCATGATCATGTGATAGATGTTCGCATGACTAATGATTATGTTGATTGGTTCACTCAGAACCCATTTTTGAGATTCACAGATCTGACAGAGTGAGTGCCAGGAATAGAGGAGGAGTTAGATGATGATGGTAGGGATGGGGATGGAGGTGGGGGTGGTCAGAGATGAGTGCACCGGGGACAACAGGGTAGATGAGCGGTTGCAAGAGGCATATTTATGATCCTAGTGATTATTGTTGTGCCTATTCCTCCTAGGGGTGGTGTTTAGATGAGGGGTGGTCATCCTAGAGTTTGAGGTGCTGGTGTGGATAGGGTTTTACATTGGGTTGTTGTGGATCCGGTGGCCAGATGGGGCTGACATAGGGTTCATTATCAGAGACAGGTGGATGCTCAGGTAGTGGCTCATGTTGATTCTCAAGCCGCTCAGATGTTACTAGATCAGGCACAAGGCATACCAGCACAGGCTCCCCCTCCATAGGTTATTCCACAGGCTCCCCCTGTACAGGCTTCTGCTTCCTCTACGATGCCATCTTCTTCAGTTCTTCCATCTTCTTCTTCTTTTGTTCCATCTTTATCCATTCCGTCATTTTCCTTTCCATCGTCTTCCATTCCATCTTCTTCTATTCCATCTTCTTCTATGTCTCCTCCACCAACTCCCCCTACACAGGTTCCAACATAGACTCTTGCACCAGCCTTAGCCTTAGATGTCAGATCATTACAGTCTAAGATGTTATAGATGAGACAATAGGTTACTCAGCTAAGTTTGATGATGCAGACCTTTATGGCTGCTATGAGTCAGCATGGTTTATAGGCTAGTTCCAGCAGACCTCCTGATAGTGACCATGGTCTTGATGGTGCTAATGGTATTGGTGGTTCTGGTAGTTGATTTATTCTTTTGATATGATACATATTTTTTATTCATCGATGTATATGATGATCCATTTTTTATCTCGAGATATTGGACTCTGTTTATATCCTTTTTATTAGTTGATGTTATTTATGTTATGATACTTTGATACTTTGATGGACTTTGATTTCCCAATTTATATTGTTTTGATGATGATACCATGGACTTTGATACTTAGTTGACAGATTTACTTTATGCGACATCATCATCTGTTGGACTTCATTTTTTAGGTGTTTTGTTATCATATGTAGATCTATATGTTTCTATCTCCTATATGCTTTGTTTCATGCTTTTTTAAATGTAGTTGATGACATGGATGCACATGTTCTATTTATGCTTAAATAGTTGTCTTATGTATGACATAAAATAGGTGAATGTATGTGATATGGATTTAACTGATTTGTAATGATTTATGATATATGATGTTTTATGGATGTAAATGATACCTAAATGTGTTATATGATGATGTAATGATTAATGACTAATGCAATGTAATGGCATTTATGGATTTAAATAATATGGAAGGATAATAAATGTAATGGATATATGGTATGCAAATGTGATGCAAAATGTGGTGTAACTAGATAATGCAATGAATGAATATTAATGATTAATGATTTATATGACACTAAATGTTATATGGATGAATGATGTTGATGAATGTAAATGTAATGATACATAATGTATGATGAAAATAAATACCATGAGCTTTTAATGAATGGATTTGGATGAATGATGTAATGTGCAATGTTTGTGAATGAACTAAATGACATGAAACTAATGATGAACTTATGTCTATTTGAATGAAATGATTTAATGAATGCAATGAATGTTATCTAATGAATGTAATGGTAAATGCACTTAATGGAATTTTAAAAAATGATGAATGCATGAGATGAACGTAAATTAATGCAATGCCACCTAATGAACTTTAAATTAAATGATGTAAACTAATGCAATGAACTTTATTAAAATTGATGCAAGCTAAATGTGGTGAACTTGATTGAACTTAGGGAGAAATCCTAAATGAATGCAAGGTTACCTAAATCTAACCAATGCAAGTCAACTAATGCAATGCACCCTTGTTTTTTATTTTTGATTTCCAACACACTCAATCACATATAGTTTTTGATGTTCATTTGATTTTTTATTTAACTCCACCCCCTTTCTATTTTCCTCCTGCAAATTTTTCTCTATCCTAAGAAAGGCAAATACTTTAAATGCATTTAATTTAAGATGTATGCAACTAACTATCACTATTCAAAAATTTGGAGCTTATATTCATCATTGAGCAGTTTATGATATCCCAATTTAGTACAATCATCACTACTTCAACTATGGTGATATGAATACCTTTTTCACCTCTTACGTTGCTTTCCCATCCTTTGGTATGACTATCACTGATTGAATTCAATCATGAGAGTACAAATACTGATTTTGTCAGATTCTATGTTGCAAGTGGATTTTGGTATCATGATATTTAACATCAAATATCCAAGGTATCCTTTTGCGTAAAAAATAAAGATCTTAGTTTCATCGTATGTACAAGTCTTCGATGATTCTTTAATGATCACGTCCTTAGACAAATAATACATAGTTTAAAAATTTGATCTTAAAATTTAGTCATTTAGAAATCAACAAAATATCATGCTTTCATCATAGCTTGCCTACTTTAAAAACTTTCATCGATTCACTAGAAAGACATGATTTCATCAAACAAGTCAACACTTTAGAAAAAAATTGTATTGTTTCTCAAATCCATATTCCAAGTATAGTTCTATCCATTTCATACTTTTAATCCTAATAAAGATAAGGTCTTGGTGAGATCTTGGATTGAAATTTGGGTTTGGTTCAAATTGAATTAGGATTAGGATTTGATTGAGTGTTTCAGTTGTGCTTTGATGAATTGATTTGGTGTCTGATTGAAGTTTGCTTTCGATGACTCTTTCCTCCTTTAGAATAGATTGCCCCCAGTTTGAAGTGATTTCAATGTTGGACTTGGGACAATTTTCAAATTAGGTGACCAAAATCTTTAGGTACTCGTAAATGCAACTGTAGGGTATTATTTTGTAGTATATACAAATGCTGGCGAATGCAATATTTACAAGGATGACTGCTAGGTATGCAACTGACTTGGACTTCCAATGGTGCCTATTTACCAGGTTTTCACCAATTGAATGGATTTTCTTTCTTTTTCTATTTTTAAAGTTTTTTTTTTTTTTTGCTACCAAGGCGCCTATTTGCTAGGTTTTCACCAAGGCACTTTTTCTCTTTTCTGATTTTTTTGTATTTTCTCCTTTTTTCAATTTTTTTTGCTTTTCCATATCATCAAGGTGCCTATTTGCTAGGTTTTCACCAAGACAACATCTTTTTGAGGATCATTTCTAAACGTTTTTAGCTTTCTTCATGCTCAAATTTCCACTATTTTTTATCTTTTTTGCATTTCTGATTTGTTTGTTCTTTTCTGCTTTTCAATGTTTTTGGTATTTTTCAAGATCTCTTTTGATTATACACAATAAATAGGATGTTCTCTATCTGATTTTTTGATACTCTTTTTCTTTATACCCTTTCATCTGCTTTATATGTAGAATGTTTTTAGGTGAATGCTATTGATGCGTTCTTGTAATTCTTCTCCATCAAAATTAGCTAATTTATAGGTGCCTGTCCCAAAAGATGAAGTGATCACAAAAGGTCCTAACCAATTTGCTTCCCATTTTCCTTTCTTTTCTCTTTTTGCTTGATTCTTGGGATTTTCTCACAAAAATAAGTCACCTATTTGGAATGTCCTTGATTTGATATGCTTGTTATAGGTCCTTGACATTCATTTTTGATCCACTTTCAAATGATCGAAGGCTTGTTGTTGTTTTTCATCTAGCTGTTTTAGTTCATGCAACATAGCAACTCTATAGTCTTCTTCACTTATCAAACCATGTAATGAGACTCTTAAAGATGAAATTTCTACCTCCAAAGGTAAAACTACTTCTGCTCCAAAGACTAAGGAAAATGGTGTAGCTCCTGTTGGTGTTCTGATACTTGTCCTATAAGCCCACAAGGTTGGGTTTATTTGTATATGCCAATCTCTACCTAAATTATCCATGGTTCTCTTCAATATCTTTAAGATGTTCTTATTTGTTTCTTATGCTTGTCCATTACCTTAGGGGTAATATATTGAAGATGAGTGATGTATCACGTGGAATTTTGTGCATAGCTCTTTTAAATCCTTGTTTTTGAAATGTTTTGCATTGTCTATTATGATGGCATGTGGAACACCATATATACAAATTATGTGATTTAGAATGAAAAATCATATCTACTTTCTTGTAGCAGTTGACAAGGGTACAACTTCCACCCATTTGGTAAAGCATTCTGTTGCAGTAATGATGAATTTATGACCATTTGAAGATGGTGGATAAATCATCCCTATTAAGTCCAAACCCCATTGATAAAATGACCAAGGTGTTGTCATAGGATGAAGCTCTTGTGCTAGTACATGGATCAAGTTCCCATGATATTGACACTTATGACAGGTTTTTGCAAAATGAAAAGTGTCATTTTCCATGGTAGGCCAAAAATATCCTATCCTAAGAAGTTTCTTAGCTAGAGTTAAACCATTCGAATGTGACCCACAAATCCCCTTGTGAATTTATTGTAAGGCTATGTTTGATTCCTCTTTCTCTATACATTTTAGAAGCATGCCATCTAGACTCTTACGATACAATGTGTCAGATATTAAGGTATAACAAGAGGCTTGGTGCATGAAACTTTTATTTTGATTCCTGGTTTGGTCCATAGGTAGGATTTGGTCTTTTAAGTAGGTATAAATGGCTCCATACCAAGGTGATTCATGTCCTATTAGCAAAAAAATGGTATGAGGATGGGAAAGATCAAATACGGGTTGCTCAACTTCTACCAGGAATTCATATTTGGTGTTTTGATCTGGTATTTGGAGAAGTGATGCCAAAGTAGCCATTGCATCTGTTGCTTTATTCTTATCTCTTGGTACTTGCTCAAATGTGATGATAGTGAAGTATTTATTGAGATTCTCAATCATATTTTTGTAAGGTAACAACTTGTCATCTTTAGTTTGATATTCATCATTGATTTGATCGATAACTAGTTGTGAATCTCCATAGATTTGTAGCTCTGCCACTTTCCATTCTAATGTCAATTTTATACCAATGACCAATGCTTCATACTCAACTATATTATTGGTGCATGGGAATATCATTTTGTATGATTTCAAAATTGTAGACCCTTGAGGAATAATCAAAAGTATGCCTGCTCCTGATCCATGTTGTGTATAGGTACCGTCAAAATATAATTGCCATGTTTTTGCTTCAACACTTACAATTTCAGAATTTGGGAATTCTACTTGAATTGGATGTTCATCTTGTAATGGCAACTCTGCTAATTGATCAACTATGACTTGGCCCTTGATAGATTTATGATCCACATATTCTATGTCAAATTCACTTAGCAGCATGACCCATTTGGCTAGTCTCCCATTCAATGTTGTTTTGCTGAGAAGATATTTGAAGGGATCAATCTTTGCAATGAGTCAAATTTTGTGGGATAACATATAGTGGCATAATTTTTGGGAAGAAAAAACTATAGCCAAACATGCTCTTTCAATGAAGGTATAGTTCAACTCATATTTCACCAATGTTCTGCTTATGTAGTAAATGGCCTTTTCTTTTCCTGATTCATCTTCTTGAGCTAGGATTGCCCCTAATGAATGTTCAGTCACTGAAATGTATAGAATTAAGGGCTTGCCTCTTATAGGTGGCATCAAAGTTGGAGGATTCATTAGATATTTTTTCAACAAGGTGAAGCCTTCTTCACATTTCTTATCCCATTTGAAAATTGTGTCCTTACGAAGGAGTTGAGTGAAATTGTGGCACTTTTCTGCTAATTGAGAGATGAACCTTCGAATGGATTGGATATCACCTTGAAGAGACCTCATATGAATTATATTTCTAGGTGCTCCAATTTCCATGATGGCTTTGACTTTGGTGGGGTCTACCTCTATTCCTTTCGCTGAAACAATGTACCCTAGTAGCTTTCCTAATTGAACACTGAATGCACACTTCTTTGGATTTAACCTTACTTTGAATTTCTCTAATCTTACAAATATTTTCTCTAAGATGGGTAGATGTTCATCTCTTGAGTGAGATTTAGCCAATATATCATCTACATAATCTTCCATGAACTTGTGCATCATGTCATGAAATATCATCATCATGGCCCTTTGATATGTCGCTCTAGCGTTCTTTAGACCAAAAGGCATAACATTCCAACAGAATGTCCTCCATGTGAATGTGAATGTTGTTTTGTCTTGATCTTCGGGTGCTATCTTTATTTGATTATAACCACTAAAACCATCCATAAGTGAGAACATTGAATGTCCAGCTATCAGATCTATGATGGTGTCTATGCTTGGTAACATAAAGTCATCTTTAGGACATGCAAGATTTAAAGCCCTAAAGTCCATGCAAATTCTGATAGATTTGTCTGCTTTTGAAATTGTCACAATGTTTGAAATCCATTAGGCATAATCAATGGCTCTTATAAACCCGACTTTCAACAATTTTTCCAACTCTACTTTTACAAGCAAAGCTATGTGTGGATGCATCTTTCTTAGTTTCTGCTTCACTGGTCTTACTCCTTTTATGTTCAAGTGATGCATGATTAAATTCAGATCTAATCCTGGCATATCATCAAATGACCATGCAAAATTGATTTTTTTTCATTGAAAATTTGATGAAGTCCTTTTTTTCTTCACTAGATAGAGATGTTGCTAAGTGTATGATCCTTGGCTCTGATTTTGACCCAATATTCACTTTCTTTGTTGGTTCAATTAAAATGGGTGATCTTTCTTCATAGTTTTTGGGCAAAGTATCCAACCCTTCTCCCTTTGGTGCCTCTGTTGGGTTTTCACCATCGGAAACATTCTTTATTTCTTTTTATTTTTTATTTAATATTGCCACAATGTGGTTTTCAACATTAAATTCTTTCCTTTTTTCTTTTCTTTTTTTCAAATTTTTCTAACGGAAAGGTTGGATACTCCCCTTTGTCACTTATTCTTGATATTTCGTGGTAGAAGAAGGCTCAACCGCATTGAGGTATTGGGACACCAAGTTATCATTCAAAAATGTAGGGAGGATGGTAGGTTCAATAGAATCCCATTCGATTAATTCGGGATAGATAAGGGTCAAAGGATCAATGCTTTGGTTTAGTCCAATGGGGTTTAGGGACATGACTTCATTTGAAGGTTCAAACATTGTATCACTTAAATCTATAATATGTGTTGTTAGGAATAGTCCCAATAGATAACTAAGAGGGGGGTGAATCATTTATCTACAAGATTCAATTCTTTATCCAATTAAGTAAAGAAGAACATTAAGCACATACACAATAAGATAACACTTAACACAACATCACAATTTTGGTTACGGGGAAACCCAAATAGGTAAAAACCCCGGTGGGAATTAACACCCACTATAAACTGCACTAGAGTATAATGATCCCTATTAGAAGATCTTACAATCCTGTTAGGAGTTGATCTTTACAATACATGAAGTATAGTGACCTAGTCAGAGGTCGGACCCTGTTAGGATTCTTTTACAAATAACCCTATTAAGGGTGAGGACTCACTATCCAAGAGCTCACTACTCCAATGGTGAAGGCTGCAACCTTCTACACAACAGATACACACTATATCTAGATTGGATGAACTGTGAATTAGACCTACTATCTTGATCAATTCCAATGAATAGCATACACTCTCTTCTTTGTCACATAGACCTTCTATTGATGGCTCAATACTTCACACCTTCTGCTCTTCTCTTCTCTTTTAACTTTATGCCATACTTAGTGATCACAACTGACCGACTATAAGTATCTTTCTCCAAATGATATAATCAATTCAGTCTATCAAAACCTTCTTTAAATCATAATAGAGAAACAATACAGCTCTCCAATAACATCTCCAATGGCTAAACCAAGCACGCAACACAAATAGGACCACGTAACTCAATATGAGTAGATGCGTCGCTTCACACTATCAAATCTACCAAATTAATTGAAACTTTCTTCTCATGCTAAAATACATTATGCGCTCTTAACAGAACATTGTTAACTCATCACCAAACATGAAACCAAACATGCATATCAAAATGATAAGCGCAACTACTGAAACAATATAAACACTGTCGACTCCATCAGATAAACTCTGGAAACTGTGACTACCAAATAGAAACATCATAACTCAACTTGTATTGCACAACTAACTCTACATCCATGAACATAGCTTCATATACATGTCTACAAAACAAATATAAATGCCCAAGTCTCCATCATAACCATACTGATAATCACACACATAACTCTGTCTGTTACACTGTCGGGAACACTACTGATAAAAACAACACAACTGTTTGTACTTAGAATCAACCTCTATGCTTATGATATCATGCTGATAACATATCTAGAAAACATATGCTCAAGGCTCCATACATAAGACTTCAAAGCACACTGCTTACCATATTTTGTCATCAATGACAAACATACAGTCAACACTGGCTTACTGACAAATCTCCAACAATCTCCCCCTTTGGCATTGATGGCAACATATGGAATGAAAAAAACCACCAATCCAAATGTACAATTATATTATAACATTCTCCATTTCCTCAACAAAACTTCACCAATGATGAACTCTCCAACTGCTACACCTTCTTACTATATACTCCCCCTTACTTTATGCTCCTCCTACTTATTTTTCATGACTATATATATACTCCCCCTCTGACATCAATGGCAAAGAGCACCAAAAACAAATAAGCACAGGTACTACTCATGAGGTAGAGTAGTCAACCACTCATCAATCACTAAGGACTGATGCACTACCACAAACTTTAATCAGATCCAGGGAAGGAAATTACTCCCGTCTTCTCCCTGAGATACTCAAATGTATCCTTCGGCAAAGTCTTTGTGAATATGTCTACTAACTATTCTTTGGTACTCACATAATCCAATTTTACTTCTTTTTCTACAACTTTCTCTCTTAGGCAGTGATATTTTATCTCAATTTGTTTTGTCTTTGCATGCATCACAGAGTTCTTTGACATATTGATAGTGCTAGTGTTGTCATAATGTGTAGTACCTCGCCCCTAGTTTGATTTTATAAATGATATGATTATTCTAGGATGATAGATTATATGTTAGGAAATAATTCATGCTTATGGTTTTACTGACCCCATACTAGCATGTGTATGGTTGATGTGCTTGTGTTATATTTCTATTTGACGTGCTTGATGTGGTTGAGGGACGAAGTCGTAGTTACTTTCTTGCAAGATCCACACGATCGACCGATCCCCGCCATTGTTTGTTATATAGTTGTAGATGTATGTACATGCAATTTTTTTATGCAGGTTTGCAGGTATCGGGCATCAACTTCCCTGAATTGTCAGGATGAGCGTGCCCTATCACAATATCTCAAATGGTAAGAGAAGGGAGATAACACGGATCCAAAACCCTAACCCAAACCCATTTATCCTAGTTGTTGGATAAGTAACTATTGACTACCCTATCTGAATTTGTCAGGTTGGAAAAGTTCATGGATTCCTTTCTGGTGTTGCTCGATTTTGGTTTTGTTTGATTTTATCTCGTTTGGTTTCAGTTGATTTGTGGTTAAGTGGATGATTTTGATGTGATTATTCATTTATTGATTATAGTTGATTTATGTTTATATAGATTATTTTATGTGTTTATCAATGTTAGGTGCATAGTTGAATTTAATGATTAAATATGCTCCTATGATTAATTGAGAAAATTAAATTGAAGTTAATTATTTGAGTATTTGGAAATTAATATTGATTATGTCCTAAGTTTATTTTGATGAAATTCAATTGAAATCAAATAATTGATTATTTAGATTTAAATGTTATTTTATTGATAATTGGATTTTATTATGGTTGTGAGTATTATTAAATAATTAAATACTTAATTGCATGTTTTATGATGCATTAAGTATTTTATTTATTTAATATGTATTTTAAATTATTAACATGTGCAAATTGAAAAGAGAGTTGTTGTCAAAAAGTGAACAACTAGTTTTCAAATGTCAAGTTGTGTTGTGCATTTAAAAGATATTTTAATTAATTAATTAATATTTACTTTCAATTTTGGAGTTGGAGTCTGATTAGGAGTTGTCTTATGAGTCATTTTTTATTTGGAGTTGAACTGTCAGTTAGCCTTTGAGTTGTCTTAGGGATTGCATGAATTTGGGAATGAAATTCCTATTAGGAAAATTATTGCATTCTTTTTGGGGGAGAGCTTGTGTGGTTGGTATTTTGGAGATTTGTGGATTGTTATGGCTGCTTGTTGATTTGGGCTTCTTTGTGCATCTAGATTGGATACCTGTTTGCTACATGGTTTTCAGATCTGCAAGTTGGGTTGAATCCTGGAGGGATTTCTATTTTCAGAACTACAAGGTTTTTCCATTTTCAGTTCCTGGCATTGGATCTGAGGTAGGCATGGAATTTTTCCTGTTAGCTCTATTTTCATAGTTATTTGTCTTTATCTCCTTGTGTGAAATTCTATGTATTTTTATATTTGGTTAATCTGTGACTATCTTAGATTTGGGTATTTAGAAACCCTAGTATAGTTGATTCTTATATTTTATTATTATTTAGCATCGCACGGTTACTCTGGAAAAATTTCGTTAAATCATTGTTTGTAGATTTCCTACAAAATGAAATATTAAATCTAGGCAATAGTATAACTATAGGGTTTGAAGAAATAAATTTATCTTTGAAGAGAAAATCAAATTGTGTCGAAAAAAAACTCAATCTAGGTATAAATATTCATCTTGGAAATTAAATTTCCTCTCTTTGTTCTTTTGTTTGCTTTGAAAAAATTAAAATTGCACAACTAAGTTTATTAGGACAAAATTATATGTGTTTTGGTATGATTCAGGAATATATTCCTTCTTGAAAATGACATGCTTTTGGTTTCAAAGAAAATACCCTCTGGTTTAAACATACACAGTTCAGACTGTTATTCTCTAATTTCAGAAATCTATTATTTAAATAATATATGCTTTGGCATTATAAAAGAAAATGCTTTAATTAAAATAAATATATGTAAAAATATATATTTATCATGTTTGTTGGCTTTTGTTTTTTATAAAACAAATCTTTAAAATAAAATATTATTAAAATAAAATAAAATTTGCAAGTTTTGAAGGGGAGGCGGGGGCCACCGTACCCCCTACCTTTCCCCTCTACCGCGCGCAGGCATGGTACTGCCTGCAATGGCGGAGTACCTGCGTAGGCATGGTACTCTGCCATGCGCAGGGGTACCTGTGCATGGGGGCCACCGCAGGTGGACCTTTTTAAAAGGTTAGCATTATTTTGTTTTGTTATTATTTATTTTTTTATAATTAGTTTTTGTTTTATTTATTATTTTTATAATTAGTTTTTTAAAATTTGCAATTTATTAATGTAGTTTATAAAAATATTAATTATTAATTTTGTTTAAATAAATTTTATTTAATAATGTATGTTTATATAATTTGTTAAGCATGACTTATATTATTTTTAAAAGTGCATTTTTACTATTGAAATTAGTTGTATATTATTATGTAATAGATTATTAAACTAGATTATTAAATTGTATAATTCATTTTTTAAATTTAAGTTTTGATTTAGACGTGATGTTTAATTAGTCATTGTGCCATACGTAATTTGTATTTGTTAATTAGGACATACATGCTTTATGCACTATGATATATGTCTAGTGGTGTTTAATTTAGGAAAGTGAGTTTCAAAGGTGTTATTTTTCTACTGAAATTGAGCATTTTTGTTATATTGATTCTATAGGATGACTATAAAGAATGATCATCAATTATGATATTATTTTAATGTTTATGTTAAGATTCTCTTAGTAGTTTTGTGTGTGTTTCTACTTTTGGATTGAATTAAGTTCATTAAGGAATCTAAATGATTAAGGTTAGATTTTTAACCATCCATGATGTGAGTGATGTGTCTTCTTCATGCCTGGAGTGTCTTCTTGTGTTTATTGTGATTTTGGGATACTAGAAGACCTAAGGGAAAGACATAGGCTGGGGTTTGTGTCAGTTGTTCTTGTTTTCAGTATTATGGCTGGATGTATGTGTGAGATCCAATTCTACCCGACTTGACCATATAGGCTCATGATGTTTTGTATTCTGCTTTTCGTGCCTTTGTAATCATTTCTAGTTCTTGTATGTGAAATTGGATTTGGGATTACCTAGTTGTGTACCTGTATGATCTATGTGAGATTTGTGAGCCTAGGGTAGTTTACCTAGATATGCAGTAGGAGGTGGCTTGCAATAAGCATCGAGGCCCACAAGTGGCTGCCAGGATCACTTATTGTTAAGTATCTTAATCAAGTGATAACTAAATATAACATTGAGAGTTTTATTAAAATAAAAATATAAGGTATGGTCCTTACCCAGGCGTTAGTGCTAGTACAGACTAAGATGGTGTTGAGAAGATGACTAGCCCCCTTTTAAGGGATGAGTTGGCATAGTTGATGACTTCGTCAGTACGAGAGGTCATTGATACCGTGTATGGTCACTTGAGTGCTGGGATCCAGCGAGATTACTAGGACAAGACTCAAGGGTTAGACGTACATGATGACACCTTCCTATGCATAGTCTTGTTATCCTACATGTGTCAGTTGCCTCTGGAATAGTGAGTCTTTCATGACATTATTACTTTTTCACCTTGAGTTAGAGAGCTTTCAGGATCCTTTCCTTAGCTTGATTTGTTTGATGTTTGTTATCCGAGTGGGATCTGTTGTTATCTCCTCAGCACGGTGGGAGTGGACCATTTAGGTTCACGAGGTCGGGTGGTAGTGGTTCTTTTACCATTTAAGATTTTGACGTTCGTGCACTAGTGCTGGATGATCCCTATAGTAGTTGTTCCTTCTTGATCGTCATTGATGGAGTTGTGTTCTTTATCTTCTTCTTGTGATCATGTATCTTTGTATCAGTTATTCAGAGATATCATGTGTACCTCTTTTTGGTTATTGTTTTACATACCCTGGGACATGTGCATTGGATGTAGGTTTATGGATACCTTATGGTACCAATGGTATTTATGTTATCTTTGATGTGATGTTTCTTTTACCCGTTCATTGTTTATATGAGATTTGTAATTGTACCTAATCTAATTAATAAATTAATGTTAACGTAATCATCGTCAATGAACCCTTGAGAGTTGTAACCTGTGTTGGTTATTGTGTTATTGTGAGTAAATGGTAATTGCTTCCGCATTTATGTTTATCTTGTATGTTAACTATTTTTTTTTTTTTTAAATTCTGCAAACTTAGATGAATGTTTAGGTTAAGTTCTCCTAGGTTCCCTGGCGGGGCATTACACTTGGTATCAGAGCACTGAGTTCTACACTGGGAACTTTGGGAAGTTGTGTGCCCATTAGATGTCTAAACTGTTAAATTTGAAACCAAACATAGACATATAACTCTTTTGTGTTTGAGAACCATTAAACTACATCTAAACATTTGTGTTCTTGCTTCTCTTAAATGTCTATGAGATATCACCTTGTCTAGTGATTGTCATAGGTGTTTGAACTGTTTATTGCGTATGGTTACCTTCTCTAATGCATCTAGGGTGAAATACCTTTGGATGTCATGAAGCAATTACTCCCTTGAGTGTGGCTACTATTAGTCACCTTGTTATGTGGATGTGTTATGATTGATGATTCATTTATGATTGATTTATGAATTGTTTATGTTGTGTATGGGCTAGCATTTAAGTTTTGAACTTTCTTGTGATTGGATTAGTCACCTTACTATTTTTTTTTTGTTATCTATTTTGTGATTCAAGTCACACTTAATTTATTTTTGAAATTGAGAGTTCTGTGTGTGTGTGAAAATTGTACCTGATCTTTAGACACAACACTTCAGTAAAACATTAGAGGTTAGCAAAAATCAAAATCGTGCAAAATTAAAATCTAATTTAACCAAGTGATTTACTGCCTTCTAGTAGGTGCGAGATTAATGTTCTCAGATTGTTATCGAGATCAGTGACCTAGACGACACCTAAACGAAGGATTTGAATGCAATTGATCTAGATATGAATTGAATGCAATTAATCTATATTTTTTAATTTTCTATGCAATAAAAATGATAAAAACTGATATGAATCTATGCTAATATGGAAATTGATATGCTAAAATGATCTAACAATGATATGAAAAAGAATCTAAATGAATGTAAAAAAAAAAAAATTGATCTCACAATAGCCTTGATTCGCAATAAGCTTTGATTCTCCAAATTCCAATTCTTCAAAATAGTTGTGCAATTCGTAGATGACTTTGGCAAAGTAAGCTTGCAAAATTATGAGATGATTTGAGATGAGCTGAAGCCTTGATTTTATAGAAATCCAGGGCTTTGGAGGTGCATGGGAAAAAAAAGTCATAAATCACTCAAATAACTCAGGTTGATTTTTGAGTTATTTTTAACTAAAGGATAATTAACTCACAAAAACATGCAAAAGCTAAGTTTTAACTCAAAATAGAGTTTAGCTTTAATTGATAATTGATAGTTGTCTGCTTTTATGATTGTGCATGTTTTATTTATGAATTAATTTAATAATAAAGTGATTTATTTCCAACTTAACTGCTTTTAAAAATAAAATAATTGATTTATGGGTTAATCAATTATTTAATCAAACTTTTATTAAAAATTATATTATTAAATAATGATAACTTGCTTTAATTAATTAAATAAGAATTTAATCAATTATTCATATGATATTAGATTTATTGTCAAAATTAAATAATACAATTAATAATAGATAGAATTAAATTTAATTACACAATTAAGTGGCAAATATTAAATCTAATTAATTAAATTTAAAAATATTCAATTAATCAAACTTTAGGATAAATGTGATTTATTGCCAAATAATTATAAAATTAAAAATAATTATGATGATTAGGAATATTACTAGGAATATTCCCCGATGCAGAATTTAAGATAATCAATTATGATTCGATGATGTTTAGATGTGCCTTAGATTAGGACTTTGATGTTGATTTCGTTCGAATTGAAGATGTAGGAGATTAATGAACTTATAGCCCATTTTTGGGGTATTACATTTTGCCCCTCTTTGAATTACTGTGCGAAGCGCAGTGGTTCAAAGATAGTCTGTGTTTGATAAAGATATGAAAGTGATGTTTGAAATTGATAATTGATATGAGATAGAAGCTGATTGATATTGATTTGATATGATGATAGTAGGTCCTGAATGACCAAAGATAATGTTCACTATAACAGCAAATGAACTTATGATTGTGAAAAAGTGTCAAAACGCCTGATTCCAAACCTTATGATTGCGAAGAAGTGAGTGACCGGTTCTAGACTCGATTGTCTTAGCAGAACTAGCAGGTATCACATCTGAATCCTTCAATTGTCGAAGAACCAAAGAAGGAACACTATGATCCGATGGTTGCAAAAATTGATACAGTTTACAAGATTAGGAGGATACCAGATTGATATGGATCAACGAATCTGATATGCCCCAAGTGATGATAGATTTGCCCCCGAGCGATGAGGTCTTTTTTGATGAATCAATAACTAGACGTGCTTGTTGTCTTGATTACTGAGGAAAGATATTGATAGAATTTGATTTACAGACTTTGAATGATGTGCAATACCATGCCCCCTTCGGGATGAAAATTGAAATCTGACAAGAAAAGTCAGCGTTGATAGTTTAGAAGTATGTTAATTGATTGGAAAAGTGGTTATACACGTTCAAGAGTGTATTTTGCATCATTTAGAAGGTCCCAAAAGACCAAGTTTGACTAGGTTAAACCATGAGTTGACCATAGTTGACCAAGTTGAAATTTTGATAGTTTGATGTAAGATAATCAATTAAGTTGAATTATGGATTTCTGTGATGATCGAAGGTCGAATATGCAAGTAGTTAATAATATGAATGATCTTAGATTTGAATTTTAATCCCGAAAAAGGATTCTACTTACTATTTCGTTGGAGGAACCTTCGTGTGAGATTCAGCTCTTGTTAGTTTGGAAGAGATGATTGAAGAATCTTTTAAGTGTTCAAATAATTTGTGAGATCATACAAACATGCAAAATGCAAAGAGACATGCAAAATGAAATGCAACCTAAGACCTAGGACCTAGTCACTGATCATATGTCAATTTGTTATCATCATTGAACTTTTAGGTAACCGGATAAATCAATACAATGCCCACTAGCTATGAAACCATAGACATATGAATATCGATTTGTATGCACAAGAATCAATACAACACCCACTGGTCAACAACCATGGATATATGAATATTAATTTTATTTTTGGAATGTCGGATTAGATATAAGTACCAAGGCATAAACGCCAGGATGACCTGAATATCATGTCCATTTTGATATAGAAATTTGTATAAGCATCAAAACATAAACGTCGTGATGACCCGAATATGCCTTGCATTGCAAACACATCAAACAGTCAAGAGATCATTCTAAATCCAATGTGAATTACCCGTAGTGACCCTTTATCATTCACATCCTTAGGCAAGATCGCGTTCCATAGTAGGAGAAAGAACTTACTCAAAAAGATAATAGTTAGATCAAACTTCCTTGAATTGTCTTGGTATCAATGGTTGAGGTACGCATGGCCATCCAATTTGAGATAGAGGCTCTTATAGTCGAACACCATTGCAATCTAGAATTTCTAAAGTTGTTAGATTTTCACATACAAGCAGAAGACAAAGAAAAGATTATGCCCCCAGTCATCACTCTCTAAATCCTATAAAGGACATCATCGAAGAGCTCGAAGGGACACAATATGCAAAGATCTCAATGTGAATCAGTAAGCATACAAGAAGATAAAAGCATGTAAAAAAGCATAGATTGTTTTCAGTTGAGTTTTGATGTTTGATTACGTTGTTGTAGATGCAAAATCCTTTCTAGAGACAAAACAGACTGATAGACTCACATGAAGCTTCAAAGGACTCTGACTAGATATGATCCATCTAAGATACATGGAAGACCATAGAATATGACATTGATTGCCCCCAAGTGTTAAACATTGATAGGATACAGACGCTTGAGCTGATTGGTGTACAGACCGACTTATTGAAAATTAGAAATGCAAAAACAAACTGGGAGATATGTACAAACTAAAGCAAGATTGAAAGCTAGGAAAGACCAAAATTGCACTGATAGATGGAGCATTTGGAACAAGTGGCACCCATTTGCCGAGTTTTCACCATCTTGGTAGAGATTCTATTTTTGCTACCAAAGCGCTTGTTTCTAGGTTTTCACCAAGGCACTTTTTCTTTTCTTTTCCTTTTTTTTTTGTATTTTTTATTTTTTCAATTTTTTTTGTACTTTTGATATTTTTTTTATTTTTTTGTGAATCATCAAGGCGCCTATTACTAGGTTTTCACCAAGATGTTTATTTTTTCAAGACTTTTTTTTATTTTTATAATTTTTTCAGGATATTTTACCATAGACTGAATGCCTTAGGCATAGAATTTCTTTAGATGGAGAACGTTGATTGGTTCTCAGAGCTGTTCTCATTCAGTCATTGAGAGTTGATAGGCACCAGAGCCAAAAGTAGCAGTGATTACAAAGGGACCCAACCAATTGTGTTTGAACTTCCCCTTGCGTTCTTGATGTGATTGATTTTTAGGATTCTCTCTCAAAACTAGATCACCAACCTGAAATTCTTTGTGTCTGACTTTCTTGTTGTAGCCTCTAGACATTCTCTTCTCATATACTCTGAGATGATCATACGCTGCTTGTCTATGCTCATCTAGTAGTTCAAGTTCTTGTAACCTAGACACTCTGTAGTCATCATCAGTTACTAGACCATGCATTCTGATTTTGAGTGATGGGATTTCAACCTCAATAGGTAGTACCGCTTCAGACCCATAAACTAATGCAAAAGGTGTAGCCCCAGTAGGTGTTCTGATACTTGTTCTAACACTCATTCCAATACTTATTCTGATACTAGTTCTGATACTGATTCTGATACTGATTCTGATACTGGTTCTGATACTAATTCTGATACTGATTATGATAATTATTCTGATACTGGTTTTGATACTGATTCTGATAATTGTTCTGATACTGGTTCTGATACTGTTCTGATACTGGTTCTGATTTTTATTTTGATACTTGTTCTGATACTTGGTATACCTGATAGCATCCTTTCCCATTGAAAACTCTCAAGAAAGATCATATCGTGCAGTCCCAATGTCTAGCAAGGTGGAGAACAAGAGGGATTGGCAAGCTGGTGGAGGAGATGGAAGACAAGAGAATGAAAGAGAATGAAGGGAAGAAATCCTCAAAGAAAAACTCTTAGAGAATACCCAAGCTAGGAAAAAATTGTCATGTAAAGCGCATTTGGACAAGCAATGAAAGGCCAGCATAGGATAAGTCACAAAAGCGTAATACCAAAGAAGGAAAGGATGCAGTCCAAAGGAGGAAACATGTCAAGAGGTTTCAAAGCATCGTGTTTTACTCTTTCTTTCTTATTAGATCAAGACCAAAGGGGAAAAGGATAGCGAAAGGCTAGAATGAATGGAGGAAAATAGACATGAAGGCTAAGCAGGAAGGGAATGAAAGCAAGATCATCATAAGATAGCTCACAAAATAGCCAAATATTCGTGTATAGATCAACATTGTCAAGATCAAAGAGAGAAGATGGAATGAATGAAATATGTAGAAGAACTACGCATGATGCCTGCTTGCCAAGTTTTCATCATGGTACTTATCCAAGGTACCACAAGGGAGTGGTTTTCACCATAGGATGAATTTATTTCTTTTTACTTTTGCTACCAAGGTGCCTGTTTTTAGGTTTTCACCAAGGTACATTTTTAATTTTTTTTAATTTTTTTTTGTTTCTTTTTGAATTTTTGGAAGAAGGAAAGCTTTTTAGATAGTGCTCCTTAAAAGGATAAACCATGATATGCCAAGGAATTAAAATGATATGCTCAAAGATGCTGATAGGGAAAGGGAGATGGAAGAGGAAAATGGAGGATAACATTTTATGTAAAGCAAGTGAGGTTGGAAGATAAGAGGAATAGGCAAATGAGGAAAAATGATAGAAGGTAGAAGGATAATGCATGGAAGGATTGTGAAAGGGTAGATGGAAAGGAAGGCAAACTCAACATCAACACATACTTTGAAGGGTGGTGAGAGGATGGAGGAATCATGAATGAAGGAATACGTGAAGGAATATGGTGAATGGATAGCAGAGGTTGTGGTTTAAGCGCATGGAATGGAAGAATATTTTTGGAAGAAGATGAAGTGGAAGTCTTTGGAAGCTTGAATGTCAACTTCACTTGTTGCTCAACACCAGACTCTTTCGAGAGAGACTTTGGAATCCATATAGCCATAGGCTTTTCATTTCTTTTTGGTAATTTAGAGAGAATATCTTCAATGATGGATTTTGGAACCCATACTTATCTTGTAGTTTTCTTCTTAGATATCTCTTTTGACTTTATGTTTCCATGTCTGTTAGAGGAGACATGGTGATCTTTTTTTGATGGATTCTTGTATTGCTTCTTTTTCTTGTATTGAACATTCAAGTTACTTCCAAAAGACTTGGGACTTGTGGAAGAAGAAGGAGGATATGACTGGTTTAGATGGGTGGGTGGATGAAAAGGATTCAAGGGTATGCATCTATGTTGATCTTGAGGAAAGATGGGAGATGGAGGGATGTAAGGACCCAAGATGGATGGAAAATTAGGAGAGTTAGGAGGGGAAAGTAAAGGGACATAAGGACCCAAGATGGAAGGAAGGTGTGAAGCCCTTAGTAGTGGTGGAAGAGGTCCAAGGATGGAAGTGGAAGACATAAAAGGATAATCAACAAGTTCATCAGCATCTATATGACAACCAAAGATATCAGCATCTTTAGAGTGAGCATTAGAATTTTCAATAGAATAGTGGACATCTTGAATAAGAGCATTTTCTTTGATAGGATCATTCAAAGCTTGCGAAGACTTAGGAAGAGTAGAAAGTGGAAGTGAACATGGAGTGGTAGAACAAGAAGATGGAAGACTTTGATCTTGACAAGGATCTTTGGATAGCATAAGCGCATAATTTTTCTCTTGATTTTCAATAGGCTTAACATTGGAAGTAACAACACCATTTTTAGCAACCTTAATGGAATTATCATCTTTGGAAAGTGCAAGTGTAGTAAGGTCATTTTGATTGTCAATAAGCTCAACAGTGTAAGTAGTAGCCTGATCTTGCTTAGGAGAAGATTTAAGACATGATGGAATGCATGGGAAAGGGGGTGTAGGATCAAAAGAACCCTGAGGTGGATAAAAGACATTGTGAAAAGGAGTAGATGACATGGAGGGTTCTTGATCTTGATCTTTCTTTATATTTTTTTCTTTATCATTTCTGGAGTCCTCTTAACATGGAGCCCCTTCTAAGGACAAGGAAGCATGTTGAGATTGTATGGAAGACTATTGCAGAGATGGTGGAGGACTAGCTGAAGTAGGGATTATAGCATATGAAGGCTTAGGCTCTTTAGGTCTATCATTATTGAAAGTATTTGCAGCCAAGTGAAGGTTAGCTTGAGTTTCTTTAAGAAGTAGCCCTGGAGGATAACTATAGGGAACCGCATGAAAAGTATCAGGGCTTTCATTGGATGAAGGTTCTATGAAAGATTTGAAAGACTCGGAAGCTTTAGGAAATGTACGAGTATTGGAGGAAGTAGGGGATGGAAGGGAACCATCACCAAAAAAAGGTTCAGCATTAACATGATCTTCTTTGAGAGTGTAATCTTTATTTTCAGCCTGAGAGTTCTTAGAGGAGAGATCCTTATAGTATTGACGTTTCAAGCTAGCACGATGCATTTTATAGTCCTCAGCAGTAGTAGATGGATCATAATCAAGGTATTGTCCACAAAAGCCATCAAAGTCTCTTTCAAAATCAGAATCATATGGATCACCATCGTGATCTATCCAATGTGACAGCCCATTTGTAGTAAGTAGGAACGAACGACGAGGAGGATTCTTAGGAACAAAGGTGTCATAGGTATCATTACATTGTCTGTCGTCATAGTCATCATAGTCTCCAAAGCTAGATGTGTCACTCTCTATGGAAGAGGTATCATAAGGGTTATCACATTGCTCAAATTCTGTCCGGGGGCATGGTGACATGTACAAGTCTTTATCAAATGGAAAAGGGCATAGAGCTTCCATGGAGAACTCTTTAGATTCCTTTTCTTTCTTAAGATTGTTAAGTTCAACTTGCATAGCTTGCAGCTGCTTCATCATAGCTATGATTAGAATGTCTTCCTCATGTGTACTGATTCTTTTAGACATGTGTACTAATTTTCAATAGCTACTGCTCTGTTCTTGACACAGTGATTTGTATGACAGATTCTGGAAATAGGCTGAAAAAGCTAAATATCTGGCAATTCTGACAATTTTTTGACAACTTTTAAAAATTTTCCAAACGACACTCTTGCAGACTCATATGACAGTTGGGTAGCAATGAAATGATAGTTGAAAAACTCGTATGATAGTTGGGTAGCAATGAAATGACAGTTGAAAATCTCATACGATAGTTACAAGATTTTGACTTTGAGAATTTGCTGGCATGGAAACTCGTACGACACTGGGTACTCAATCATATGACAGATGGGTTGTAATGAAATGACACTTGAAAAAAACTCATATGACTTTCTAACTTCCTAAAATGATTTTTGACTCCAGAAAAGGATTTTACTTCAGATTTTACAAATTTTGAGTTTTTAGATTTGAATTGTTTGCAAATTTCAATGTCTAGATTTGAAAATTGTAATAGATTTGTCCATTTTCAATAACCAGATAGATAAACAAGCATGCAAAATAGCAAGCAAGTGATTTCAAGCATGTCTGAAAATAATGAACAAGGGCAAAAGAAACCTTGTGCATGAACAATCAAGTGACTTATTCATTCTAATCCTCAGAAGCGCTAATTGTGTATGTTCCAAAAATGTTTTGCAATAACGCACATATACCCTATAAAATGAAAATTTGGCCTCGCTAGGGTTTTTAGTAATGGTTTGACTCTGCAACTTTTATGATCCAAAGGGGTGAACTCCAATCCCGGCACACCAAGGTTTTGACATAGTCTGAGAACTTAATCTTCAGGAGCTGCTAGGGAGATCTGACAACCCAACAATGAACCATACCCGTGGAGATTTTTTCCATAAGGACATTTATATAGCGGCTGTCACTACCACGGTGAAAATGGCTATGACCACTTGAGGTTCCGTCAACGCAGTTTGCCCTATGAAGGGATTGTCTGCTATGGTTAACCCTCTCTAAAGATGACTCACAATAGTATACCACAAGGGGACTTGGCTCCAGATCCAAGGTTTTTGACACCTTTTCACTTTTAAACCAAACAAAGCAAGCAAATTAATCTAACACGCTAAGACAAAGTTTTGCTTCACCAAGGTCTATGATGCCAACTCCACGTGATCTATCAACCTCTTCGGGGAGAGAATGTATCAATCAATAAGAGAAGGTGCACTAACCAATTTTGATTCACCAAAGCTCGTGATGTCTACCCCACGTGATCTATCAACCTCTCCTAGGAGAGAATGTATCGATCAATAAGAGAAGATGCACTAACCAAGTTGAATGTGAAACGCACTAAATATCATCCCTACCTACAAGGATTCTATCATCAAGGAGGATTTCAATGGGAATCCAATCTCTCAAGAATCACGAATAGTGTTCATAGGGCCTAATTACTATATGAGCACAGATATATGTTTCCAAAAGCAAATCTACCAAAAGTACCCAAAAAGCAGAAAGAGGAACACTTAACGCTTAAAGCGAATATGAAATGAGTCCACAAGGTGGAACACTTAACACCTCACACAAGCTAAAAATGAGTCCCCAACTTAGAAAACAAGTGAGTTCCTAAAAGCATAAAAGGGTTGCCAAGTGGAACACTTAACGCTTCTGTCTTGTTGACCCCTCCCCTTTATGGCGCTGAGATTGCAACCACAGGGCAAAAATGAGGGGCCGGTGAATTAGGGAGTCCAATAACCCAAGATAGCAATCAAGATCAATCACAAGTATCTAAGACTACTTAATGAATCCTTAAGGGGTCACAACCTAGTATCAATTATGCAAGTGTGTAAAATAAAAGCATGAAAAGAATCACCCAAGCTAGACACACGAGAGATTTATTTTAAGTCCCAAATCAAAATGTCATTAGATGAAGGAGAATACTTGGGATCTTTGCAATGCGCTTAGTAGATTTTACCTAATTTTTAGCAATTTTTGTTGAGCTTTACTATGCAAGCAAGCTACGAACTCTCCAACAAGCCAACAAGCAAACAAGATATACAAGGTATATTCAACTTATGAAAACCTTAGGGTTAGATCTAAAAATCAATTGCTAGGAGCAATAATAACTAGAAATTAATCCAAATGATAGCTCATATCATGCATTTGAATCATATGAAAAATAAGTGCATACCCATCACAAAATTTTAATTTTTTTGCACTGCATTTGACCTAGTCAACAAGATCTGATTTTTTTGATATGATTTTGGCCATAAAAATAGAAATTCAGAATAGAGACCCCTACTAAAAAATAGAGAGATTTCCAAAAATATAAATTTTTTAGAAAAATCTCTTCATTTGTGCCCTAGAGACCCCTTTTATCAAAATAGACCATTTTTTGTAAATTAACTATTTGAGCTATGATATCATGTCCAAATTTAAAACACAAAAAATGGACCCCCTGTATAATTTAAAAAAATTTCCAAAAATATAAAAATTTTTGAAAAATATGCTTATTTGCGTCAGATATTAATTTTTTCCAAAATTTCAAGAAAAAATTATTAAAAATTTAAAACATTTCAGAAAATTCTAAATTTTTTATTGTAGCTTCCATGATATGTCACCAACCTGGAAAAATAATTTTAGACCAAAATTCCAAGCTGTTTGGGAGATAAAATTAAATTTTTGAAACTTTAAGGTTTTAGCTCCCAAAAAAATTAAAACCAGCATGCAAAAGTGGGTTGCCCCACGGTGGGTGCTAGAAATATGTGTGTGAAAATTGTACCTGATCTGTAGACACAACACTTCAATAAAATATTAGAGGTTAGCAAAAATCAAAATCATGCAAAATTAAAATCTAATTTAACCAAGCGATTTACTGCCTTCTAGTAGGTGCGAGATTAATGTTCTCAGATTGTTATCGAGATCAGTGACCTAGACGACACTTAAACGAAGGATTTGAATGCAATTGATCTAGATATGAATTGAATGCAATTAATCTATATTTTTTAATTTTCTATGAAATAAAAATGATAAAAACTAATATGAATCTATGCTAATATGGAAATTGATATGCTAAAATGATCTAACAATAATATGAAAAAGAATCTAAATGAATGTAAAAAAAAAAAAATTGATCTCACAATAGCCTTGATTTGCAATAAGTTTTGATTCTCCAAATTCTAATTCTTCAAAATGGTTGTGTAATTCATAGATGACTTTGGCAAAGTAAGCTTGCAAAATTATGAGATGATTTGAGATGAGCTGAAGCTTTGATTTTATAAAAATCCAGGGCTTTGGAGGTGCATGGGAAAAAAAAGTCATAAATCACTCAAATAACTCAGGTTGATTTTTGAGTTATTTTTAAATAAAGGATAATTAACTCACAAAAATATGCAAAAGCTAAGTTTTAACTCAAAATAGAGTTTAGCTTTAATTGATAATTGATAGTTGTCTGCTTTTATGATTGTGCATGTTTTATTTATGAATTAATTTAATAATAAAGTGATTTATTTCTTACTTAACTGCTTTTAAAAATAAAACAATTGATTTATGGGTTAATCAATTATTTAATCAAACTTTTATTAAAAATTATATTATTAAATAATGACAACTTGCTTTAATTAATTAAATAAGAATTTAATCAATTATTCATATGATATTAGATTTATTGTCAAAATTAAATAATATAATTAATAATAGATAGAATTAAATTTAATTACACAATTAAGTGGCAAATATTAAATCTAATTAATTAAATATGAAAATATTCAATTAATCAAACTTTAGGATAAATGTGATTTATTGCCAAATAATTATAAAATTAAAGATAATTATGATGATTAGGAATATTACTAGGAATATTTTCCGATGCATAATTTAAAATAATCAATTATGATTCGATGATGTTTAGATGTGCCTTAGATTAGGACTTTGATGTTAATTTCGTTCGAATTGAAGATGTAGGAGATTAATGAACTTATAGCCCATTTTTGGTATTACACTCTCATGATTTAATGTTGGACTTATGATTCCCCCACTTGGGTTTTATCTTGTTGAGTTTTATGGTGGCTACTCTGAATGTTTGGTATTGTTGGCCCTGTTTTGTAATAAGTTTTGTTTCTATCATGTTCATCATGAACCCCTGATAGTATGTATAAGGGAGAACATCGTGGAGATGGTACTATGTTTGTTGAGTGAGATTAGAATCATTGTGTATCATTTATGTTTACATTAATGTT
Source organism: Chamaecyparis obtusa (assembly GCA_027943335.1). NCBI lineage: Eukaryota > Viridiplantae > Streptophyta > Pinopsida > Cupressales > Cupressaceae > Chamaecyparis > Chamaecyparis obtusa. Next base: position 1,196,276 of record BSBK01009315.1, on the reverse strand, counting down.
GCATTAACTAGACAATTTTTCATGAACTTCTCTACTCATTATTTGTTATAGATATGAATGTGTTCTTTATGCAATTGATCCTAGATGTTTTTTGTGTTGATGTATGAATAAAGATTTAGATATATTTTGCATTATAAATGAATGATTGATCAATGTGATTTTCATTTTATTCCTAAACTAGATACTATATTGTTCTTAATGACTGCATATCATGTTCTTATTCGATGACTTGTTTTCAGATGTTATGTTTTATTTTTAGTAAATGCTTTATGTTTGGGGGATATATATCCTCATTTGTTGTAGGCTTCCAGGAGTAAGCCTAATCCTAGGGGGGTGTATGTAGTACCTCGCCCCTAGTCCAATTTTATAAATGATATGATTATTCTAGGATGATAAATTATATGTTAGGAAATTATTAATGCTTATGGTTTTACTGACCCCGTACTGGCATGTGTATGGTTGATGTGCTTGTGTTATATTTATGTTTGACGTGCTTGATGTGGTTGAGGGATGGAGTCGTAGTTACTTATGAGATCCACACAATCGACTGATCCCCGCCATTGTCTATTATATAGTTGTAGATGTATGTACATGTAGGTTTTGTATGCAGGTTTGCAGGTATCGGGCATCGACGTCCCTGAATTGTCAGGATGAGCGTGTCCTATTGCAATATCTCAAATGCTAAGAGAGGGGAGATAACACAGATCCAAAATCCTAACCCAAACCCATTTATCCTAGTTGTTGGATAAGTATCTATTGACTACCCTATCCGAATTTGTCAGGTTGGAAAAGTTCGTGGATTCTTTTCTGGTGTTGCTTGGTTTTGGATTTGTTTGATTTTATCTCGTTTGGTTTTAGTTGATTTATGGTTAAGTGGGTGATTTTGATGTGATTATTCATTTATTGATTATAGTCAATTTATGTTTATATAGATTATTTTATGTGTTTATCAATGTTAGGTGCATAGTTGAATTTAATGATTAAATATGCTCCTATGATTAATTGAAAAAATTAAATTGAAGTTAATTATTTGAGTATTTAGAAATTAATATTGATTATGTCCTAAGTTTATTTTGATGAAATTCAATTGAAATCAAATAATTGATTATTTGGATTTAAATGATTATTTTATTGATAATTGAATTTTATTATGGTTGTGAGTATTATTAAATAATTAAATACTTAATTGCATGTTTTATGATGCATTAAGTATTTTATTTATTTAATATGTATTTTAAATTATTAACATATGCAAATTGAAAAGAGAGTTGTTGTCAAAAAGTGAACAACTAGTTTTCAAATGTCAAGTTGTGTTGTGCATTTAAAAGATATTTTAATTAATTAATTAATATTTACTTTCAATTTTAGAGTTGGAGTTTGATTAGGAGTTGTCTTATGAGTCATTTCTGATTTGGAGTTGAACTGTGAGTTAGCCTTTGAGTTGTCTTAGGGATTGCATGAATTTGGGAATGGAATTCCTATTAGAAAAATTATTGCATTCTTTTTGGGGGAGACAGGTTTTGGAGAGGATTTTTGGGGGAGAGCTTGTGTGGTTGGTATTTTGGAGATTTGTGGATTGTTATGGCTGCTTGTTGATTTGGGCTTCGTTGTGCATTTGGATTGGGTACCTGTTTGCTACATAGTTTTCAGATCTGCAAGTTGGGTTGAATCCTGGAGGGGTTTCTATTTTTAGAACTACAAGGTTTTTCCATTTTCAGCTTCTGGCATTGGATCGGAGGTAAGCATGAAATTTTGCCTGTTAGCTTTGTTTTCACAGTTATTTGTCTTTATCTCCTTGTGTGAAATTCTATGTATTTTTGATATTTGGTTAATCTATGACTATCTTAGATCTGGGTATTTAGAAACCCTAGTATAGTTGATTCTTATATTTTATTATTATTTAGCATCGTACGGTTACTCTAGAAAAATTTCATTAAATGATTATTTGTAGATTTCCTACAAAATGAAATATTAAATCTGGGCAATAGTATAACTATAGGGTTTGAAGAAATAAATTTATCTTTGAAGAGAAAATCAAATTGTGTTGAAAAAAAATCCAATCTGGGTATAAATATTCATCTTGGAAATTAAATTTCCTCTCTTTGTTCTTTTGTTTGCTTTGAAAAAATTAAAATTGCACCACTAAGTTTATTAGGACAAAATTATATGTGTTTTGGTATGATTCAGGAATATATTCCTTCTTGAAAATGACATGCTTTTGGTTTCAAAGAAAATACCCTTTGGTTTAAACATACAAAGTTCTGACTGTTATTCTCTAATTTTAGAAATCTATTATTTAAATAATATATGCTTTGGCATTATAAAAGAAAATGCTTTAATTAAAATAAATATATGTAAAAATATATATTTATCATGTTTGTTGGCTTTTGTTTTTTATAAAACAAATCTTTTAAAAAAAATATTATTAAAAAAAAAAATATTTGCAAGTTTTGAAGGGGAGGCAGGGGCCACTGTACCCCCTACCTTTCCCCTCTGCCGCGCGCAGGCATGGTACTGCCTACAATGGCAGAGTACCTGCACAGGTAGGGTACTCTGCCATGCGCAGGGGTACCTGCGCATGGGGGCCACCGCGAGTGGACCTTTTTAAAAGGTTAGCATTATTTTGATTTGTTATTATTTGTTTTTTTATAATTAGTTTTTGTTTTATTTATTATTTTTATAATTAGTTTTTTTTTAATTTGCAATTTATTAATGTAGTTTATAAAAATATTAATTATTAATTTTGTTTAAATAAATTTTATTTAATAATGTATGTTTATATAATTTGTTAAGCATGACTTATATTATTTTTAAAAGTGCATTTTTACTATTGAAATTAGTTGTATATTATTATGTAATAGATTATTAAACTAGATTATTAAATTGTATAATTCATTTTCTAAATTTAAGTTTTGATTTAGACGTGATGTTTAATTAGTCATTGTGCCATACGTAATTTGTACTTGTTAATTAGGACATACATGCTTTATGCACTATGATCTATGTCTAGTGGTGTTTAATTTAGGAAAGTGAGTTTCAAAGGTGTTATTTTTCTACTGAAATTGGGCATTTTCGTTATATTGATTCTATAGGATGACTATAGAGAATGATCATCAATTATGATATTATTTTAATGTTTATGTTAAGATTCTCTTAGTAGTTTTGTGTGTGTTTCTATTTTTGGATTGAATTAAGTTCATTATGGAATCTAAATGTTTAAGGTTAGATTTTTAACCATCCATGATGTGAGTGATGTGTCTTCTTCGTACCTGGAGTGTCTTCTTGTGTTTATTGTGATTTTGGGATAATAGAATACCTAAGGGAAAGACAGAGGTTGGGGTTTGTGTCAGTTGTTCTTATTTTTAGTATTATGGCTGGATGTATGTGTGAGATCCAATTCTACCTGACTTGACCATATAGGCTCATGATGTTTTGTATTCTTCTTTTGGTGCCTTTGTAATCATTTCTAGTTCTTGTATGTGAAAATGGATTTGAGATTACTTGGTTGTCTACCTGTATGATCTATGTAAGATCTGTGAGCCTAGGGTAGTTTACCTAGATATGCAATAGGAGGTGGCTTGCAATAAGCGTTGGGGCCCACAAGTGGTTGCTAGGATCACTTATTGTTAAGTATCTTAATCAAGTGATAACTAAATATAATATTGAGAGTTTTATTAAAATGAACCTAATAAGGTATGGTCCTCACCCAGGAGTTAGTGCTAGTACAGACTAAGATGGTGTTGAAAAGATGACTAGCCCCCTTTTAAGGGATGAGTTGGCATAGTTGATGACTTCGTCAGTACAAGAGGTCATTGATACCATGTATGGTCACTTGAGTGCTAAGATCCAGCAAGATTACCAAGATGAGACTCAAGGGTTAGACGTACATGATGACACCTTCCTATGCATAGTCTAGTTATCCTACATGTTTCGGTTGCCTCTGGAATAGTGAGTCTTTCATGACATTATTACTTTTTCACCTTGAGTTAGAGAGCTTTCAGGATCCTTTCCTTAGCTTGATCTGTTTGATATTTGTTATCCAAGTGGGATCTGTTGTTATCTCCTTAGCATGGTGGGAGTGGACCATTTAGGTTCACGAGGTCGGGTGGTAGTGGTTCTTTTACCATTTGAGATTTTGACGTTCGTGCACCAGTGCTGGATGATCCCTGTAGTAGTTGTTCCTTCTTGATCATCATTGATGGAGTTGTGTTCTTCTTTCTCTTCTTCTTGTGATCATGTATCTTTGTATCAGTTATTCAGAGATATCATGTGTACCTCTTTTTGGTTATTGTTTTACATACCCTGCGACATGTGTAGTGGATGTAGGTTTATGGATACCTTATCGTACCAGTGGTATTTATGTTATCTTTGATGTGATGTTGATTTTACCCATTCATTGTTTATATGAGATTTGTAATTGTACCTAATCTAATTAATAAATTAATGGTAACATAATCATCATCAAGGAACCCTTGAGAGTTGTAACCTATGTTGGTTATTGTGTTATTGTGAGTAAATGGTAATTGCTTCCGCATTGATGTTTATCTTGTATGTTAACTGTTTAAAAATAAAATAAAATAAATTCTCCAAACTTAGATGAATGTTTAGGTTAAGTTCTCCTGGGTTCCCTGGCGGGGCATTACACAATGAATACCAATAGGATAATCAATCTGGATTCCAAAATCTTTCATCATCTGCTTGATCCAAACAATTGTAGAATAATTTAATGTTGCTGCCACATACTCTAGTTCTGTTGTAGATTGAGAAATACAATTTTTCTTCTTGCTTGTCCAAGTAACAAGTCTATCTCCAAGAAATACTACTCCTCTCGAGGTACTCTTTCTATCATCAACGCAACCTACCCAATCTACATTTGTATATACATGAAGTTCTACATTTTATAAATTAGGATACCATATACCATAGTCTATAGTTCCTTTCAAATATCGTAATATCCTCTTTACTACCATAAGATGACTTTATTTAGGTTCAGCTGCAAATCTTCCAACAATACCATCTGCATTAGAAATATCAGGTCTAGATTGAGTAAGATATATGAGTTTACCAATCATAGCCTTATATAGAGTCTTGTCAATTGTTGTAGAATCATCTTCTTTTGAAAGCTTGCTTCCTGTTATCATAGGTGTTCTTACCTTCTTGCAATCATCCATCTTGAATTTCTTCAATATCTCTTTCACATACTTAAACTAATTAATGAAGATACCTTTGTCTGTCTACTGCACATTTAGTCCCAAAAAGTATTTGATAGGTCCAATCATGCTCATCTCAAATTCACTCTACATCTCTTTAGAAAATTCTACACTAAGCTTGTCATTACCTTGAAAAATAATGTAATCAACAAAAATAGAAACTAACAATAATCCTTCAAGTGTCTCTCTTATGAATAAGTTACAGTCTGTTGCTCCTTTCTTGAATCCAATCTTTTTCAAGTAACCATCTAGTCTTTCATACCATGCTCTAGGGGCTTGCTTATGTCCATAGAGGGCTTTCTTTAGTCTGCATACCATGTCTGGTTTGTTTGATAAGCTAAATCCTTCAGGCTTCTCTATGTATACTTCTTCCTTCAATTCTCCATTCAAGAATGTTGACTTGACATCCATATGATATACTCTAAAGTATTTGAATGTATCATAGGCTAGAAATAATTTCATGGCTTCCAATATTCTTACAGGGGAAAATGTATTTGAATAATCAATTCCTTCTCTCTGTGCATATCCTTTACATACTAGTCTTTCTTTGTTCCTTACTACTGTACCATCTTCATTCATCTTGTTTTTGAATAACCACTTGGTTCCAATCACATTCTTGTCACTAGGTCTAGGGACCAATTCTCATGTATCATTCTTAACTATATCATCTAGCTCTTATTTCATTGCTTCATGCTAATTTGAATCATTACATGCATCATCAACACTTAAGGGTTCAATTTGTGAAAGTAAACATACCGCTTCATCAACTGTTGAACTTTTTTCTTTTGATCTTGTCATGACTTTGTTGTTCTAATCTCCAATGATATCTTCTTTTGAATGGTATCTTGATGTGAATTTTGGAACATTAGGCATGTCTCTCATCTACCTTCTGTGATTCTTCTTCACTTGTTTCAAGATCTTTGAATAATACATCAATGATTTCAAACATTTCTTCAACAACTGTTTCTCTACTAGTAGGTCTAGGTTCTTCTTCAATCATAAGTGCATAATCATGATATCTCTCTTGAATCATAAAATTTTCATCAATCTTTACATGAGAACTTTCAATGATCTTCGTCAATCTTAAGTTAAAACATCTATAAGCTTTTCTTTTAGTAGAGTACCCAAGAAAAATACCTTCATCTCTTCTTGCATCAACTTGCCAATAGTTTCATCTCTCTTGATGTAGCACTTGCTTCCAAAGATTTTGAAGTATTTCACTGTAGGTACATTCCCAAACCATAGCTCATAAGGTGTCTTGTCTACGTCTGGCCTTAATTAAATTCTATTGATAGTATAGACTACAGTATTGACTGCATCTCTCTAATAGGCGTGTGCCACTTTTCCTTCAATCATGATAGTGCACTCTGTGTCAAGTATGATCCTATTTCTTCTTTCTGTAATTCCATTTTGCTGAGGGGTTCCAGGTGCACTTAGCTATCTCCTTATCCCATGTTCTTTGTAATACTCATAAATTCTGTCAAATGTGAATTCTCCTCCTCTATCTAATCTCAGACATTTTATCTTTAATCCACACTTATTTTCAACTTTAGCTTTGAATATTTTAAGCTTCTCAAATGCATCAGATTTATCTCTTAAGAATGCAACCCACATAATTCTAGAATAATCATCAACAAACAAAATAAATTACCTTCCACAATAGTATGATCTTGTTTGAGTTGGTCCACATAAGTCTGTATGCACTAGATCCAATTTGTTTTCTACTGAATTATGCTTGCTTCTGAATGAATTCCTCACATGCTTTCCCATCACACATTCCTTGAATATTGTATCAACTAGTTTTACAATACTAGGGAGGTCTCTTACTACCTGTACATTACTTATCTTTACTATATTATCAAAATTGATGTGACATAGTCTTTTGTGCCATAACCAACTATCGTCTACTTTAGAAACAAAATAACTTGCTTTTGAATTAAGCTGAAAAGCATTACCTTTTGTCTTTGAACCTTATGCAATCATTTCTCCTTCTTTGTTATTAATGATGCACTTGTTTTTGACTTCCAACTGATATCCTTTGTCAAGCAATTGTCCAACACTAAGTAAGTGATGCTGCAAACCATCAACATATAGAACATCATCAGTGTTATTCTTTCCATCCAAGGTGATAGCTCCTCTACCTATGATAGGTTTAGGAGTGTTGTCTCCAAATCTAACCATGTCACCTTTGTACTTATCCAAATGTACAAATCTTTCTTTGTCTCTTGTCATGTGATGTGAACAACCGTTGTCAATGATCCAGTCTGTCCTGATGTCTGCTTGAGAAATCAATGCTAGCTCTTGTGATTTCCTCTCATCTTTCTTATCCATTTCATCAAACATTCTTTCCATCTCTTCAATAGGAATGAATCCTATTTCATCTTCTACTGGATCTTCATCTGATACTCCATCTTCAGCATAGTAACATTCTTTATACTTAGGCTTGTAATTATTTTCCTTTTCCTTTTCTTTCTTTCTTAGCAATCATAGAAATGAATTCATCTAGTTCTTTATCATCATCTTCATCATCAAAATTACTAGAAGTATTCAAAGATTTCTTACCATGGACTAAGGCTTTGAATGTTGTTTCACTTTTAGGCTCTGTCTTCAATCTTGATATCTCAAATGTTGTAATCTTGTTGATTAAGGTCTCTCTTTTTAAGTCTTTTGTGGACTGCATAGTCTCATCTAGGATGTTTATCTTGCTCTCATATTATGGTGTCAAAGTAGTCATCAATTTATCCATTATGTCTTCTTCTGAAATCTCTCCACCATTGTTTCTTATTCCTGCAATTGCTTCATTAATCCTTTGATTGTAGGCTCTGACGTTCTCTTCAGATAGCATCTCCAATGTATTGTATTTTTTCTTCCATTTCTTTATGCGCACATTCTTGGCTTGAATATCTCCTTCAAACATGTCTTCTAGATACTTCCATATTCTGTAGGCTTTATTTACTTTCTTGATCTCAGAGAACTCACTATTAGATAAGGCATTGATAAGGGCTTCTTTGGAAATTGTATTTTGAGTGAACAATTCCTTTTTCTTCAAAGTTACATCATCTTTTGCAAGATTTGATAAGGAGGGAATAACAACATCTCGAGTAGCTACTGCAAAAATCTCAAAACCAATGCACTGTAAATGTGTCATCATTTTGTTCTTCTAGTCTAGATAATTCTCTCCATCAAACTTAGGACTTTCTTTTCTAAAGAATGTCATCTGATCAACCTCAAGATGTTAAACTTTCTCTCCGAGGCACTTGGCTCTGATACCAATTGTTAGGAATAGTCCCAAGAGATAATTGAGAGGGGGGGCTAAATCAGTTATCTACAAGATTCAATTCTTTATCCAATTAAGTACAGAACAACATTAAGCACATACACAATAAGATAACACTTAACACAACATCACAATTTTGGTTATGGGGAAACCCAAATAGGTAAAAACCCCGGTGGGAATTAGCACCCACTATAAACTGCACTAGAGTATAATGATCCCTGTTAGAAGATCTTACAACCCTGTTAGGAGTTTATCTATACAATGCATGAAGTATAGTGACCTGGTCAAAGGTTGGACCCTGTTAGGAGTCTTTTACAAATAACCCTGTTAGGGGTGAGGATTCACTATCCAAGAGCTCACCGCTCCAATGGTGAAGGTTGCAACCTTCTACATAATAGATACACACTATATCTGGATTGGATAAATTGTGAATTAGACCTGTTGTCTTGATCAGCTCCAATGAATAGCATACACTCTCTTCTTTGTCACATAGACCTTCTACTCATGGCTCAATACTTTGCACCTTTTGTTGTGCTCTTCTCTTTTAACTTTTTGCCATACTTAGCAATCACAATTGACCAGATATAAGTATCTTTCTCCAAATGATATAATCAGGTCATCCTATCAGAACCTTCTTGAAATCATAATAGAGAAACAATACAACTCTCCAATAACATCTCCAATGGCTAAAACAAGCACATAACACAAATAGGACCACATAACTCAATATGAGTAGACGCGTCACTTCACACTATCAGCTCTACCAAATTAACTGAAACTTTCTTCTCATGTTGAAATATGTTATGCGCTCTTAACAAAACATTGTTAACTCATCACCAAACATGAAACCAAAGACGCGTATCAAAATGATAAGCGCAACTGTTGAAACAATATAAACACTGTCGGCTCCATCAGATAAACTCAGGAAACTGTGACTGCCAAATAGAAACATCATAAATCAACTTGTACTGCACAACTAACTCTATGTCCATGAACATAGCTTCATATACATGTCTACAACACAAATATAAATTCACAAGTCTCCATTATAACCATACTAATAATCACATACAGAACTTTGTCTGTAACACTGTCAGGAACACTACTGATACAAACAATTGCACAACTGTCTATACTCAGAATCAACCTCCGCACTTATGATATCATGCTGATAACATATCTAGGAAACATATGCTCAAGGATCCATACATAAGACTTCAATGCATGCTTCTTACCATATGTTGTCATCAATGACAAATATACAGTCAACACTGGCTTGCTGGAAAATCTCCAACATGTGCTTCTTCAAGATGTTCTAGATAATTAGGGTCAAAATCTTCCTCACTAGAATCCTCTAAGGTTTCCATTGGGTAAAAATCTCATGGATTAAACCTAGGGTTTGATTCCTCCATAGTAGGTCTCTATGATGGTACGTAAGGTTCTCCTACCCATTGATTTATCTTAATCTTCTGAATTGGTACATTATCTAAGACTCCTTGACTCGAGCTTGAGGCTTGATTCTAATTTGATTCTGAGATTTGTTCCTTTCCCTTGCTAGGAGTGTAGGTGTGGATGACATCAACTTCCTTATCTTGGCATGACTCACTTGACAATGAGTCCCATTCCCAATTGTTTGAGTATTCATCACTTTGGGAACGTAGTTGTAAGATTTGATCATATACCAGGGGATATTTCTTTTGAGTGTACCCTTGTTCTAGGTATCCTAATCCAGTCTTTTCTTTGCTATCTCTCCATGTCATTTCAATGGGTTCAATGAGTCCTTCATTTCTTGTATCCCATTTTCTGCATTATTTGAAATCCTTTCCCATATTGATGTGTGGTAATGATTATATTTTGGATGCACTTTTCATGTGCAATTGATTCCTCATCCTTATATAGCCAATTTAGGATTTCATTATCTTCTTCATCCATGGATGAAGATGTACTTTCCCTCACAAAGTGATCATTGTATTTATGAGGTAGATTGGATGGTCTTCCATATGATTTTGGAGATAGGGGTAGATTCGTCATGGATAAGGAGTATTCACCTACATCCTTTTGTTTGATTTTACATTGCTTTTCAAAGTTTTTCATCATATGATCCATTTTTTGGTAATGAGCCTCTTTGGTGTAGATTTGAACGGATCTAGCTTGATCTTCTTTCTATTTCTCAGGAGCACTCTCCTCACTAACCTTTTCTTTTCCTTTTGTCGATGAAGTTAGGTTAGTAGGACTTTGGTTATTTTCAACAATAATTTATTTTTCTTCTTTTTCTTTTCCCTTCAAAGATGGAAGATCTTTTGAACTTTGTCCTTCCTCATTATGTGAGACTAAGGAGTCATTAATAGGCTTCATGTTATTACAATATTGAAAGGGGTTTGAGTCCCCGCTTACCACAACTTCTTTTCCTAGATAGGGGAATATGAGATGTTGATGGTAGGTTGATGGTACGACCTGCATTTCATGGATCCATGGCCTCCCTAATAGGATATTATAAGTCAGCTTTAGGTCAAGGACTTGGCAAGTGGTCTCTTTTTGCATTGGACCAACTTTGATAGGAAGTATTATGACCCCTTTGGAAGCTCTTTCTTCATCATCGTAGGCTTTTATGGTTATATTTTTCTTTGGATCAATAGCTTTCTCATAAAATCCTAAGGCCTTTACTAAGTTTAGGGTACAAATTGTTGGAAACAATTGTCTGAAGGAAATTGCTACTCAATTATGTATTGTCTTTGATGTCACACAATGTCATAGTCCACAGCAACCAGTTACTACCGAGCTCAGTCGGTCTGCCAGACAGGAATATTAGTGCTTACCGAGTCCACTCGGTTACCAAAGAAAATTAGTGTCTACCGAGTTCACTCGGTTACCAAAGGAAATTTAGTATTTACCGAGTTCAGTCGGTTGTCGAAGAAAAGTTAGTGTTTACCGAGTTCAGTCGGTCATCGAAGAAAATTTAGTGTTTACCGAGTTCAGTCGGTCATCGAAGAAAAGTTAGTGTTTACCGAGTTCAGTCGGTTATCGAAGGTAAAGGATTGTCGGTGTTTACCGAGTTCCCTCGGTCTCCAAAATATTATAGAAAGTTATGGTCACCGAGCACTGTCGGCCCTTGAAGGATTTTTGCAAATAGAGTTTGCTTAATTCAGCTGACTGTTATACTAAATAATGTCGATTTGACAAATCTAAAATCATATAAATAAAAGGTCAAATGTGAAAAATGAATAAGAAAATATAGCAGAAGATTTACAGAAAGAAAGACAGGAAAGGTGTGTGCGAATTTGTGAAGGATGTTCAGATATCCTTGAGGTGCAGCAGAGATTTATTCGATCAGAAAGGATCAGACTTATGCAGAACAGAGATCTGTAATCAGCAAGACAGTTGCATTATTATACAGGTCATTTTTCATTGTTACCTTCTTATCATTGTAACAGTGAATTCTAAATCTCTTAACCGAGTTGGTTTAACAACCATATTGTAAATCCTCTAACAAGGTGACAATTCCATTGAATTGTTTTCAAGACATCTTACCAGGCCACTCCTAGCAGGGTGTTTTAAATCCTCTAACAAGGTCACACCTAACAGTGTGTTTTGTAACCTTTTACCGGGTTGGCTTCTAACCGGGCATCACTTCAGAAAAGTGAAAATCAGTATCTAGATACATTAGTGGTTTTTCCCATATTGGGTTTCCACATTAAATCTTGTGTCTCTTGTGTTCTTAATTGCTTTCTCAATCATATACATGTGCTGATGAATATCTAAAGATAATTTTACTAATACTTTCTGCATCTTCAAAGTTACTGCAATCTATTTACCGAGTGCTAAAATAGATAACATTATTAAGATATCTTAAGGGATCTGGAAAGAATTAATTATGAAGTGTTTTATGGTTGACTGATTCACCCCCCCCCCTCTCAGTCACTTCATCCATATTCCATCAATTGGTATCAGAGCTTTTGGTGCTTACAGGAAGGGTTTCAAAGACCTAAGCTAAAGATCAGGATGTCTTACAAGAGGGAAATTCCAAAGCTTAATAGAGATAACTTTTCAGCATGGCAAGGTCTCATGCGACTTCATCTGGCCTCCATTGGTGATTCAGGATGCAAATACATTGATGAAGAATACACAATTCCTAATGGCGCATTAACTGTTGAAGACATTGCAGATAAAAAGACTCACAACACCATGATGATAGACATTGCATCTGCTCTCAGCTATGAAGAATTTGATGATATTAAAGACTGCACTACTACATATGAAATGTGGATGGCACTGAAGAAAATATATGGTGGTGATGCAAATGTGAAAAGAGCCAAAGCAGAAAGCCTAAGAGGACAGTTTGACAAGATGAATATGAAGGAAGATGAAAACATTGCAAAATATGTTGAAAGAATCAAAGCAAGTGTAAGTGCAATTAGAGCTTCTGGAGGAACAATCTCAGATGAGACTATTATAAGTAAGGTACTCAGAACATTACTCCCTATCTATGCAATAAGAGTATCAGCTATTCAAGAAAGAAGATGTGAAACAAACCACAATATAACTTTGGATGCTTTAGTTGGAAGATTGACAGCTTTTGAATTAGACAACTATGATAACTATGTTCCAAATTCCAAAAATATTGAATCAGCATTTGAGGCCAAGGTTTCACTAAAGAAGAACAAGAAAATTAAAGAAGTTCAGTCAGAAAGTGAAGAAGTATCAGAAGAAAGTTCTGATAGTGATCTTGAAATTGTAGAAGCATTACTTGCAAAGAAGTACTCTAGAGGGAAAGGTAAGTATAAAGGTAAAACTCCTTTAATCTGTTTTTCATGTGAAGAAATTGGACATATTGCAGCTAGGTGCCCAAACAAGCAAGTCAAAGAAGAGAAGAGAAGTCACAAGTACTATGGCAAAAAGAATTTTAAATCATACAAGGATAAAGGTAAGAAAACATGTTTTATGGCTAAAGATTCTGATGATAGTGAAGAAGAAATTGTCTTTATTGCTATAAAAGATGAATCTGATGATGATGAAGATAAGATGGCACTTATTTCTCATATAAGCAAAAATGATATATGGATAATAGACAGCGGATGTTCACACCACATGACTGGTGACAAGACAAAATTTGAATATCTAGAAGACTGTGATAGTGGTAATGTAAGATTTGGAAACAATGAACCTTGTTGTATAAAAGGAAAAGGAAGAATCTCATTAACCAAAGAACTCATATGTGATAATGCTTATTGGGATGAAGGACTAAAACATAATCTTCTAAGTGTAGCACAGCTAATCAACACTGGTTTCAAGGTTGAATTCATGAATGGTCAAGCAAGACTGCTGGATGGAAAAGGAAAACTCATTGGATCAGGCAAACAAACAAAAGGTAACTTATTTTATCTTGATCTCAGTGAATATTCATGCTTTATTGCTCAAATAGAAGAAAGTTGGCTATGGCACAAAAGGTTATGTCATGTGAATTTTGATAACATGATAAAAATAAGCAAATTCAAGAAGGTTAGAGGCATTCCTACTTTGAAGAAACCTGACACTGGTCTATGTAAGAATTGTCAGATTGGCAAAATGAGTAAAACTAGTTTCAAGAGTAAGAACTATCAGTCTAAAGAAATTTTGGAAATTGTGCATACTGATTTATGTGGACCTATTGGAATACAAAGCTATACTGGAGATAAATTCTTTATTCTTTTCGTTGATGATTATTCTAGAATGATGACTGTTATGTATTTAAGAGAAAAATCAGAAGCATTTGAAAAGTTCAAATGGTACTTAGCAAGAGTAGAAAAGGAAACAGGGAAAAGATTGAAATGCTTAAGATCAGACAAAGGTGGTGAATTCATCTCCCATGATTTTAACAACTTTTGCATTGAAAGAGGAATCAAAAGACAGGTGTCAGCTCCTAGAACTCCTGAGCAGAATGGAATAGCAGAAAGAAGAAACAAATCTATTATGGATTGTACAAGGACTCTAATGATAGAAAAGAACATCACTACAAAGTACTGGAAGGAAGCTATCAGCACTGCAGTTCATACCTTGAACCGAGTACAATTGAAGAAAGACACATTCAAAACTCCTTATGAATTATGGTATGGCTATAAACCCAATGTAAGTTACATGAAAATATTTGGTAGCAAGTGTTATATCTTAAAAGAATCCAGAAGAAATAAATTTGATGTGAAAAGTGATGAAGGAATATTCCTAGGATATTCTAGCAAAAGCAAGGCATACAAATGTCTGAACTTATCTACTCACAAAGTCATAGAAAGTATACATGTAAAATTTGATGAGTTTGTAGAAAAGATTGAGGAAGAAAGCAAAAGGGAACCTGAGAACTACAGAAGATTCATTTACATTGAACCTGAAAGATTGGCAGACACAACTATCAGTAAGGAAACTATATCTACCGAGCCGAGCACAGTTACCAAGTCACAAACCGAGTCACAGGAAGAAGTTCAAACCGAGTCACAGGAAGAAATTCAAACCGAGTCTCAGCCTGAAGTTACCGAGCAAATATCTACTGAGCCCGAGCAACCTGAAGAAGAGATCCTAGAAGACAACAGCATGAATCATTCAAAAGGAAAGGAACCTATACTAGCCAAATATGTCAGAAGACATCATACACCAGATCAAATCATTGGAAACAAATCAGATGGTACTATGACAAGAAGCAAGCTAAAAGGTACATGTCTGCTTACTGACTTTGAACCTAGAAATATCAAAGATGCATTGGAAAATGAAAGTTGGATTGAAGCAATGAATGAAGAATTAGAACAAATACAAAAGAACAAAACTTGGACTCTTGTACCTAGACCTAAAGATAAGAATGTAATTGGAACAAAATGGGTATTCAGGAATAAGCTGAATGAAGATGGTCAAGTATCTAGAAACAAAGCTAGACTGGTATGCAAAGGTTATTCTCAAGAAGAAGGTATAGATTATGGAGAAACTTTCGCTCCTGTTGCAAGATTAGAAGGTGTAAGAACTCTACTTGCTTATGCAGCACACAAAGGATTTAAGGTATATTAGATGGATATAAAATCTGCATTTCTCAATGGAATTCTTGATGAAGAAGTCTACATTGAACAACCTGAAGGTTTTGTTGATCCAGATAAAAGGGACATGGTCTGCAGGTTACACAAAGCATTGTATGGTTTAAAACAAGCTCCTAGAGCATGGTATGAAAGACTCCATAACTATTTGATTCAGATTAATTTCAAAAGAGCTAATGATAACAGCAATCTGTATATTAAAGAAGGACCGGATGACAAAATTGTATTGGCAGAAATATTTGTGGATGATACTATATTTACAGGGAATGAGGATCAGTGCAAAGAATTTTCAGAGCAAATGAACAAAGAATTTGAAATGTCTATGTTTGGTTTAATAAAATTCTTTGTTGGTCTTCAAATTCAGCAAAGCAAGAATGGTATATACATTACTCAATCTAAATACATTAAGAAAATACTTAAGAAGTTTGGTATGGAAGATTCAAAACCAGTTGGTACACCCATGTGTACTGGACTGAAACTTACCAAAAATGATGATTCAAAAGAAGTTGATCGGACCCTATACCGATCTATGATTGGAAAATTGCAGTATGTAGTACATACAAGACCTGATATTGCCTTAGCAGTCGGTATAGTAGCTAGATTCTCAGCAAAACCTAAGGAAAATCACATGATGGCAATCAAAAGAATCTTAAGATACTTAAGAGGAACTGAAGAATATGGTTTGTGGTATAAATTTGGAGGCAATCTAGACTTAAAAGTGTTTACTGATGTTGATTGGGCAGGAAACATTGATGACAGAAAAAGCACAAGTGGTGGAGCATTTTTTCTTGGAAAAAGACTGGTATCCTGGACTAGTAAAAAGTAGAATTGCACATCTCAATCCACAGCTAAAGCAGAATATGTTGCTGCTGCAGTAAACTGTTCAAATATTGTTTGGTTTAAATAGCTATTAGAAGGTATGAAAGTTGAAATCAAAGAACCAGTTGTTATATTTTGTGACAATACCAGTGCAATAAATATTTCGAAGAATCCAGTGATGCATTCCAAAACCAAGCACATTGCTATTAAATATCACTTTGTCAGAGAATTGGTGCAGGACAAGGAAATCAGATTAGAATATATTCATACAAAAGAACAGATTGCAGACATTTTTACCAAACCATTACCTAAGGATGCATTTGTGTATCTAAGAGGTAAGTTAGGGGTCATTCCCCTATCCGAGGCTCACTAAATACAGTTTTAGTGATGCATCAACCAGAACATGATTGAAAATCAACCTGTTGATGCAGCATATTCAAGGAATCATTGCATATGAATCAGTACTTGAGGTACATTAATTTTCACCGGTAATATGTGAATTGTCTTTGGCATGTGTTGTCAAAGAGGGAGTGTTTGCTATGTCTTTTCTATTACTTCAAGAAATTTTCAATAGTCAAAAGGAAGAATTTTCAGGATAAAGGAAGTTTGCTGACAGAGGGAGATTTGAATCTGAACCGAGCTAACTCTTTCAAATTTCTTATGATATGACATATTGTGTTGCCATCAATGCCAAAGAGGGAGATTGTTGGAAACAATTGTCTGAAGGAAATTGCTACTCAATTATGTATTGTCTTTGATTTCACACAATGTCATAGTCCGCAGCAACCAGTTACTACCGAGCTCAGTCGGTCTGCCAGACAAGAATATTAGTGCTTACCGAGTCCACTCGGTTATCAAAGAAAATTAGTGTCTACCGAGTTCACTTGGTTACCAAAGGAAATTTAGTATTTACCAAGTTTAGTCGGTTGTCGAAGAAAAGTTAGTGTTTACCGAGTTTAGTCGGTCATCGAAGAAAAGTTAGTGTTTACCGAGTTCAGTCGGTCATCGAAGAAAAGTTAGTGTTTACCGAGTTCAGTCGGTTATCGAAGGTAAAGGATTGTCAATGTTTACCGAGTTCCCTCGGTCTCTGAAAGATTATAGAAAGGTATGGTCACTGAGCACTGTCAGCCCTTGAAGGATTTTTGCAAATAGAGTTTGCTTAATTCAGCCGACTGTTATACTAAATAATGTCGATTTGACAAATCTAAAATCATATAAATAAAAGGTCAAATGTGAAAAATGAATAAGAAAATATAGCAGAAGATTTACAGAAAGAAAGACAGGAAAGGTGTGTGCGAATTTGTGAAGGATGTTCAGATATCCTTGAGGTGTAGCAGAGATTTATTCGATCAAAAAGGATCAGACTTATGCAGAACAAAGATCTGTAATCAGCAAGACAGTTGCATTATTATACAGGTCATTTTTCATTGTTACCTTCTTATCATTGTAACAGTGAATTCTAAATCTCTTAACCGAGTTGGTTTAACAACCATATTGTAAATCCTCTAACAAGGTGACAATTCCATTGAATTGTTTTCAAGACCTCTTACCAGGCCACTCCTAGCAGGGTGTTTTAAATCCTCTAACAAGGTCACACCTAACAGTGTGTTTTGTAACCTTTTACCGGGTTGGCTTCTAACTGGGCATCACTTCAGAAAAGTGAAAATCAGTATCTAGATACATTAGTGGTTTTTCCCATATTGGGTTTCCACGTTAAATCTTGTGTCTCTTGTGTTCTTAATTGCTTTCTCAATCATATACATGTGATGATGAATATCTAAAGATAATTTTACTAATACTTTCTGCATCTTCAAAGTTACTGCAATCTATTTACCGAGTGCTAAAACAGATAACATTGTTAAGATATCTTAAGGGATCTGGAAAGAATTAATTGTGAAGTGTTTTATGGTTGACTGATTCACCCCCCCCCCCCCCCCCCCCCCCTCTCAGTCACTTCATCCATATTCCATCACAAATATTCAAGCCAGCTCCTCCATCAATGAGGGCTCTTTTCACTCTATCCTTGTGGATTAGGATCTCTATATGCAAGGGCAGATTTTGTGGGTGGTTTAGAGACATATCATCTTGTTCTGAAAAGGATAGACAATGGGGTGTAACAAGATGTCCTACCATGTTTTGAAATTTATCCCCATCTAAATTTAGGGGTACATTAGTTTCTACCAAGGCTTTCTCTAGAATCTCCTTATGAGTTGGTGAGAGCTTGAGTAATTCTAGAATAGATATCTGAGCAGGGGTTCTTTGTAATTGGTCTACCAAATTATATTTTTTTGAAGATGAAGATGAAGTTTGATTTGGTATAACAATTCTTGGGGCATTTCCTGGTAGAGTAATTTTTTATGCTTTCCCCCTAGTTACAACATTAGATATTGCTTCCCTTCGCTTCTCCTTTACCACAATCACATTTATGGTGTTTTCATCACCACTTAAAGTATTAATGGTGTTATCATAAGTATGAGAAAAATTAACATTCTCATTACCTCTTTTTTTATTTTGATTCGCATTTGATGACTCACCCTTTTCATGGTTTAGGAAGGGGTTTTTGAAGGTCGTATGATCTTCATTGTTTTGAGGTCCTTCTACTTTTATTGTTCCATCATCAATTAGGTCTTGCACAAAATGTTTCAATTTCATGCACTCATTGGTCTTATGACTATTATTGTGATGGTATTCATAATGGTGAGAATCATTCCACCGATTTGGCTTAACTTGGGATTCATACGGTCTTAGTTCGGGTAAGGTAATAATTTTGTTAGCCACCAAAGTCTTTAAAGCATTTTCCAATGGTTCACCTAAAAAGGTGAATTTTCTCTTTTCAAATGTGGAAAAGAAAGGCTTAGGTTTGTTGACATTGGAATTATTAAAGGGATTGTGATTGGCATTGTTATTGTTTTTGTTAGGATTGGTATTATTGAAAGGAGCTTTGTTTGTTTGATTCACATTATATGTTGAATTCACCCCACTTGATAAATTAAAGGGGGTAGCCTTTAAGTTGTGGGCTTCCACAACTCCATCGTTCACAAGATTTTTATTATTGTTCTTTAACCATAGTCTAGGTTTATCATTGTGATTGTTGACTCCTTTATTATTGTTATAATTAGATACATAATGATTATTATTAGAGTTGGTATAGGGTTTATTATCTTTGAACAATTTTATCTCTCCCCTCTTAACCAACACATCTTCAATTTTGATCCCATTCTCAATATGTTTTTCAAAAGTAGGGGGACATTGAAGTTGGAGCCTATAGTTCATCTCCACATTTAAGTTATTCATAAATATTTCTATTTTCTCCTTTTCAGGGATACTTCGTGTATATCTTGCAAAAATTGTTCTCCACCTTTGAAGGATCCCTAGGAAAGATTCATCGTCTCTTTGTTTAGTGTCACATAGGTTGAGCATGGTAATCTTGTGTTCGATGTTGTAAGAATAATGGGTTATAAATTTGGAGGCTAATTCCTTGAATGTCTTTATCCCTTGCGGAAGCTTGGAGAACCATTCCATGGCTTGACCTCCTAAACTTCTTGGAAAAAGTCTCATTAGGTATGTTGTGTCATGCATAAATTTGACGCTTAGCGCACAAAACTCTCTAAGGTGATCATGTGGGTCTGATTTACCCATGTATTTGTCATACTTAGGAAAGACTACATTTATTGGAAAGGGTGCCATAACCAAGCTTTTGTCAAAGTGAAATGAGCACAAGGCCTCGATAGAGAATGGCTTAGGTTCAGCTATCTTTTTCATTAGATCAATCTATGCTTGGAACATTTTCAACTGTTTAGTCATCGCACTCATCGGATTATCATCTTCTTTGTTTTTCTTAAGTTGGTCCACATCGTAATCATGTGGAAGTTTTACCCCTGCTTGGGCTAAGTTTAGGAAATTTTTTTCCCTATCTCTATCTATTAATTTATCCATGACTTCAAGAAATTCATTGTCTTGAGCTGCCATGTTAGCTCTTTCTTCAAGTGTTTTCGTAGGCCCTTGGTTAGCGTTATTCATGTTGTCATTGTTTCCTCCATGATGGTAATCTTGAAATGTAGAGTTTCTATCCATTGGTTCAATTGTCTTTTCAAATAGATTTAGGAGACTATTCCCTTGGTTGTGATTTTCAAAGAAATTTTGGGATTCAAATTCAGGGACCTCTCTTGCAATGCAAGTGTCATCTTCTTGTAAAGATATTTTGAGTCTATGTGAGCATGTAGAAACTGACATCCAACAAGGTTTGATTTCAAATTGTTTTCCGCAATTTGGTAATTGTTTGTTTTTATGAAGAGATTAAAAGTATAAAATGAATTTTCAAATGGATATCTCTTACTCGTTGTATGTAATTTTCAAACAAAACAATCACAAATACACTTGTTCTTTTTAACCCTCTACACAAAAAGCTTTTGAATTTTTAAGGATGTTATCACAGGTTTTTGCATAAAAAGATACTTCAAGCAATCTACCTAGTTTACAATTTGGTTCATAAACATGGCTCTACAAGGTAGGCTTTGCTATTTTAACAAGGTATTTAATCAACATTCTGTTCAAAATGGACATTAAGTTTTCATCCTCCAAAAACTAGGAGGCTTCCCACCATCAGTATGTCAGAGTTTTGCGCAATCCCAAAGGACTACTCAAGGAAGTTCGAAAGCTTAAATCCTTTTGTCACACACCCCATTAAGGATGCATGCATTTTATTTTACAATGGGTCAGATTTTCATGGAAAAAGAAAATCTATCCCACTTTGGGTTGTCCCTCTCACCGGCCTTATTAAGGAAAATCTCGGGAGGCGAGCCCACTATAGATCTAGCATGTTCATATTGAAAGCAATAAATTGGAATAAAGAGATAGGTTTTGGGAGTTTGATTCACCAAAAGGTGAAGAGCATATCCCTATCTATTTTTCAATTCCCCAAACACAATTAACAAAGTTCAATTACCAAATCCACTAACTAATGGGAATTGAGTATTTCTACTCTTTTCCACAAACAAGGGGTTGTTCAAAATTTAGTGTTTGGTTTATCCCTTTAAGCTATTTTGATTACTAGATTATAGCGAAAATCACAAGGCCACAATCTAAGAAAAAATTGACCAAGTTTAAGGCTTACCTTCACTTGAAGCTAGCAAAGGCTAGGGGCATTTTTTATGAGTTTTTTATTTTCATGCTCACCTAGTGGCGATAGTTCCTTCCTTTTTCACTTCTCCAACAAATTAGTCAACACAACCAGCCAAAATGAAGAAAAACAAGAATAAAATTGAATCTAAGCCTTATTTATCAAATTTTAACAAAAATTGATTAAGGAAAGTAAATCCAATTTAATGATATGAATTTTGATTTATAAGCTTCTACAACTTTCAAGTATTGTTCATATACCTCATTTTCTTGCTGAGAATCCTCCAAAACCAGCTTGATGTGTGCAATGTTCTCCTCCTTAATCCATTTGATTAAAGCCTTCCCTTCACTGTTAAATTTGGTCTCTGGTTTTTTTGTTTTTTTATGACCAAACATCCTACAGACATAGAGAAATCATTTTCCGCAAGTTAGATTCTGTCAATTCTCAATTTAATTGAAAGTGCAATAGAATCTATTGAAAGTGCTATTAAAATGATTGAAAGTGTTGTTAAACAAATCAAATGTGCTACATAAAATTATTAAAAGTGCAGGAACCAAAATTGAAAGCGCTAATAAACTAAGCAAAGGTGTTAAAAGAAAGTCTTAAATGCATTGGAGAATGAATGAAACGCACTAGAGAGTTATGGTATACGTGCTGAAATAAAGAAGACAGAAAACATAAGGATTTAAAAGCGTTGAAACTCCACGTAAAGGCACAGAACTTTGTCATAGAAGCATTGTTTTAGACTTTAAAAATGCTGGAGAATCTGGTGTACGCACTGGAGAATGTCTCAAATGTGCTGAAAAACCTGTAAAACAGAGAGTAAAAATAAGATTTGCTAGAAAAAATCAACTTCTTTGAATTTAAAAATTTATGAGGCCTAATGCCCCACTATGGGCGCCATTTTGTGTGCTAAGAAAAGCACCTTCATAGGGTTAGTATTGCAAATAAATGATAATAATAACTAAATTACCACAAAGAGTAAGTTATTTTAACAAATAAAAGACAATTAAGCACTCTGTGGACCTCTATTTAGGGATGCTAATGCAAAGCTCTTAGCAAGCTTCCATTAGTGATAGTCCTAAAATGAGAATGAATGATAAACAAAGCTAAAAGTTCAATTCCAAATGAAATTACCCCTATTTAGCTCTAAATTTACCTTTCTAGCTATAAATTGCAAGAGGTTTGATGTTATTCTTAGATTTGTGGATGGATTATTGATTGAATTATCTTGCTTTTATAGATTTTGGCAAGGGTAGGGGGTGTAGTTGATTTGATCATGATTAGGTGAAGGTTAAGTCCATGGTTCCACCTTTGGAGACCATTTAAATATTTTTTCCTCAAAGCTTGGGACAAAAGGACAAAATGAGTGGACAAGATCCATTCTCCAAGTGAGTGATTGAGATTCGATTTAGACTTGATCCATGTGAGCTCCATCCTTAAATCCTATTGGTTGATGAATTTTCCTCCCATTTGGTGGTTGAGGGAAAATAAGATTTAATTAATTGAATTTGATTATTATCTTTATCCATGTGTACCCCTTGAATGGGTTGATTTGATTTAAATGAACTATGTAATTAATTAGATTAATTACACAATTGGTTGATTTATCATGTTTTATTTGATTTAAATTAAATTTATGACTTTTAATTTTTAATTAAATTGAATTATGGCTTGATTGCAATTTTGATTTGATAAGTGATTGATTTGATTCAATTGCTTTGATTTTTGCCTTGATTGTTCACTTGATTTGTCTTGTTCGATTTTAGGTGATTACACTTATCAAGTCAATAATCTCCTTAAAGATATTCTTAAACATAACCTTAATAAATTTAGATATCATAAAGATAAGTAAATTTTTAGACATACTTATTAAATCATTCTCACATATTACAAATCACATTTTATATGACATATTAGATTCATAGTAAATTTAAGATGAGTATATTCACTTTTTATATGAGATATTAGATTCATAGTAAATTTAAGATGAGTATAAATAAATTCAATTTGACATCACCCATTTTCTTAAAACTATACAAATTTTGAAACACCATCAAATTTTAGATCAAGACAAATAAATTCAATGCAACACCACCATTTTTTTTCAAAATTGCATCATCAATCCCAAAACTAAACACACATGTTCCTCTCATATAATTTCCACACACATATTCTTCATCCATATATTAATGCTTAATTTACTCCATGTACTCATTATATAAAATCAATGCAAATGATTATTCATTACAATATTATTTATTTGGAAATTTTCTAGAATGCCAAAAGTCGTCTACTAGTTTCAAAAGTTCAAAAGCATAAAAGGATTCCATTTAGGGCTTAAAAACCCTAAAAAAAGAATCCAATCCACCCAAAAATTATTCCAATTGATGGATCTGAAACTGAAAATTCAACAAACTAGTTTTATATTAACTAAACAAAACTCAAGGAATCCAAGTCAACTATGTTTTAGAAAGAACAAATGTATTAAAGACAAAAATATATAGTTGTTAAGGTTTGTCTGAATATAAATAAAAGTCTAAGGTTGGATAGCTGGCATAACATTATGATTAGTCTAAGTGTTATTGTCGAGTCATGATATTCAACTATTTTGAGGAAGCTTGCACAATTCTAGAATTAAAAGATGGAGGAGGCAAATATGGTAATGTGAAAGAATGGCTAGAGAAAACCTAAAGCTTCAAAGTCAGCAAGAGATATCATAGAAAGGCTTACAAATAATCCAATGATTGGATGTTTGGGTTGCTACTTTATATGCCCATTGCTTGATTGCATAGCTGATAATTCTCTGGCAATTTTTTATAGTGATCTTATGGTATTTGAAAACCTACATACATAATAATGATGCTTATGAAAGATGTTAGTGAAAGAGTCCTAAAACAAGGTTGACAAATTTGCAGGTTTGGTGATGGGCAATAGAAATTTGACTTCCAGTCTTCCTACAGACTAGTAACTATGGGTAAAGCCTAGATTATCTAGCATTTAGATCTCAAGGCCCTGACCGAGAATCAAGGCCTTGAAGTCATGTGTTGAGAATAGTGGATCCTTAACCCTATCTTCACAAACACTAGATTTGTTTCTGAAATCCTCTACCCACTGAGTTGACAAGTCCGTGATAGAGAACTAAATAATGGACATTGCAAGCTATCATACTCAACACGATCTCCTAACAGATTTTATAATCTCATTTTCAAATTCAATGTGTTGTATCTATGGGTTGCAACATGGAATTATCAAGATGAATATGAGATCATGGGGGCACCAAATTCTTTCCTCATTTCAATATTGCAAGTATTTTGGACAAATGGAGAATTTCAGAAGGAGGTTGTAATATAAAAATTTATCTTCTTTAATACTTATATCACATTATTATCTAATTAATGCTATTAGACTAATTTTTTAAGAGGGAAAATGATTTATTTAGTTGATTTCCATAATAAGAGTTTCATTTGCTAATGATACAATAGAAATGAACAATTTGGATTGAATACATAAAGAGGTGCAATGTTTGAAATGGGTAGTGGAGATAGAAGCAGCAGGGTACTGCCATGCACCGACTACCCACCAGAACTGCAAAATTGAAATGCAACAATGAAGTGAATATACTAGAATATTTAGAATATTATAGTCAAAAGTAAATACTGAAAGCAAAACATGAGTCAAGAATGTCAAAAGTGAAGAGTGACTATTGAATCCATAATAAATAGTAACTGTCATGCAAACTGCATCAAGGGAAAGGGAAAAGAGGTGAGTGCAGAGGAGTTTGCCAAGGTAGTCAGGCTTCTATTTTGGACTTCCAGTCTTCATTGTTAGTCAAGTAGAAATAGATTGTGTGTGAGCTTAATCTATGTGTAGCTAGGTCTGGGAACTACATGAGTGTATGTGTGCATTCAAGTAGAAACATGTTGTGTGTGAACTTAGTCTATGTGTCACTAGGTCTAAGGTTACATAAGAGTCTATGTGTTTGTACTTGTGTACTTGGCCTAAATATGGCTGGATTTAAGTGTTAAATATTATGAAAAATAACAAATTTGGTCTATAATTTCTTATTATTTTGGCGTGTATAAAATGTAATATAACAACATTTAAAAATCTGAAGGAGGCTACAATAATTGTGTTCATGCTGAAGTAAAATAGGGAATTGTGCTTTTGTATGCATAAGGAGATGTAGGGAAGATGAAGTCAATGTCTACTTGTATAAATAGAAAAATGGACTTGTTGGGTTAGTAATATGTGGAAGTAGAAATGGCTACAATGTGTCGAACACCCCTCACTACAGTTTTAACATTATAGTAGAAATGAAATGGAACCCTAGCCACGTGAATGGACAAGAATGTTGCCCAAAAATGAGCTATAAAATACCAAATAGAGCTATGAAAGACAAAAATGCAGAGGTATATAAGGAGTGCATACCTGTTTAGGGGAAAAAATGGATTAATGTTGCCCAAAAACATGTCAAAATGTCAATGCAGTGTAAGAACTTGCAGCAAATGATTCAAGGTAAGGGTAAATGTGGAAGAACCTACAGCAAAAATACACTCACCTCAACTAGCTCCCGCCTGCCCAGACCTCCAAATCTCCTTCCCACAATACCCAAAGAGTGATCAAATGATCATCAAACCCTTTTTTTTGTTTATACCAAATGAATTCGACAAAATCGGGCGCCTCCTAAACATCAAAAGCTAAATTTCGTCGGGCTAGCATAAACATTAAAAGCAAAATTTTGACCTAATCGGGCTCATAAACAAACAAAAAATGAATCTAACAAGCCAAAAAAAGGCCTTGGTCAAAATTAAAGGTAGAAATTTGACCTCAAATGTATTAGTGATTATGAAGGTCAGGTATTGTGTGATGTTTTACTTATGGATGCTTGTCATTGTAACGTCCCCATTTTTTAAAAATTGTTTTTAATTAATTACTTGTCCCAAAATTTAAATAATAATATAAATGGACCTTTAATTAATAAAATGAGGCCCATTATTATTATTTTTCTCCGTAGGTGTTTGTCATGTCAGCATTCTTTTGTAAACCCTCGGGAGTTTCTCCAAAGGGATATTTATGACCGGCGTGTAGGATGTATTTTTCATGTTGAGATTTATATTTGATTTGTATTTGTGAATTCCTGTTGGGATACTGTTGGCTACCATTTCGAAGGTGAAAGATCCTCCCTATTTGGTTATTTGTAGTTTTGGTGGTTCACAACCACCCTAGTCTGTTGTCGGGAATATCACTCCGATATTTCACTGTGTGCCAAATTTGTTGTGTTTTGTTTTGTTTCGGATCTGGAAAATCTGAAACACCATCTTTGTATACATCTGCAAAAATCTATTTGCATCTTTGGCATTAATGCAACTGGTGGCATCGTTGGTACTTGGCATTCGGTATTCTGTGACACTATTATTGTTTGAATTACTCCTGGCATTATTAGCATCTGGTGTTTTATCTCTAATTGGGTGATCGGGAGTTATATAATCATATTGTTATTTCCACTATGCATTACTTGTTCCCATATTGTCGAATTTTGGAGATTTATCTCAGTTCAGCATCGGGGTGAAGGAAGTAAAGTGGGTCTGGGCACATCAAAGTACCAAACGTAAGCATTTGGGCATACCGTACGGACTCCTCTATTGTCATATGGCCTGCAGCAATCACCATACGACGTCATCACCTTACAGTCCAAACAACCCTCTCCGTACAACCTCCAAGCTACCAACCGTACAGCCATTCCAATCATGGCTCCTGCTTCCATACGACTTGGGCAACAATCACCATACGGTCCTATGTATCGTATGGCCTCAGGCAAATAGTGCGCGGGCCCCTCTGAATCTCCCTCACCGTACGACCACGAAACTTCTCCCTCACCATACAACCTGTCTACTATATGGCTTGCATAGCCATCCCATCGTACGGTCATCTCCTGTACTGTACACCACTTTTTCCATAAAATGCCATTGTTGCTCCTTGCACGGTATACCTTCGGAGTAAGAGAGTCCGTTTGGGTTCAGAACATTATAGTGGTATCAGAGCTAGTGAGCTTGCCAGCTTGTTGAGATGATTGAGAGATTTTGGGATTTCGATCACACTGTGGCACCCAACAGTGATGGACAATGGTGGTTGAAGGTGCTACAAAGGATTAGCAAAGAGCTCAGTGAGGGTATTGATCTTCCATTAGATATATTAGAGGTATGTTTGTGTAAGGTTGACCAATTACCTTCAAGATTTATATAGAGGATCCTTTCTCCAATTAAGGATGCCTTAAGTCAACCCAAGCTTTTGAGACACCATGACAAGGAAATGAAGTTGGCAGCTGCAGCATGTCTTAGTGATATTTTGAGAATCTGGGCTCCTAGAGAACCATATGATGACAACACCATGATAGAGATATTGCATTTGATCGTTGACAGCTTTCAAAGTCTTGATGACTTCAGTCGTGACCCTTTTGGTAGGAGATCTACAATATTGGAGAATTGTGCAAATGTCAAAGTAAGTAACATCCTCTTAGATCTAGAGTTGCAAGACTTGATCCATGATATGTTTCATCACTTCTTAGTCATAATCAAAGAGTGTCATGATACTAAAGTTTCGGTTTCTATGGAGAGCCTTATGATTTCATGCATTGAAGAGATGGATTAAATATCCCAACCTATCATATCTATGTTGTGGGTTGTTTGTAATCTTGAATGTGTCCTGTCTATTGCAGCGTGTAAATTGGTCAGTAATGTATTCAGGCATTGTGAAGAAAAATTAATATCTCATTTGCACAAGTGAGAGAAAGTTGATGACGATGATAAAGGTGATGCTTTACACAAGGCCTTGTCTTCCATTGAAGCTTTGTCCGCCGCCAAGGTTCTCTCCGACACGGTTGCCTCTAAGACTCAGTCCGCTGTTGAGGCTATTTTGGTCGCCGAGGGTGTGTCTATCGCCAAGGCTGTGTCCATCGTCGAGGCTCTATCTGTCACCGAGGGTGTGTCTATTGTCAAGGGTGTGTCCGTCATCGAGGCTCTGTCTGTCACCGAGGCTGTGTCCATCACTAAGGCTGTGTCTGTTGCCGAGGATCTATTTGTCGTTGAGGTTGTGTCTGTCATCGAGGCTATGTCTGTCATCGAAGCTCTGTCTGCCACAGAGACTGTGTTCGTCGTTGAGGCTGTGTCTGCCACCGATATTGTCTTCGAGTCGAGGACCCCTTCGGGTAGAGATTGCCTTCGGGCCGAGATCCCCTTTGATCAGAGTTTGCCTTCGGATCGAGATTCCCTTCAGGCTAAGATTGCTTTCGGGTCGAGATCCCCTTCGAACTAAGAATGCCTTTGGGTCGAGATTCCCTTTGGGCCAAGATTGCTTTTGGATCGAAATTCCTTTCGGGCCAAGATTGCCTTTGGCTCGAGATCCCCTTCGGACCGAGATTGCCTTCAAATCAAGATTCCCTTCGGGCCGAGATTGCCTTCGGGTTAAGATTCCCTTCAAGCCGAGATTGCTTTCAGGTCGAGGTCCCCTTTGGGTCGAGATTGGCTACAGGCCAAGATCCCCTTCGAGCAGAGTTTGCCTTCAGATCGAGATTCCCTTCGAGCTGAGATTTCCTTTGGGTCAAGATCCCCTTTGAACCGAGAGTGCCTTCAGGTCGAGATTCTCTTCTGGCCGAGATTGCTTTCACATCGAGATTCCCTTCGGGTTGAGATCCCCTTCAGACCGAGATTGTCTTTAGATCGAGATTCCCTTTGGGCTGAGATTGCCTTCAGTTCGAGATTCCCTTCAGGTCGAGATTGCTTTCAAGTCAAGATCCCCTTCGGGTCGAGATTTCTTTTGGGCCGAGATTGCCTTTGGGTTGAGATCCCCCTCAAGCTGAGATTGCCTTCGGATCGAGATTCCCTTCAGCTTGAGATTGCCTTCCAGACATCTAATAAAATTACCTCCGAGGAGAGATCGCCTTCAGAACATTACAGTGTTATCGGTGTCAGTGTCCGTGTTCGTGCCCATTGTTAGGATTAACAAGGCAAAAATAACAATTATGTGCAAATATAACTAATATTAGAAAATAATAAACCACACAGAATAGAACACAAGACACACAAATTTAACGTGGTTCACCCAATCCTTGGGCTACATCCACCAACAGCGAGTCCAATATTATTATTATCCAGTGATTACAACCTGATTACAATCTGTAATCCCTTACAGCCCAATTATGCCGCAAGTACTAAAATCATACATAATGAAAATCCCTAACCCTAAGCCATATTATACAATATTTTCCCGCTTTAGGGTTAGAATGAGTTATAAGTAGTCGGCCCAAAAAATTGAAAAAAGTAGTCGGCCTCAAAAAAAAATTTCCTCGAGGGCTGCGCCCCCGAACCCCTGCTCTTGGGGGCTGCCGCCCCCAAACCCCCGCTCGGGGCCCGGCCCGGCCCCGAACCCTAGCGAGGTCGGGAGGAAAAGTGTACAGTACTTTCCTGGATAGTACTTTCCTAATTAGTCACCACAAGCTAACAATCTCCCACTTGGTGACTGATCAATATCCACACTATACTAAAAAACCTCCCACTTGGAGACTGATCCTGTAGCAATACCGCTACCCACATGAGGCTCCCACTGGATTGAACCACCTTGGACTCAGTTGTTCCTTTATTTTGTTCAATCTAGAAAACCAACTGAAGCTGAACATGAGTTCAACTTCTCCCTTGTTACTACCTCTGTAAACATATCTGCTGGATTATCATCAGTATGAATCTTTTCCAGCCTTAACTGTCCATCATCCAAAACTGATCGAATGAAATGGTACCGCAACTGTATGTGTTTTGTCTTTGAGTGCAAAGCAGAATTCTTTGCAAGATGAATGGCACTTTGGCTATCTGTATGTAGAAAATT
This sequence comes from Chamaecyparis obtusa, assembly GCA_027943335.1. Classification (NCBI taxonomy): domain Eukaryota; kingdom Viridiplantae; phylum Streptophyta; class Pinopsida; order Cupressales; family Cupressaceae; genus Chamaecyparis; species Chamaecyparis obtusa. Next base: position 1,165,928 of record BSBK01009315.1, on the reverse strand, counting down.
ATCCTTTTGTGGATGTCCCAATTCTTCCATGAAGAATTGAAGCCATATCATCTCCTTGGCTGCCTCTGTAGCAGCAACATACTCTGCCTCTGTAGTGGATAAAGCAACCACCTTTTGTAGTCGAGAAATCCAACTCACTGTTGTCCCACCAATAGTAAATATATAACCTATAGTACTCCGCCTGCTATCTATATCTCCTGCCAAATCTGAGTCAACATAGCCTTGTACAGTAGTAGTAGAACCCCCAAAGTGTAAACACTTACTGGATGTGCCTCTCAAATATCTGAGAATCCATTTGACTGCATTCCAATGCTCAATACCAGGGTTACTCATATAATGGCTAATGACTCTCACTGCATGTGCAATATCTGGCCTAGTACATACCATAGCATACATTAAGCTCCCTACAGCTGAAGCATAAGGTACCTTAGACATTTTAGTCTCTTCTTCTGGTGTCTTGGGACACATATCCTTAGTCAATTTCAAATGACCAGGCAAAGGTGTGCTGACATTTTTGGCATTTTCCATAGAGAAACATTGCAACACCTTCTCAATATAATCAGCCTGAGATAGAGACAATTTCCTATTTTTCCTATCTCTACAAATTTTCATACCAAGGATTTGTTTTGCTGCCCCCAAATCCTTCATAGCAAAAGATTTTGCTAACTGTTGTTTCAACCCCTTAATGTGATCCATGTTAGACCCAGCTACAAGCATATCATCAACATATAAACATAAAATAATGTAGCTGTCATCATCAAACCTCTTAAAATAAACACAATGGTCAGAATGACACCGACTATATCCATGCCCATTCATAAAAGTGTCAAATTTAATATACCATTGCTGAGGTGCTTGCTTCAAGCCATATAAACTTTTCTGCAATCTGCACACCAAATTCTCCTTACCCTTGACCTCAAATCCTTGTGGCTGAACCATATATATTTCTTCATCCAAATCACCATGAAGAAAGGCTGTTTTAACATCAAGCTGCTCTAAATGCAAATCTTCAGTAGCCATAATACTTAAAACAGTACGAATAGAAGTCATTTTAACAACTGGAGAAAATATCTCATCAAAATCAATACCATGTTTCTGTGCAAATCCTTTTACGACTAATCTGGCTTTAAATCTTTTCGTACCTCCATCCTCTTCTTTGATCCTGTAAACCCATTTATTCTGTAAAGCCCTTTTACCTGCAGGTAACTTACATAAATCCCATGTCTGATTTTTCAGCAAAGAGTCCATTTCATCTGTCATTGCAGACTCCCACTGAAGCTTTGTATCCACCTGCACAGCTTCATTATAACATTCAGGTTCACCAGCATCTGTTAACAGAATAGAATACAAAAATGGAGAAAATCTTTCTGGAGGTCTACTTAGCCTTGTTGACCGTCTAACACTCACTGGGGTGTGTGGTATTTGTTGTTGCTGTTGTTGCGGAGCATAAGAAACTACTGGAACATGAACTTGTGGAGTATCATCCAGTACTACATAGTCATTTTCTTTCTTCTCATGCTGCAGCAACAGATCTTTGTACAATACTTTCTCATTGAATATGACATCCCTGCTTCTTACAATTTTATGATTTTCAAAATCCCAAAGCCTATAACCAAATTCATCAATGCCATACCCAACAAATACACATTTCTTTGACTTAGCTTCCAGCTTGGTTCTATTTTCAGAGTCTATAAGTGCAAAAGCTTCACAACCAAAGGTTTTGAGAAAAGAATAACTCACCTTCTTACCACTCCATGTTTCCTCTGGAATACCACAGTCCAAAGGAGTAGAGGGGCCTTTATTGATTAAATAAACAGCGGTATTCACTGCCTCTGCCCACATATTTTTGGGCAGCCTAGCATGCAACCTCATACTCCTTACACGCTCCATTATTGTCCTGTTCATGCGTTCAGCCACTCCATTTTCTTGTGGAGTCCTTGGTATAGTTTTCTGCCTACGAATACCATTAGAGGAACAATATTCTTCAAATTTTGTGCTGCAATACTCACCACCATTATCAGATCTGAGACATTTTAACTTTTTACCAGTCTCATTCTCAACCAAGCATTTCCATTTCTTAAAAGTTTGAAATACATCAAATTTCTGTCTAAGGAAATAAATCCATACTTTTCTTGGTGCATCATCTATAAATGTAACATAATACAGAGAGCCACCAAGGGAAGATACCTGAGCTGGTCCCCATACATCTGTATGCACAAGCTCTAATCTCTCATTTTTCTTTTCCTTCCCACTCTTCACAAAACTAACTCTCTTTTGTTTTTCATAAACACAACTTTCACAGAAATCCATATTGACACATTTCAAACCAGGTAAAACTTTCTTTGAATGAAGTAATTTCATACCTTTTTCACTCATGTGCCTGAGTCTATTGTGCCACAGTGCTGTGTCAGAATCTACAGCAACTGTTTGATGTTCTTCCTGCTCAACTGCAGCCACTGTTCCTGAACATTCATTATCTTCTGAAACAATTAAAGTAGAAGGAACAGTATGACCTGTACAAAGATATAAGGTGCCTACTTTCACACCTTTTGCTACTACTAAGGAACCTTTTGAAACCTTCCAATTTTTATCATTAAAAGTAACTGTGCAACCCTCATCACCCAGTTGCCCTGCTGAAATTAAATTCCTACTCAGCCTTAGAACATGTCTTACCTCTTGTAGTAGCCAATGATTCCCATTCTGCAACTTAATCTTAATTTTTCCCTTTCCAACAATCTGACAGGGTTCATTATCTCCCAAATAAACTAGCCCAAAATCCCCTTGGACATAATCAACAAAATAACTTCTATGGGGTGTAGCATGAAATGAAGCCCCAGAATCTAAAACCCATGAATCATCAATACTTTCTAAGGACAAGAGCAAAGCATCCTCCTCGGATTTGTTACTTACCACATTTGCCTCCTTGTTTCCATCATTTTTGTCTCCTTGATCTTTCTTCCAAGACCAACAATCTTTCTTCTTATGACCTGGTTTTTCATAGTACCAGCAATCATTTGGCCCTTTAGATTCGGACCTCTTTCCCTTTGATTTTCCTCTTGATTTCCCATGATTTTCAGAGTTGTTTCCTCTATCTCTTGTTCTGCCTCTGCTTTCTGTGTTCAATACACTACCCGATGTGGATGCCCCTGAGCTTTTCCTACGAATTTTCTCACTCAATATAACACCAATAACATCATCATACTTTAGGGTATTAGAACTAGAAACAGAATTACTAACAGCCATTACCAAGCCATTCCAGCTTTCTGGAAAAGAACACAAAATCAAGAGAGCCCTAACCTCTTCATCGAAAGTAATTTTAACTGAGGTTAATTGACTTGTAACTGTATTAAACTCATTCAAATGATCAGTAACTGATCCACCTTCTACCATTTTCATATTAAATAAATGCTTCATAAGAAATACCTTGTTTGAAGCTGAAGGCTTTTCATACAACTTCGCTAGGGTTTCCATCAGATCTTTAGCTGTCTTTGCTTCAGTAATATTGAATGCCACCGATTGTGCCAGGCATAGATGAATACTCCCCAGTGCCTTCCTATCCAAAATATCCCAATCTTCCTGAGACATTGATTGCTCTTTCTTGGCTACTCCCTCTAATGGCCGCCATAGATCCTTCTGATAGAGATAATCCTCCATTTGCATCTTCCATAACTGAAAGTTCTGCCCATTAAACTTATCAACCTTCAGCCTACCCTCGTCTGCCATTTCTCCCACTTAACCGAGAGACTCTCCCACTAACTCATGAGACCTGCTTCAAAGAATAGATGAAAGAACGAATGAAATAACCTCGCTCTGATACCACTTGTTAGGATTAACAAGGCAGAAATAACAATTATGTGCAAATATAACTAATATCAGAAAATAATAAACCACATAGAATAGAACACAAGACACACAAATTTAACGTGGTTCACCCAATCCCTAGGCTACATCCACCAACAGCGAGTCCAATATTATTATTATCCAGTGATTACAACTTGATTACAATCCGTAATCCCTTACAGCCCAATTCTGCCGCAAGTACTAAAATCATACATAATGAAAATCCCTAACCCTAAGCCATATTATACAATATTTTCCCGCTTTAGGGTTAGAATGAGTTATAAGTAGTCGGCCCAAAAAATTGAAAAAAGTAGTCAGCCTCAAAAAAAAATTACTGTATAGTACTTTCCTAAATAGTACTTTCCTGATTAGTCACCACAAGCTAACACCCATACTGGAAGAGATTGTTGAACTTGAGGGTGTGAAAGATTTTATGGGTTGGCATTGTTGGGATCCTGGTGAAGGGCATGGCAATATTTATATCAGAGTGATGCAGTTAACGCTTGATGATGGTTTACTCGTCCCAACAAAATCAGTGAAAGATTTTATGGGTTGGCATTGTTGGGATCCTGGTGAAGGGCATGGCAATATTTATATCAAAGAAATGCAGTTAACGCTTGATGATGATTTACTCGTCCCAACTAAATCCAACTATGTCCATATGGTCCAAAAGCAGCACAGAGTTTTCAATGAATATTACTACCAACGTCTCCACTTGGCTTGGGATTTGAGCATTGATGAGTTTGATGTTTGGTTTCATTGGGATCCTAGTGACTCTCGGCATGGCAACAATTATATCAAAGTGGAGCAGCAGAAGCTTGATGGAGAGTTACTTTTCTCGCTTTCTTACAAGTGCATGGTCATGTTGCGGCTTGAGGTTTCCAGTGGATACAGTTATAAGTGTCTGCGTTTAGTTTGGAATCCTGGAGTATTAATGATGGATTGCTTGAGGACAAGCAATCTTTGGGCAGTGAGGATTTGTAATGTCCCCATTTTTAATAAATTATTTTTAATTAATTACTGGTCCCAAAATTTAAATAATAATATAAATGGACCTTTAATTAATAAAAGGGGGCCCATTATTATTATTATCATCCGTAGGTGTTTGTCGTGTCGGCATTCTTTTGTAAACCCTTGAGAGTTTCTCCGAAGGGATATTTATGACCGGCATGTAGGATGTATTTTTCATGTTGAGATTTATATTTGATTTTTATTTGCGAATTCTTGTTGGGATTCTACTGGCTACCATTTCGGAGGTGAAAGATCCTCCCTATTTGGTTCTTTGCAATTTCGGTGGTTCACAACCACCTTAGTCTATCGTCAGGAATATCACTCCGATATTTCACTGTGTGCCAAATTTGTTGTGTTTTGTTTTGTTTTGGATCTGGCAAATTTGAAACACCATCTTTGTATACATCTACAAAAATCTATTTGCATCTTTGGCATTAATGCAACTAGTGGCATCGTTGGTACTTGGCATTCGGTATTCTGTGGCACTATTATTGTTTGAATTACTCCTGGCATCATTAGCACCTGGCATTTTATCTCTAATTGGATGATCAAGAGTTATATAATCATATTGTTATTTCCACTGTGCATTACTTGTTCCCATATTGTTGAATTCTGGAGATTTGTCTCAGTTTAGCATCGGGGTGAAGGAAGTAAAGTGGGTCTGGGCACATCAAAGTACCAGACGTAAGCATTTGGGCATATTGTACGAACTCCTCTATCGCCATACAGCCTGCAGCAATCACCATATGACATCATCACCGCACGACCCAGACAACCCTCTCCGTACGATCACCCTCTCCGTACGGCCTCCAAGCCACCAACCATACGACCATTCCATTCGTGGCTCATGCTTCCGTACGACTTGGGAAACAATCACCGTATGGTCTTGTGTACCGTACGGCCTCAGGCAAATAGTGTGCGAGCCCCCCTGAATCTCCCTCACCGTACGACCATGAAACTTCTCCCTCACCATATGACTTGTCTACCGTACGACTTGCGTAGCCATCCCACCATATGGTCATCTCCTGTACCGTACACCACTACTGCCAGGAAATGCCATTGTTGCTCCTTGCACGGTATACCTTTGGAGTAAGAGAGTCCGTTCAGGTTCAAAACATTACAGTCATTTACTATTGTGAAGACCCTAGCAATATGATAGACATCTATTTCACCAAGGCATAGAAAATACCTATGACATACAACATGGGGCTAAACTCCATTTTTGAAAACTCTTAAAAAGGGATCAACTAGAATAGTAGCATTATCATTGTCTACAATGAGTTTGAAGGCTTTTTTTCAAGGAGTCTAAGAATGAGATTTTCTATCTATTATGCCATATATGGAAAAATAAATTTGATCAACAAGTTGTTCTAGTAAAAGTGGGAAATGTTAAGAAAATATTTTGACTTGATGTCAGTAGGTCTACCAGTTGGTCTATCTCCTAGAGGCATTGCCCACCAAATTGGTCTTATTCCAGTGCTAGACTTACAAATCAGATTTCTTACAAGATGACTCCTCTAGAAAATGAGGAAATGAGGAAATAGATTACTGAATTATTAGAAAAGAGAAAAGCATAAGCCCATGTGTCACACCTGCTTTACTCTTACCCAAGAAAGGGGAGAAATGGAGATTATGTATGGATTCTAGAGCCATTAACAATACCATTATGAAATGCCGATATTTGTTGCCAAGAATGGACGACTTGTTAGATTGTCTAGCAAGTTCCAAAATCCTTTCCAAAATTGACCTCAGAGGTAGATACCATTAGATTCAGATTGGCAAATGAGATGTGTGGAATATTGCCTTCAAAACCAAGGATGGACTGTATGAGTGGGTAGTGATGTTGTTTGGTTTGTCAAATGCTCCAACTACCACCATGTGGACAATATGTCAGGTATTTAGACTACACATTAGAAAATTTGTCATGGTCTATTTTGATGATATCTTGACTTCTAGTAAAAATATGGAGGAGCATGTAAAACATTTGAGGGTGGTGCTTCATACACAAAGAAAAAATTTGTTTATCAATCCTGAAAAGAGTATTTTGCAAAGAATGAGTTGGTCTTCGTGGGTCTAGTGTTATTTGGATTGAGCATAGATCCTAAAAACAGTTAAGGACATTCTTGAGTGGCCTACTCCTTAAAGTATGACAGAGGTAAGAAGCCTCCATGGAATGGTGAATTTTTATAATATATCCATTAGGAATTCAATAGAATAAGTGCACCTATGACAGATTGCACAAGAGGAAAGGCCTTTAGTTAGACCAAGGCAATTGACTTGTGTTTTGAGTAGCTCAAAAGGAAGATAGTTGAGGTTCCAATTCTTGCATTACCAAATTTTGAAAAGCTTTTTACAATTGAGTGTGATGCTTCAAGAGTTGGTGAAGTGCTAAGCCAAGAAGTTAAACATGTGGCCTTTTTCAATGAGAAATTAATTGATGCCTTAAAGAAGTATACTACTTATGATAAAGAATACTATGATGTTGTTCAACATTAAAATATTTGAAGCACTATCTTCTACATAGGGAATTCATTTTGATGACTGACAATGAAGGTTTGAAGTACATTTATTTTTAGGGCAAGATGTCCCACAAACATGCAATGTGGGCTTCATTTTCGCACTCATATACATTTTTTGTGTAGCATAGGAGCGGTAAATCTAATGTGGTGACTGATGCTCTAAGTATAAGACATCATTGTTGGTTGTAATGTGTAGCAATATGAATATGTAGTAGATCCATATTGTAGAAAAAATTATGCAATTCTAAGTAGTCAAGACTAGAAGGGTGTGCATTCTTGTGAAGACTATTTGTTTGCACATGGTTTTTTGTTTAAGGGATTTCATCTTTTTATTTTCTTTGTATCAAGGTGAGGAAAACTAGTAAAGGAGATGCACTCAAGTGGACTTGGCAGACACTTTGGACGGGATAAGACCATTGAATTGGTGAATGAAATTTGTTTGACCAAATATGTGAAGAGATGTTAATAAGTATGTTAATACTTGTAGGGTGTGCCAAATGGAAAAAGGAGGACGACAAAATATTGGCCTCTACATGCCTCTACCAGTACCAAAAGATCCATGGAATGATATTTCCATGGATTTTGTCTTGGGCCTGCCAAGAACCTAGAGGATTTGATTCGGTACTTGTAACAGTTGATCATTTTTTTCTAAAATGACCCACTTTGTACCTTATAAGAAGACCAATGATGCAAGTCAAATAGTCTAATTGTTTTTTAAGGATATATTGCAGTTACATGGTATTCAAAAAATCATAACTAGTGATAGGGACAAAGTTCTTAAACCACTTTTGGAGAACCCTATACAAGAAGTTGGACATCAAGTTGCAATACAATTCAACATACCACCCCCAAGCCAATGATCAAATTGAGGTAAAAAATAGGAGTTTGAGCAATCTATTGAGGTGCTTAGTTGGTGATAACCCTGCGGAATTTGGTTTTGTCTCATGTTGAATTAACCTATAACCTTAGCATTAACAAATCTAATGATAAGTTTGCATTTCAAATTGTGTTTAGCACAAATCCTAAAAGAAATGTGGATTTAATGGATCTGCCTGCAAAGTTGCAAACACACAAATCAGCTAGGATACTACATTTTTTGTAGAAAACATTCATGAGATACATCAAGAGTTAAACACAAATTGTAGACCATGAATGACAATTATAGAAAAATTGTCCATATGCATACGAGAAAACAAATCTTCCAAGAAGGTGAATTGGTCAGGGCACATTTGTACAAAGAAGGGTATCCTCAAAATGCCTATAACAAACTAAAACCAAAGAAATTGGTCTGTGCAAAATTAAGAAAGTGATAAATGACAATGCTTATGTGCTTGGTCTTCCTAAGAATTTAGACATCAACCCTATTTTTAATGTTTTCAATTTTGACACATACTCTATAGGAATAAATGAAGATCAATTAAACGAAGAACAATACAACAAGGAAAGCAATTGACGTAGTCAAGGATGGTGGATCCAGTTAAGGACAGTATAAACCTTGTAGCCAATACTCAACATAGTGGAATACTCAACAACACAACAACAAAATAATTGTTTAACTCTAATTTTTATTAACATGCCCGGTTGTAAGGCCTTCCGGGTTAGGGCCAATTACAATCAAAAACAATTTTGCAAGATCCACACAGATCTAATACAATCTCAGCTAGTTCAGCTCTAAAAACAATCAACAACTAATGGAAACCCTAAGGCAGATCTAAACTTGAGCTCGCAAGCCTCCAAGCAATCTCCTTGTCTCCAAGTGTGCAAACCACTAGCTTTGCAACTACAAACTATCAAATAACAATCTAATCTACAAGATCATGCAAGATCTTTCCCACAACTTCGCCAACTCCAGCTTTCAGAACCTCAGATCCGATTCACTAAGTCTTCCAAGTCATGAACTCCACTCCTCTTGATGATCCCCCTAAACATCTACCCAAACATACTATAAATACTAATCATCAGCCACAAGTCGGTTGGATGAAACCATTAACTCCCCCAACAATTATTAAATTCAATACAAGTCGGCTTCAAAATAGCCTTACAAACATTTAATTCAACATGTCGGCCTGTAACAATAGCTACCAAAAATAAATGCACCAAGTCGGCCCAACAAATCACACAGAACTCCAGTCGATAAACCAGAACTACCAAGCAATAGTGAAATAACCGAGCATGCCAGGCATCACCGAGCACCAGTGTCGACCAAGCACCACAAGCATCGTCGAGTAACACTTTCACCGAGTGCCAGAGATTACCGAGTTCCTTCAGCGACCAAACTTCCTTCAATGACCGAGACCATCGGTCAAGGCTGCAACTGAGTAACACCAGCCAAACAACACACCTCCCATGCAGATTCACTGAGTACCCTAGAATGCCCCTACATCAAACACCCTAGGTTCGAAAAGATGTTCATATGTGAGAAGAACATCTCCTAGGATTCAACACATAAACCCCGAACTGGTTCTTCACATACAAGTCCTCCACCTTTTCAATTTGCATACTCTTCCACTTCAACTTTCTCTCTCTCTCTCTCTCTTCAAGTCTTTCCTTGACAACACACAAGTCTGTTCTCCATACTAATCATTCATTTTCTCTGGATCTACCAACACTTAGGCTTCTCCCACCGAGCATTGTATCCAGCAAAGGCATCAAGGAAAACTTCCCGTCATCCTTCTCAATAGTAAACACATTTCTGACACAGTCATACATAGCTTTGCAATCATATTGCCAAGGTCTACCGAGCAATATATCACAACTATTCATCTTCACAATGTCACATAACACAAGATCCTTATACTGGCCAATCTGAACATCAATAAAGCATTGTTCTCTTACTTCTAGAGCATGAACATCTTGTAACCAGCCAATCCTATAAGGACAAGGATGTTTCATTCTATTCAACCCAAGTTTCCGAACCATGTCCTCAGCAACAAGGTTATCAGTACTACCACTATCAACAATAACATCATAGAGTTTACCTCCATACTTGCATCGGGTCCTAAACAAGTTACTCCTCTGACAAGGTTCCTCCTTTGTACCGAGCAATGTTTGCCGAAGTAGCAAGTTCTTAGATTCAGGTTCATTCTCATTCACCACAGTAGTTCGTCGGTCACCAAGCTTCTTGTGTGCACACTCAAAAGAATGGTGTCCTTCCTCTCCACAGTTATAGCAAGTACCCTTAAAGATAACTCTAGCTGTCTTCTTCTTCGGTTCCACAGGTTTCTATTCATCTTCTGCATCAGTCGGTTTATCCTTCACCGAGTGATCAATCTTTTCCTTCCCTCGGGGATTACTATGTTGTTTCCTCTTCAACTTATCTTCTTCCTTCAGAGCATACTGATAAGCATCTTCAACAGAATCAATCTTCAGCATACCAAGTTCATTCTGAATATTGAATCTCAAACCATTCACATACCGAGCTACCTTTTCCTTACCAAGATCTCGGCGTCTAGATCGAATAGTAAGTTTGTAGAACTCCTTGGTATAATCTTCAATAGACAGATCCTTCTGCTTCAGATTCTGCAACTTCTTAAACAAGTCAAGCTCATAGTCAGAAGTTATGAACTTAGCTTTCAACTTAGTCACCATCGCCTCCATCGATTGATCTTCATTTCACCTTCATCTTCTCTATCTCTTTGTAGTTCTTTCCACCAAAGAGTAGCATGTCCTTTCAACTTTGTCTGTGCTAATCTCACTCGAAGAGGATCTTCAATTTCTTCCAGCTCAAAGAAATCTTCAAGTTCACCAATCCAATCAATCAAGTTCTTGGGCTTCAAAGTAATAGAGAAAGTAAAAACTTTCATTCGATAACTACTACTTAACCAAGCTCCAGATCTAGGCAACTGAGCAGTTTTGTCTTCACTAGATCTATCCCTCTGGTCATCACCACTAGATCCAGCAGGTTCAAAGTCTTCAGCAGCTTCCTCATAACCATCTTCAATACCAACATTCTGAAGTACACTAGCAACAACTCTCATGATCTCGGCGACCATGTCATTCTTCATCAACTCCATCTCAAATCTGAAATCTAATTTCACCTTCTCTGTAATCCTAGATTCAACAGTATCACAAAGATTTGCAAGTACTCTAGGGTCCAATCTTCTCGGAGGCATCCTTAAAGATAAGAGAAACCCTCTGCAACAAACCCTACACCGACCACCTTGTGGCAATCTCCAAGTTGTATGCAAGTCAAATCTCAACCTGCCACCTTGAACAAACAACTAGGGCAAGATCCACAAGTTCAGTGCTCCAAATCTGCAATCCAGATCATACGATCTCTTCACCAACAAGATTAGCCTTGCTAGGTCAACCTTCGCTCCACAAGATCAACTCTTGCTCTGAGACCACCTGACGCAGTCAAGGATGGTGGATCCAGTTAAGGACAGTCCAAAACTTGCAGCCAATACTCAACACAGCGGAATACTCAACAACACAACAACAAAATAATTGTTTAACTCTGATTTTCATTAACATGCTCGGCTGTAAGGCCTTCCAAGTTAGGGCCAATTACAATCATAAACAATTCTGCAAGATCCACACAGATCCAATACAATCTTAGCTAGTTCAGCTCTAAAAACAATCAGCAATTGATGGAAACCCTAAGGCAAATCTAAACTTGAGCTCGCAAGCCTCCAAGCAATCTCCTTGTCTCCAAGTGTGCAAACCACTAACTCTGCAACTACAAACTATCAGATAACAATTTGATTTGCAAGATCATGCAAGACCTTTCCCACAACTTTGCCAACTCCAGCTTTCAGAACCTCAGATCTGATTCGCTAAGTCTTCCAAGTCATGAACTCCACTCCTCCTGATGATCCCCCTAAACATCTACCCAAACATCCTATAAATACTAATCATCAACCACAAGTCGGCTGGATGAAACCATTAACTCCCCCAACAATTATTAAATTCAATACAAGTCGGCTTCAAAATAGCCTTACAAACATTTAATTCAACATGTCGGCCTATAACAATAGCTACCAACAATAAATGCACCAAGTCGGCCCAACAAATCACACAGAACTCCATTCGATAGACCAGAACTTCCAAGCAACAGTGAAATAACCGAGCATGCCAGGCATCGCCGAGCACCAGTGTCGACCGAGCACCACAAGCATTGTCGAGTAACACTTTACTGAGCGTCAGAGATTACCGAGTTCCTTTAGCGACCGAGCTTCTTTCAATGACCGAGACCGTCGGTCAAGGCTGCAACTGAGTAACACCGGCCAAATAACACACCTCCCATGTAGATTCACCGAGTACCCTAGAATGCCCCTACATCAGCAATGACTGGACAAAGCACATAATAAAGAAGAAGAGGGAGCAAATTGAATGAGCGTTGGATTCTAAATCAATTACTACATGGTCCTAGGCATACAAATTGTACTTTGTTAACTGGAAAAATCTCTCGGATTCATAAAACACTTGGATTAGGGAGGCCGATTTACTTAAGAACATCAAGGCAACTCCCTTATAGATGGGGGGGATGATGCAACTATCTCTTAACAGTTGTGGCAGAGTAGTCTACCTAGGTAGCTAAATTGGGAGTTGATCTTTCTGTTTTGAACTACTATTTCTTAGACTTTGTAATCTCCATAGATAGGAGATAGTTTAGGAGATTAGTTTTGGTTAAGGAAGTAATTTAGGGGTGTGTTATTAAACAAAAGTGGGAGCTGGAATCATAGGAAGTCAGTTTTTGAAGATGCAATTTTCTATTACTAAATAATGAATACAGTAAAGAGACTTTTTGGAGTATAAGTCTTATCATTTTTGTTTGTCTCTATTCTAGTGTTCCTCTGTTATACAAAGGATGTGTTTACAAATTTGCAAGATCTGAGGATTGTCTACATCAACATCTAAGACAAATTGGAGCATACATTTTAACTTTCATTTATAATTTTAAATCTTCTATTTTTATAATGTATAGCTCTATCTATTTACTAGGTTTTCATAGGTTGCTAGTTCATCCACATCTTAGATAAATTGGAGCACATCATCCTTCATATACTCAATAAAGCATAGTACATTGCAATAAAAAAAGGCATAAATTAATATATGGGCATTGCAACTTGCACGTCGTTTCACACAAAAGACATGACTACAAATAAGGGGGCATGAAATTGTAGGATATAGAACCAAAGCATGCTATCTCGAGTGCTTCCACTTCCCAATATATTGCACTTTAGATGTCTAAAATCCAAGACACTTTCATTGCAAGTGGCAATGGCACTAGCATTGTTTGTGGTTCATCTAATGTTCCTTTATCATCTAATAATGATGGTGATATTGATGATTTAGAAAACACATTTGATGATTACAATTAATTGTCAAACTTAATATCATTATTTTAATATTGAACAATGACCTGGAAGATTGAACAATAAACATTTTATGATATTTAAAATTTATGTTTTAAATGGCATTCTAAGTTTATGACACTTTTGTTGTTTATATTATGTTATGTGATATTCTAATCTTTATTTACTCACTCCTTAAGATAATTCTTAGTCCAAACATAATGATGTGATTTTCTAAAATGCCTTTTAGATGCAACAAAACTTCTAGTTGTTAAATGGTCACCAATTACAGCACACTGAATGGCTGCAATGAAAACAATTAGCTCACTTATAAATCTATAACTCCTATACATACCTTGCTAGAAGAACAATTAGATGCAAAACACATGGAGAATGGGCATAGCTTTTGTTGTTGAATATTGTGCCTCCAAAATTGTAAAATACTCTCAACCAACAGCTTAATGAGGATGGTCTGCCTACCTTCTGCTAAAGTCTAGATTTATATGTTTGTGGAATGTCCCCATTTTAACGCCTTCATAAACTTTCAAAGGTTAGCCAATTATTAGTGGTCCTCGAAGGCTTATGTGGTGATTAGGGGGGGCTTTGAAGGCGATTGAGGATTAATCATTTGACCCTTTGGGTGTTTATTTTAGTACTCTTTAACTCAGTGCATCAATTATTTGTGGTTTGTGTTCTAAAGGTCTTTTGGTTTTCGTTCATACATTATTTTTAGTAAATCACTTCAATATTTGGATCCATACTTACTATTAATGGTAAGTCATCTGGGTCAAAGGGCACCACAATTATATCCAAACAATTAGCCAGATTAGTTGTTGGATTAATATTTGGCATTTAATGGAGTTTAATCATTTAATTTAATTAATTAAAATCTAATTAAATTAAATCTTTATAATTAAAGGGGATATAAGAGGTCAAGTGTGCATTTAATATGTTAATACCATAAAGTATTTAATTATTATGTCAAATGGGGTGCCAACATATGAGATTATAAAGATATTAAAGCGACTTTATATTAATGAAGAAATTATATAATCCAAAAACTCAATGAGAGGATTATAAAAGGTGATTTGAGGAAGTCATTTAAAATACTTCTAATTTTTTTTTTTAAATTAAGAAATTTGAGAGAAATCTAAGGACAAGAACCTTTGAGGTTCATTAGTTTTGTGGATGAAACCCCATTCAGCGTATTGGGTGGATTTATTCCAAAATTGACAGTGCTTATTTGATCAGTCGTAAAGATTTGATGAATTTGTGAATATTTGAAAATTTTATGAATTTTTGATAGCATGCTACAATGATTTGTACTGTTGCTACTATATTTTGTACAACTACCTTGGCAAGTCAATTTTCAGTCTGATTTTTCTAGGGTTTTGGATGAAGTCTATTTGCAAGTGGAAGACATATTGCTTGTAATGTCCCCTGCTAATTTAACAATAATATTTGTAGAAAAAATAAGGAATATGTAATGAACTGAAAAAATTGACTATTTCCAATCCATATCATAAGACTAGTCTTATTAGTGCTTCAATTCTTAAGAAGGGAGAAGACATTGGAGGCAAACCAAAGCGCTCAGAGACCATTGATAGGCTCCCTCAAAGTTTACAGACTCAGCCTTTAACCTGTCTCAAGCTCAAGCTCTCAAGGTTAAAGAGGAAGCTGGTCCCTACCCTATCTTTGGAGCTACCCTATTAGATTTAGATTGCCCCTCTTTGGCAGCCTCTGCCCTTCCATTCTCACGTCTGAAGTAGTAACAGAATCCAGTTTTATATTATATTTGGGATTTCCTAATTATCACAATTCCTTATAAACATATGGTTAGAGGGTCTGCTATTAATTGATTAACACAACAGAACATTCTATTTATTCATTATAGATAACTCTATCACTCATTGTCTGGGTCGCCATTGTTCCAATGACAAGAAATATTAATCCATATTCTTCTTATTGCTATAGGGTTCGATAATGATCCCTTCCTTCTCAGAAGACCTATATATACATATTTTATTTCCCTTGGGTCTAATGTTAGCGACTATCAATCTGCGACAGCATGCAGACCTGTGGTTTCAATGTTTATATAATTTCTTTGATCACGTCTTTAGACTGTGATCACAAAACGTCTATTAAATATTTAGGGGCTATCACATTGTTTCAGATTTGGGGGTTTATTTGCTATATTTTTATAATAGCTTAAAGAAGAGGGTTTGCAGATGAATGCCATGTTTTGTAAGGGTTTTATGTGATTGTTGGCATCTATCATCATTCAGGTTTGTGTTTCAGACTTGGCAAATTTATGTCTGACCTGGGTGCATAGTTGGAAAACTCACCAAAGCCAAAAACTCACCAAGGCCTGAAAAAACAATTCGGTAAAAACTTGGCCAGTTTTCAGCAAAAACTCGAAAAAAAAACTCGGGAACTTAAACAATTGCTTAAATTTAATTAGAAATGCAATTTTTTGCAAAATTCAATGAGAAGATGCATCCAATGAGTCAATATACGAAAACACAAAAGAAACAGGCTTAGTCTAGATATATTTAAACACAAAGTGGATACAAAATTGCATTCTCGTGAGGAATGCTGATGGCTGGAAGCAAAATAGTAAATAATTTATGTAAAACTAAAAGTAAATACATCATTACAATTATATCTTTCTCTTCCCAGCTCTAGTAAAAACTAAGGGAGAGGTAGAACTAGAGGGTTTAGTCCTAGAAGTCGGCATTGGGCATGACTCTACCTCCTCGCTCGGTATCTCTGACTCAATCTGTGGCTCGTCCATCTTGGATGTAGCTCTGCCTCTAGCTTCTCCTACCACTAGCAATGACTACTCATTCAACTCAATGTCATCCAGTGTGAAACCAAATCCACCCCCTCCTCCATAGCTTGCCTCTCCAAATCATTGATGTCATCCTCTTCAAAAATCACCTCAAATCCGCTTCAAATCAATAGAAATCAGTTTGCAAGTGTTTGGAAGACTATTTCCCCCTCTCAGCAAAATACAAGTGAAGAAATGAGAAATGAAATTAATTTGGGCCGTTTTATGCCTTTAAGTGCTGTTACAAAACTACAGCCAAGTTTTTAACAAAAACTCGCCGAGTTTTTGGCAAAAACTCAATAAGTACTCGGCGAGTTTTTGGTGCCGGTAAAAGTCATAAAAACTCACCAGGCCAGAAAACTCAGCCAGTTTTTGCTACTCAGAGAGTACTCTGCCAGTAGTACATGGTTTACTGCTGCAACTCAGACTCACTACTGATATGAATCTCTGAGAAAGTGAAATCTAGTTTCAGACCTCGAGATGTATAGAAAACTACCATTATGATCTGCCAATGCAATTAGGTTTATGCAAGGAGCTGCTGGGCCATCAATCATATCTACTGGTCAAGGAGCTTCTGGACTGATATTTGTATCTCAATTTAATGCATGCAATGTTGCTGTTATATTAAGGAATTCCAATAAGAACTTGTCTTAGTCTGATATTATCTGAAAAATCTTCCTTGATGATAATATTGTTGTCCTTAATGGTTATATGTATGTTGGATAAAAACATCTCAGTTCTTACTAAATATTTCGAACATTATCATCTTGCAACTGAAAACAATAACTAAATATACATGCAAGCAAACTGTTTGTCTAAATGTCTGAGAACTGAATTATGGATGCAAGTATCAAAACATCCAGATCAAGGGGGATATTACAGTTTGTCATGGTTTTTGACTTCTGACTCTCACTGTCCCATTCCCACAAATACAATTTAAGAGTGGATTGAGCTCTGTGTATGCTTGGAAGCATTAGAGATGGCCTTTTCATAAATTGTCCAGTGTTGTAGATTCAAGATGTCCTCTAATAATATTTCTAACAAACCTTGCCTCTGGCATCATCAATACTGACAAAATAAAAAGGTTTGCAACATTCATAGATTTGATTTTCTGCCAAACTAGAAGCCTGGGCCTCATAATATTTTCCAAATTTATATGCAATAAGCACAGGTGCTTCACTACATAGTTTGCAGGGAGCTCTGTGTCTTTAACTACAAAGTTCAGTGTTTCACTAATTCTTACCTTGGAGTATAGAATGACTTGAGGTTTAGCCCGAAATAGTTGCCAGGTTTCTTCAGCCGAGAGCCCCCAGAGTTTGAGATTCTCTATCTCTCCCTTTAGTGTTCCCATGCGGCTGGTAGCCACTGTACCTACAATATACGTGTACGCATTGCTTTCTTAGACTAAACTAACAGACAACTACCCTACTTTAAAAAAAAAGAAAGTGGGGGTCCCCATTTGCAATGGGGCGTGTGTGTTTTACAGGACAACAGACTGCATATTGTCAAGGGCGACAACAATTCCACACTTGGGCCTAGGGTTGAGTTAAGGGTTAGTTATTAAGGTAACTAAGAAAGGGATCCTCAATCATAAGAGGAGAGAATGATAGCATAATGAAGAGGGATGGTGTACAGGCTTTGCTAGGTACGCCACCTCATGAGCATGGTTCAGACCACATGAGACCAAGGGGACAGAGCTTTCACTCTTGGGCTAAGTTACCAGATTCGCTCCTCCCAGCTGGAATTCGAAATTCGGTTCGCTGCAAATTCTGGTTCGGTTCGAATTTGCCCAAAATTCTGCCACAGTCAACCAAATTCGCTCCAAATTCTCTCAGAAGGACCCGGTAAGAATTTTGGACGAATTTCGAAGACTTTTGATTTGGATGGAGGAACCCAAAATGAATTTGGGGCGAATTTGGGGAGAATTTGATTGAAAATGTCATTTTCATTGACTTTTTCATTAATTTTATTTGCCAACTTAGGTTTGTTTGACCCTCCAACCCTAAAAGTGACCACCAAAAAGACCAAAAAAGTTGTTTTATATGTCATTTGTGCATTTTGTTATGTCATTTCTACTAAAATGTTAATACGTGGTAGTGTATTTTGCTATGTTGCTTTAGTATTAGCATAGTGGTGTATGGACTTATTTGCTGCTATATATATATATATATATATATATATATATATATATATATATATATATATATATATATATATATATATATATATATTCTTGTATGGACGAACCCAAAACGAATCCGAACCCAACCCAAAAAAAATTTGGACGAATTTCGAACCCGAATCTCGAACCCGCATCCGTACTAGAATCCGAACCGGCAACTTAGCTCTTGGGCTTAGGATAGGAAATAATTAAGGCACCTCATCATGTCCTTCCTATCTCAGCCCTCATTATGGTTAAGCCCATGAGAATTACGTGCTATAAGTGTATTTCTGTCTTAACCACAAAAATGGATGTATTACTTGTATTATGATTATATTATTATCTAATTTGGTTGCAGATTTCAAGACAGGGTTATCTCATCTTATTTCTAGGTTAGGGTTATATCTCTAACTATACTGTGTTCTTTGTTTCATTTCGATTTTGTGAATTTTAAGCAAATAAAAAAGGCAATCCGAGAAAAGGACATTACACTACTGACCTGGTTTACTGATTTTAATAATTTCTTTGAGGGCATACATGACAATCTTTTATAAAAAAAGACTGACTCAGATCACTACATCAAACCCAAGGCTACAGGTTCGAAAAATTTTGGAGGCTGGAAAACTTGGTTGCTGAAATCATATTTAATTGTTCACTCCTTCCTCTAGGATAACTCTCATTCTACATAATGATGCGAATTTTTGAAATGCCTTTCAGATGCAATAAAACTTCTGGCTATTAAATGGTCACCGATTACATCACACTGACTTACTGCAGTGAAAGCAATTAACTCACTTAAAAATTCAGTAGCTACTATGCATACCTTGCTTGAAGAACAATTAGACACAGAATGCATACCAGGGGAGGATGGAAGTAGCTCTTGTTCTTGAATATCGTACCTCCAGAAATGTAATATACTCACAACCAACACCTTGATGCAGAGGGACTGCCCCTTCTACTAAAGACAGGATTAATATTTTGTTGTGGCTTTTGAGTCCTGACTACCACTGTCTAATACCCAAAAATACAAATTAGCATTGAATTGAGCTCTTTCTGTGGTTGGAAGCATTAGAGAGGGCATTTTCATAAATTATCGAGTGTTGTAGATTCAGGATGTCCTCTAATAACATTTCTAACAAACCTTGCCTCTGGTATCGTCAATACTACCAAAAGAGAAAGGCTCTGGCCATTAATGGATTTGATTTTCTGCCAAACTAGAAACCTGGGCCTAATAATCTTTACAATATTCATACTCAACAAGCAGGGGTGCTTCACTACATAGTTTGCAGGGAGCTCCATGTCTTTAACTACAAATTTCATCATTTCACTAGTTCTTACCTTGGAGTAACAAAGGACTAGAGGTGCAGAGCGACATAGTTGCCAGGTTTCTTCAGCCGAGAGCCCGGAGAGTTCGAGATTCTCTATCTTGGCCTTTATCGTTTCCACATGGCTAGTAGCCACTGTACCTACAATATATTTGTACACATTGCTTTCTTTATTGGCGCCAATCTCTTGAATGAGATCAGCTTGGGCAGGCGTTAGAGAAGCGCATTGCAGAAAGGACGGATTTATCTGTAAGAGTTGGAGGAGCTTCGTGCCCTGAAAACCCCATCTCTCCCAGAAAACAACCGAGGGCTTCAGAGTCTTCTCCAGGTTTTAACTGAAAAGGAAGGAGGCTTTAAGCAGGATCTAATGAGGAACTCCTAGGACTGAAATACAGTTTAAAAGAACTACATCTTGGGAAGAAGTTCGTTCTCGAGGCTGATGCTCAGGATGCAAGGATTGCTCACCAAAAACTTAACCAGAGTTTCACCTTGAAAGCCAAAATCTTTCAACTTGAATCTGTTCAGTAGCTTAACAGATTTTTGTTTTTTCCTTTGGTTTTTTGAATTTACAGTTCTTTCAGCTTAAATCAGATTTATCCTTTGCGAGGTTGCAAGTGATGCTTTGTAATAAATTTGCACTATCCTCTGAATGTCTTGCACAGCCGTGGTAAATCCATGTATGTGATTTCATGTTACCTGCGATCAATAGAACTGTGTGACACTTCTGTAAGCTTCGGGGAATATTTCTTGACTTTCTTTTATTTTGCCCGTAAGTTTCAGATGGAAGGTTTGTGGTGATGAAGTTTAAGATTTACTGTGGTATTGTACAAAATGCAAGGATCGGGTTGTCTGGAACTTTGGTTGGTGATCTTGGCAAGCTTACCAGTCTTCAGTACCTGTACGCCTCTCCAACCAGCTTAAAATATGGCTCTGGTGTGATGTTTTCTAAAACCCTAGATTTCATTTTTTTGTAATGAACCTCAAGTTTTCACTCCCTGTGAAATCTTATCTAGGTAACCCTGGAAAAAGATTTTGTTGCCTTTATTAGTTTATAGCTCACGCTACACTTATAAGTTGTGTGTATTATCTTGCACCGTCCGGAGATTGGGGGACACAGCCATGGAAGAAACTAAATGATCTGCAATAGAAAAGAATTTCCCGACAGATGCCTCAGATTGGATGCCATCTGATGGTATCAGAAGTAATGGACAGTCATGAACTTGATTTAGAGTATGATATAGGCATTTAGCATTTGTTTTTCTCCAGGCAAAGTACCGCTTATTCTCTCAATCATGGAGAATACTGCCCACCATTTTTATCTCAAGCCTACAGCATGCCCATTTTGTTCATCTAACAGGTGTGGAGATTGAGTAGGGTTGAAACTGTGTGTCTTTTACTGCCTCCTTCTGGGTACCTTCACATTAATGAAATCGTCAGTCAGAAAGAACATAGCTTTCCAAAACACTTCCAAGCCTTCTCTGTACAATCTCCAAGTCTTCTTGATACCGTGTAGAGACTGGAACAACAGTTATTGCTCAGTATGCCCTCACTTCACCAGCAAACTTGATCCCTGTGACAGTCTTGTTCTCCCCACACCAAGGAGATATAACCATCTTCTTAACAAAATCGAGCATCTTCTCAGGGCTAAACCCATTCCTTGGCCCCTTTACGAGCCTATCAGGATAAGCAACAGGCTGTTCCCACCCGACACGAAGACTTCATCCTGCTGGGTACCCACAGGAGAGCTACTCTTCTAAAGGAGGAACCCCACTTGAGACAAAATCTAGAGGCGATGACTTTGGGAAGGGATTGGTGAGTTTCCTAGTTTCTTTTGTTGTGCTAAATTGGCCATATTTATAACTAAATTTCAATTCAAAACAAGAATGAATTGAATCTCATTCTTAACTAGGTAGTTTAAATCCATCCCTCATCTGAACATTCACTTACTGCTTGTGAGAAATAGATCATTTAAGGAATGATTGGATTGGTAAATACCTTATTGTTCCATTTTTCCTGTAGACGTGACTAAATATTTTCTTTGTTTATGTGCAGTTGCGCTGCCTTCTGCTGCTGTGTGTGTTGGAAGAATGATTTTTTTATTGACTTCGAAGAGGAATTTGCAAAGGCTCAGTAGGTCTGCTACTGCTAATATTAGTGTTAGTTTTGTCTAATCTATGTTATTATTTTGTGTAGACTACTTTGATATATCAATTTTGTTATTTCTTTATAATAGAAAGTTAGGAAAGTGAAATCGCCACTTTTTACAGGCAACAAAAGCACCAACTACCACAATGAATGAACTGTAAACCGCAACACATACATGAATGCATTGACATGATAAGGGGCATATTTTCATTTGAGAGCTTTTGTTATTAGTGACACCACAGAGTTAAAAAAGTGGTTATTCTTTTGTGGTGCCATCTGAATGTAAGATTGGAAGAAAACTGATGCTTGAGCTCTCAGTTTGAGAGATCCACCGTGAAGCATATCTCTAGTTAGCTTTTAAGACAGTAGAAAAAAGCATGTCCATGTGTAGAGTTTTAGTCTAATTTTAATTAGCATCAATTTATGCTAAGATGATGAAGCATCAGATAAAAGGGATCAATAAAGTAAACTACCATTCTAATCTAAGTTGGCCAATTGCCACCACACAGTTAAAAAAGTGGTTATTCTTTTGTGGTGCCATCTGAATGTAAGATTGGAAGAAAACTGATGCTTGAGCTCTCAGTTTGAGAGATCCACCGCGAAGCATATCTCTAGTTAGCTTTTTAGACGGTAGAAAAAAGCATGTCCATGTGTAGAGTTTTAGTCTAATTTTAATTAGCATCAATTTATGCTAAGATGATGAAGCATCAGATAAAAGGGATCAACAAAGTAAACTATCATTCTAATCTAAGTTTGCCAAGTGATTCAGCTGTTATAGATGACAATATTGAGTTTCATCTTATTATCAATTGTGAAAAAAGAGAGTAGAACTGATAAATTTAAATTTGCTCCCTCATCAACCTCTACCATATAAATTGATTATGATGCCTGTTTCTACACCAAATAAGTCCAAAAGAAAGTATGCTGGAGGATTCTCTGTTTTGATGGATACAGTTTATATACACTAAGAAATTTTGAGGGGTTTACTGCTCATAATTCATAGCTTTAGGTTTTGCTTCCTATTATTAACCCATTTGACAATGGCTGTAATAATTTGGTCCATGTAAAGCTGAAAACTATATTTTGAAGGCATTGATTTATTTGGAAGTTTGCACATTGGGATGGTGTAAGAGATTTCACCCACAAAAATGCTTTAGGTTTGGAATGTAGACTGACACCTGAAATTGCAGTTAAGTCCCACACACAATGTTTTTGTCCATTTTCTGAGCCTTGAGGAAATACAGAGCACTTTAAAGTACTCAACTGTTATAGATGATAATATTGCATTCTGAAGAGTTTATTTACATCCACAGCCCATGGATCACAACACTGTGTGTAACATGACTGCAACATAAGTATTGGATCTACATTCTAATTCTCTATCTCAGACATTTTGTAGATGAATTCTCTGTGATGGCTCAACCGTGAATTTTGAAATAGATCAGTACTTTCTTCTTCCACATCAGCCACACTCACACAGATATTATCAATGGAAAATTCAAAAACAAAGAGAAGCCTCTTCAAAAGGTAGGGACTCCTGTGGCAGTAGTTTTTTTCAGATTTCCCTGTCGTCTAAAAGGAACTTGTGGGCCCGTGTCGGGTTCCTAAATCGTCTTTGTGGTGGCCTTCACTGTTTGGTAGCTCGCAGGCTTTGTGCCTCGCTGGGCTGCCTCACAGGTCTGAACCCTCCAAAAAGAAAAAGGAACTTGTAATCCATGTCTTCAAATCTTATATTTCCTGCTCACTAAAGGTCATTATCTAATATAGTTGAATCGCTTGGTCAAGTTGAGTCAGGACAAAATTATATGGCCTCTAGGTTTTAAGTGCTAGAGAAGCCTCTCACTTGGACCTTATTTCTCCAGCTGTAGTTCCAGACATCTCTGTCATACAGAATGAGCAGTTAATAATCTGTTTTGCTGCAAAACATTTTCCCCGTCACAAATTCAAATCCAAAATAATTTGATCATTCATTGCAGAACTGACAACTTCAAAATGCAATAAAACAGAGGTCTTTGTCATTCAGAACAGGGTAGAAATTTGAGTCTTCAACAAATATTTGGATGGTTTATTTGCTCTGCTATTTTATTTTGATCAGTTTCTTTAGCAGTGCGATTGGTTTTAGAAATTTATAAGATTGTTGAATGGGTATGTTAGGAATTTAATTGATCTTTTACATAAAGCACTCATGGATTTATGAAACTGAAACAAGACCAATTTAATAATTCAAGATTTGCAAGCCTGTGTATCAAAATCTTAGTTCATGGAATCTTTTCCACTTGAAAATTCATTTGATTTGCAGGGTGATGTAGCTTGAAATAGAGTTTGGAAGCAATGGCGTAGTGAAAGAGTGGAAAAGTCAATTGACTTAGCTGTGATTTGTTTAAAAGAACCAGTCCAAAATTTTGTAAAATTCAAAAAACTTATAAAGCATCTTTATAAATAGTAAAAAATTACATACCAACACATCTAACAAAAGTTTCAATTCGACAACACATCTAGAAAAAATCTCAATCAGAAAAATCTGTAAAATAAACAAAAACAAAACTGTTCTGCCACATTTTGGCAGGAACTTATATTGTACCTCCAGAAATGTAATATACTCACAACCAACACCTTGATGCGGAGAGCCTGTCTACCTTCTGCTAAGGACTGGATTAATATTTGTGTAGTGGTTTTTGAGTCCTGACTGCCACTGTCTCATTCCCAAAAATACAAATTAGCATTGAATTGATCTCTTTCCGTGGCTGGAAACATTAGAGAGGGCATTTTCATAAATTATCCAGAGTATTGCAGATTCAGGATGTCCTCTTATAACATTTCTAACAAACCTTGCCTCTGGCATCGTCAATACTGCCAAAAGAGAAAGGCTCTGGCCATTCATGGATTTGATTTTCTGCCAAACTAGAAACCTGGGCCTAATAGTCTTTACAATATTCATGGTCAACAAGCAGGAGTGCTTCACTACATAGTTTGCAGGGAGCTCCATGTCTTTAACTACAAATTTCATTATTTCACTAATTCTTACCTTGGAGTAACGAAGGACTAGAGGTATAGAGCGACATAGTTGCCAGATTTCTTCAGCCGAGAGCCCGGAGAGTTTGAGATGCTCTATCTTGGCCTTTAGCGTTTCCATACGGCTAGTAGCCACTGTACCTACAATATATTTGTACGCATTGCTTTCTTTATGGGCGCCAATCTCTTGAATGAGATCAACTTGGGCAGGCGTTAGAGAAGCGCGTTGCAGAATGGACGGATTTATCCGTATGAGTTGGAAGAGCTTCGTGCCCTGAAAACCCCATCTCTCCCAGAAAACAACAGAGGGCTTCAGGGTCTTATCCAGGTTATAACTGAAAAGGAAGGAGGCTCTAAGCAGGGATTTGATGAGGATTTCCTGGGACTGAAATACAGTCTTGAAGAACTCCATCTTGGGAAGAAGTTCGTTCTCGAGGCTGAAAGACAAGATGTTTGGATTGCTCGTCAAAAGCTTAACCAGTGTTCCACCTTGAAAGCCGAAATCTTCCAGCAGCTTGATTTTGGGTTCCAATATTCTTTCTGCGCTTGTGATGATTATTGACGGTTGAAAAACCATCATCTTGGCAATTTGTACTTCAGAGCAGCCGTATCTGTTCAACAAATCAATAATCTGTTCGACTTTGTCGAGAGTTTGAAGCCTCTGCAAGGAGGGTTGCCGTTTAAACATCCAAGTGATGTCGGCCGCAGATATGTTCAATTTGGTGGAGACAAAGTGTGAAAAGAGGTTCTGGGAATGAGAATCGATACTGATAAGGGTTGAATACAAATTGCGGAAGTGGAATTGTACAGCAAACAGTTTGCGGCAGAACATGGTGTTCCTGGAGTTGCTGCAACAAAGGGGTTCTCGGTAATCTGAAATAAACAAGGTTTGCCTTATATTGGACTACCTTTATGTTCTTTAATCTCTCTTTTTAAGTTTCTAGTGATTAAACTTCTTAATTTTAGCCAATTAAACTTCTTTAATATTTTTAATAATATTATATTTTACTATTTGATAAAATTAGATGTAAAATATTTAAATTAGATAGAAATTTATTAATAGTTTGAATGAAGTATTTTTGTAAAGGGAAGAACATTATTATTATTATTATTTAGTTCCTCTACAGCATTGGAAGTATAAAGGAAGCATTGTATTTAAACACTTATTAATAATTTTATTTTGTACTAATCACATTTGATACAAAATTTTATATTATTGGCCTAAAATTTTCTTTATATTATTAACTTAAAATTTGCAAAATCCATTTTAATAAACTTTTTTTTATTGCTGATTTTGTTTGAATCAAAATAATATTATAATATTTTAAAGTAAGAGTTTTAAATTTCTTAATAATTATTAGTAATTATTTTCTTAATATTTATTTATTTTAAATATTAATATTTATTAATTTTAAATATTAATATTTATTAATTTTAAATATTTATATATTAATATTTATTAATTTTAAATATTAATATATTAATATTTATTAATTTTAAATATTTGGACCACCTAAAATATGCATCTTTAGGATATGATTATTGTACTATCTCTTATATAAAAAATATCAAATATTTTTTTAAATAGATTCAAATTTGAAATTATCTTTTTATACACAAAGTGAAATAAATTACCTATTTTTTTGTAAATCTAGGTAATTTTTTATTTTATTTTTTAAAATCAAACTCACATTTCTAAGTTCAACTATTATTTTAACTTTCAAATTCTTTTCTTAATTTTAAAATTAAAAATTTTATTTTAAGCTATCAAAATATATTAGTATATGTTAGCAAATTATCTTTAAAATCTAATATTATATCTTTAATGAAAATTTGTACAATTGTGATAGAAAATTTCTAAAATTATAATCTTATTGCATAATCTATGTGGATGGTTAAATTGGATCAACTTTTAAAAGGTATATAACATCCCTTTGAAGATTGATTTATAACATTATATGGTTTTATTGATATTTAGATTAAGGGTGGAAAATTATCCAATTTTATGTTGAGATTGTGTGTATAAATTGGTATGGATTATCAATTTGATGCAGGGTCATCTTGCGTCCCTGGTGGTTTTGCATCTTCTTGGAGGAATTGCCTTGTGAATGGTTGGAGTTCTTTGTTCTGGGCAACTTTCTGAGATCCTATGGGTGGTAGAGTTAAGGAGATCTTTGGTGTATGCGGTGAAAGGAGTTTGTTCTATTGTGTTTGTGGATGCTATGTCTATGATCGCACCTCTTCAGGTGGCATGGTTCGTGAGGTCTGGCTTGATCTTTGTTGACTGGTTGTGTTCTTGTCACTGGTTCAGTGTTGGAGATTGTAGCAGAGATTACTATATGGTTGGTGATCGTTGGGTTTTAGCATGTGTGGTCGTGGATCATGGATGTTGGAACTTGTGTGGACCTATATCTTGGATCGCGCATCATTATGTTTCTTATGTGATCGATGTTTCACATTTTGGGTTCGGTCCTATTTTGAGTACCTATTCTAACAGTCTAGGTGGTGAGATTTGGTTTGCGGTGAAGGTTCTTGCATTGTGGTTGCATGTAGCACTTTGTTAGAGGTTCTTATGTTTGTGGTCGACTTCCTTGTACAATCGTGCATCATCTTATATTCATTGGTGGTTGTTCTTATGGATTTGGGACCTGTCCTATCTATTTGTAGACCGTTTTCTTATCCTTGGGGACTGTGATCGGATAAGCTGACCTATGGCTGGCGATCATGTATTTAAGCTAGGTAGTAGTTCCTATTTAGGCAGTGAAGGTAGCAATTGAAGTACAGTAGCTAGGATAGATCAAGATGTAGGTTTGAGATTCATTTCTTTCTATTGGCCATAACCAGGAAGACCTTACAACCCGACATGTTTGATGTAATTGTATGTTTTCCTGATAATAAAGAGTTGTTATTTGGTTCCATCTTGTTGTGTTGCTTTGTATTTCCACTGTGTTGACTCTTGTTGCATGATCAGACATCTCCTTTGGAGGTCTCTCTAGTTCTGACTACATCAGATGGTATCAGAGCATGGTTTGACCTTGTGATGGTGTAAATCCTTGTGTCTAAATTTACGAAGCTTCTAGGCATTGTTTGTGAGGCAGAAGAGTGTAGATCTGACTCACATCAGTGAAGGTCTTGTTTAACTTGGTCATAAGGGATTTGTTGTTGGAAGGTTAAGTCCTTGTGATGATAGAAGTGAGTTGCGGATCTTGAAGTGATAGATGTATGTTCCTGTGATTGCAAATTTGGTGTCCTAAACTTGTAAAGTTGCAGATTTGTTGTTTGTTAGGTGGCAGAACCAAGGATATGACCTCCATCATTAAATAACTTGCGCAAGGTGGTTAGGAAGGATTTTTTGTTGGCTACCTATTGTGCTTGATGAACTGAGATGTTAGATTGTTGTTCCCGAGCTTGCGATCTTGTGAGTCGATTATTGTGAGGTAGGAGATTATGGATTTGACCTACAGCTATTGAGGATTTGTGCAAGGATGGATCGAAGAAGAATTATTGTTGTGTATTTTGTGAGGATGTTCAGTAGATCATTGAATGTGAGGCAACTGGAATCTCACAATCATATCGTCAACCAAAGGAAGTTGCACCTTGGGAGAGAAGGGAAGAACCTAGTGAGAAATGTTGACTGGTTGGTTGAGGATAGAGTCTTTAGCTGACTTGAGAGGAAGTTGATGAGATATCTGGTAAGCTTGAGAAGAAGCTTGAGGAGATAAGTTGGTTGTATTGTAGTTGGCATTTACCGGTTCCGAAGAAGATTGTTCATGTTAGAAAGCAAAGATCCCCAAGATAACTGAGAGGGGGGGGGTGAATCAGTTATCTGATAATTAAACCATTTTTCAACTTCAATATCAACTTCCACAGCTTTGAACCATATAATCAATGCAGTAACCAACCATAGAAAGATAATCATACACAATGACATAATAACACAAGATATGTTAACTAGGGAACCTCTTGATCAAAGAGTAAACCCCGGTGGGAATGATGCCCACAAAATGATGCACTAATATGAAAGTTCCTTGTTAGAGGATGGACCCTGTTAGGAGTCTTATGAAATACATTTAGTACATATGAATCTCTGTTAGGAGATTTTGAATCCCTGTTAAAAGATTCTAACCCTGTTAGGAGTTATGGAAGACAGAAGGACCCACTGCCCAAACAACTTCAAGGCAAGATCTTTGAACTCACTGTCCAAGAGATCTTAGGATTATTCAACAGAATAATATGAAATATGTTACCTCCTTCACACTGTGCCAAAACTGCACTCTCTACTACACAAGATCACAAATTCAGATCTTTGTACTTCGCAAGTCTTCCTTCATCACTAAATTAGCTCTTTTCTTCACTTCATGCATACATTCGCATTACAACTTTCACAATTTCATATCACAACTATTACTATCCCATCACAATAAGGAAAAAATTCCTTCCTTTATACCACACTCAAATAATTACAAATGAGTCGGCATGCAAATACAAAATAATGATTTCAACACGCTACATCAAAATTACATAAAAATTGTCGGCTTCCAGATACAATAACTTTCCAATCGTGTGACCTCAAAGTTTGCACTATGAACCACGTCACCACCAATGAGTCTCAAACTTCCCTTTAATTGTGCAGAATCAGATTCCATCCCGATTAGAAGATATCCTCCAATTACCAAAAATCGCTACTCAGGAACACTGCTAGAATACTGCTTCCACCAAAATACTTATAACTTCCATGAATAAATGAATTTATTTTTGCTCTCTTAACCATAGGCTAATAACACACCAAAGAACATACCATCAACTGCGCACAACTCAATCTACAATATAACATGTGTGCAAAACAAAACTGTGCCTGCTTCTCTGCTAAACTCCAAAATATCACCGTGTTGACATCAATGACAAGCATAGTCATGAATGCAACAACCACTACTACAGAATGACTGCCAAATGCTTCAGCATTCATTCCTAACAATCTCCCCCATTGGCATTGATGGCAACATAGATGAAAAATATCCAATGTTCCAAAATCCAATCACTACTGCTCAATTGCTCTGCTGCTCTTCATCAATCAAATCTTGCTTCGTTTTCTTATTCAATCTCTCCAACAAATGTAGTTCCTCAATGTTTTTCATGATTCTCTCCCCCATTGACATCAATGACAAAAATTCTATCACTATGTCAAAGAATAGCTCAATGTCAAAAGACACTGTTCATAAAATATATTCACAAGAGTCCTCATGACTCAGCTCAAATACACATACTCCCCCATAGAGGAAGTACCAACATCCAATCCAGAAAATAGATAGGGCCATATTCCACTGGATGGATGCAACCAACTGCATCATTACTCAAAAGTAGGTTGGGGCATAACCCCAAGCATACCTCTTAGATACTCAAATGTATCCTTAGGCAAAGGCTTAGTAAATATATCTGCTATCTGCTCCTTTGTGCTTATATACTCGAGTCTGACTTCTTTATCTACAACTTTCTCTCTTAAAACATGATACTTGATCTCTACATGCTTTGTTTTAGAATGTAATACAAGATTCTTAGACATACTAACTATACTTGTATTGTCACAATGTATGACAATAGGCTCATCAAACTTGATTCCAATGTCCATCAACATTTGCTTCATCCAAATTATCTAATTGCAATTGTTTGCTGTTGCTACATATTCTTCTTCTGTTGTACTCTGTGAGATACAATTCTGCTTTTTGCTCAACCAAGAAACTAATCTTCCTCCAAGAAAAAAGGCTCCACCACTAGTTCTTTTCTTATCATCAACGCTGCCTCCCCAATCAGCATCATTATATGCACATAAGGTAAAATCATCAAAATTTTCATATCTCAATATCCTCTTTACTGCTGCATAATGTGACTCTCTAGGCTCAGCTTGAAATCTTGCTACCATTCCAACTGAATGTTGTATATCTGGTCTAGTGTGTGTCAAGTACTGCAATCAACCAATCATGGATCTATATTTCTTCTTCTCAACTGCTGGTGTTTCATCTTTACTAGATAGTTTATGTCCTGTAACCATAGGTGTTCCAACTGGTTTACAATTCTCCATACCAAATCTTTTCAACAAATTATTCAAGTACTTTGTCTAACTTACAAAGATACCATCTTTTTTTTGTGTTATCTGTAATCCCAAAAAGTATTTCATTTCTCCAATCATACTCATTTCAAATTATATTTTCATTTCATCAGCAAATTTGTCACTAGCTTCATCTTCTCCTCCAAAAATAATGTCATCAACAAAAATAACCAAAACTAACAATCCATTCTCAATTTCTTTTTTTTATAAGTTACTATCAGTTGTTCCTTTTGTAAATCCCAATTTTAACAAAAACTTATCCAATCTGGCATACCAAGTTCTAGGTGCTTGCTTTAATCCATACAATGCTTTCTTTAGTTTACATACCATGTCTCCTTCTTGAGTCAAAGGAAAACCTTCAGGCTGCTCAATGTAGACTTCTTCTTCTAATTCACCATTCAGAAATGTTGACTTCACATCCATCTGATACACTTTGAATTTCTTAAATGCTACATAAGCCAAAAATATTCTTACTTCTTCAAGTCTTGCCACAAGGGCAAAAGTCTCTTCATAGTCAATTCCTTCTTGCTGTGAGTATCCCTTACATACCAATCTTGCTTTGTTTCTAATTACTTCTCCTTGTTCATTCATCTTGTTCCTGAATACCCATTTAGTTCCAATCACATTTTTGTCTTTAGGTCTAGGGACCAATTCCCATGTCTTGTTCTTTTCAATCTAATCCAATTCTTCTTTCATAGCTTTAATCCAATGTTCATCTTCACAAGCTTCATTAGTAGACTTAGGTTCAATTTGAGAAATCAAACATAAATGTACCTTCTTTCTAGTCATAACTCCTCTGTCCAAACTTCCAATCACTTGTTCAACAGGATGATGTCTTGATATATACCTGTTAGGTGTCATAGTCACTGATCTTTCTTCAACTGTAGATTCTTCTTTGTTTTCTTCAACATGACTTTCATTCAACAATTCACTATCAGTCTCAAAAAATTGTTTAGTAGTGTCAATGTTAGGCTGAGGGTTAGTTCCTTCATTAGATTCATAATCAAGCATTCTTTCCTGAATTTTAAACTTCTCATCAACTTTTACATTTGCACTTTCAACAATAGTCTTAGTTCTCTTATTGTAACATCTATATGCTTTTCTTTTCAAAGAATATCCAATAAAAATTCCTTCATCACTTCTAGGATCAAACTTTCCTATATCATCATCTCTCTTAATATAACATTTGCTTCCAAAAATTCTAAAATACTTAACTGAGGGTGCATGTCCAAACCACAATTCATAAGGTGTCTTGTCTGTGTCTACTCTGATTTGTACTCTGTTCATTGTATATACTGTTGTATTCACTGCTTCTCTCCAAAAAGTTTTTGCCAAATCACCTTCAAACAACATAGCTCTAGCTGCTTCAGTCACTGATCTGTTCCTTCTTTCTGCAATACCATTTTGTTAAGGTGTTCTAGGGGCTAAAAACTATCTCTTAATACCATTTACTTCACAAAAGGTGTTAAACTCTTTAGATGTAAATTCTCCACCTCTATCAGATCTCAAACATTTAATCCTCATTCCTGATTCATTCTCAACTTTATTCTTCATGACCTTAAACTTATCAAATGCTTCAAATTTTCCTTTCAAAAATGCAATCCACATCATTCTTGTAAAATCATCAACAAGAATCATAAAATACCTTTCTCCATAAAATCCTCTAGTCCTAGTAGGACCGCTCAAGTCTGTATGAACAATCTCCAACTTTTCTGTAGATGTGAACTTCTTGCTAGGAAATGAACTCCTTTTCTACTTAGCCATCACACATTCCTTGCAAATCATGTTAGTAGGCTTCATAATCTTAGGTAAATCTCTTATTGCAAGTGTAGAACTTACTTTCACGATATTATCAAAGTTTATATGACAAAACCTTCTATGCCATAACCAACTATCATCAATCTTAGTCATCAAACATGTCATCTCAATAGGGTTCAACTGAAATACATTACCTCTGGTTCTAGATCCAGTTCTAATCAGATTTCCATCTTTATCCTTTATCACACAAGTTTTCTCAGTAAACCAAACTTGATATCCCTTATCCACTAACTGTCCAACACTCAAAAGATTATGTTTCAATCCATCAACAAAGTAAACATCATTAGTATTAGTCTTTCCATCAAGAGTAATAGATCCTATACCTTTAATCAAACAAGGTGCATTGTTACCAACTCTAACAACTCCTCCATCATAATTGTTAAACTTTATGAAATTTCCTTTATCACCAATCATATGATGTGAACAACCACTGTCTATAATCCAATCAACTTTTTTTCAACTTGGGAAACTAAGGCTTTTTCTTCTTTAATATCATATTCAGAATTTTCTTCCTTGATTGCTACAAATCCTATGTCATCAAAGTTATCATTATCACTGTCACTCAAATGTCTTTCAATTCCTACTTCAATTTCTTTATCATTTTCATAATAACATTCTTTAGATCTTCTAGGCTTAAAATTATTTCTATACTTCTTAACTCTCTTAGGACACTTAGATGCAAAATGACCATATTCTTGACATGTCCAACATTTAAAGATTTTCTTACCATCTAGTTCTCTTTTCACAAGCAAGGCAATACCTTCTTCAATCTTCTTATCTTCATTAGATTTGGATCTGCTACTACTAGCATAATCTCCATTCACACTTGTACTTCTAGCCAAAGTAGGTCTGATGCTAGGAGCACTGAATGCTATCTCCACTCTAGGTAAGTCTCCTGATAATCTCAAATTCATCTCTACTACTTCCAATCTTCCAAGAAGAGTCTCTCTTGAAAAGTTTGGTGTACAAGGTATCACTTGTTCAATCAATTGTGTAGTCTGCCTAAATGCCAGTGTCAATGTTCTCAAAATCTTCCATATTACTTCATTCTCTATCTTTTCACCTCCACAAGACTTTATTCCTGCAACAATTTCTGACATCCTACCAATATAGTTTCTAATAGATTCATCTTCCATCATTCTTATGTCTTCAAATGCACAAATCCAATTATGTAACCTAGCTTTCTTTACATGTTCATCACCTTCAAAAGTAGAATGTAAAGCTTTCCAAATATCATAAGATCTAGTTAAACCTTTTACCTAACTGTATTCATTCTCTAGAAGTGTTGATAAAAAGTGCTTCTCTTGCAAGTATGTTACACATGAATAGATCTACCTCATCTTTAGTACTTGTTTCAAGATTGTCTTCTTCAATTATAGTCCTTTCATTCTTTGTAATCAACCAATAACCTGGTCCTAAACACAAGAGATGTGTCTTCATATTTTCTTTCCAACTATCAAAATTTACTCCATCAAACTTAGGGCTTTCTTTCCTAAAATTCACCATAGATCTCCTTAAGTTGTTAAACTTCTCTTTCAAGGACCTGTCGCTCTGATACCAATTGTTAGAAAGCAAAGATCCCCAAGATAACTAAGAGGGGGGGGGGGGGGTGAATCAGTTATCTGATAATTAAACCATTTATTAACTTCAATATCAACTTCAACATCTTTGAACCATATAATCAATGCAGTAACCAACCATAGAAAGATAATCATACACAATGACACAATAACACAAGATATGTTAACTAGGGAACCTCTTGATCAAAGAGTAAACCCCGGTGGGAATGATGCCCACAAAATGATGCACTAATATGAAAGTTCCTTGTTAGAGGATGGACCCTGTTAGGAGTCTTATGAAATAAATTCAGTACATATGAATCTCTGTTAGGAGATTTTGAATCCCTGTTAAAAGATTCTAACCCTGTTAGGAGTTATGGAAGACAGAAGAACCCACTGCCCAAACAACTTCAAGGCAAGATCTCTGAACTCACTATCCAATAGATCTTAGGATTATTCAACAAAATAATATGAAATATGTTACCTCCTTCACACTGTGCCAAAACTGCA
Source organism: Chamaecyparis obtusa (assembly GCA_027943335.1). NCBI lineage: Eukaryota > Viridiplantae > Streptophyta > Pinopsida > Cupressales > Cupressaceae > Chamaecyparis > Chamaecyparis obtusa. Next base: position 1,130,799 of record BSBK01009315.1, on the reverse strand, counting down.
CTCTCTACTACACAAGATCACAAATTTAGATCTCTATACTTTGCAAGTCTTCCTTCATCACTGAATTAGCTCTTTTCTTCACTTCATGCATACATTTGCATCATAACTTTCACAATTTCATATCACAACTATTACTATCTCATCACAATAAGGAAAACATTCCTTCCTTTATACCACACTCAAATAATTACAAATGAGTCGGCATGCAAATACAAAATAATGATTTCAACACGCTACATCAAAATTACATAAAAACTGTCGGCTTCCAGATACAATAACTTTCCAATCGTGTGACCTCAAAGTTTGCACTATGAACCACGTCACCACCAATGATTCTCAAACTTCCCTTTAACTGCGCAAAATCAGATTCCATCTTGGTTAGGAGATATCCTCCGATTACCAAAAACCGCTACTCAGGAACACTGCCAGAATACTACTTCCACCAAAATGCTTATAACTTCCATGAATAAATGAATTTCTTTTTGCACTCTTAACCATAGGCTAATAAAACACCAAAGAACATACCATCAATTGTGCATAACTCAATCTGCAATATAACATGTGTGCAAAACAAAATTGTGCCTGCTTCTCTACTAAACTCTAGAATATCACTGTGTTGACATCAATGACAATCATAGTCATGAATGCAACAACCACTGCTACAGAATGACTACCAAATGCTTCAGTATTCATTCCTAACATTTCAAAGAAGGAAAAGACAAGTTAAGGTTTTTTCTAAAGAGGTTAAGATTCAGGAAGTTAACATTGACCTTTTTGAGGTTGAGGTGGTAGATCTAGTTGGTTTTCATGATTAGATGGCTGGATCTGATGAGAAAATTACAGAGCATCTTGTTTCTTGTAGTGAGATTTTTGATGATGTTGAGGAAGTTGAATTCCTTGTTGCTGAAGTTGGAATTGAGATTCCTTTGGTTGAATCTAATGACCTTGTTGAGGTTGTTGTTGAATCTGATGTTGTTTGCAGTATGGGAGTTACTGTTGATGAGACTCTTTGTTTTGATCATATGTCTGATGTTGCTGACTATGAGTTTCCTTTGGGTGAACTTCCTATGGTTGTATCTGATACTTTGGTTGAGAGTATGAATGTTGATGGAATTGTTGATCAGTATGAGGATGTGATGGATAGAGTTTTCATTTGTGATGATGATCCTTTTGTTGATGGATATTTGCAGATTGAGTGGTTTCAGTTGAGTAGTGATTTGTTGCAGACATTACCTAGAGGGTGTGAGAGAGAAGATATGTTGAGGATGAAGATGGATGCATGGCTTAAGGATAAAGGTGGTAGCTTCAGTAATGTTCTTGATTTCTTAGTTGTAGAATTACTTATGGTGGTTGATGAAGATATGGACATCTTGAAGTCCTTATTGTTGATAAGCTAAATGTGGAAGGTGATGAGTAGCATGAGTTGTTTGTGAAAGAGAATGCAAATTTGATGCATTGTGTTGAGGTTGTTGATTAGTTTATTGCAATGAGATGGTGTGATGACTAGTTGGTAGTAGTGCAAATGATTCAGAAGTTTGATTGGAGGAAGAAAAGTTTTCTTGTGTGTCATTTTGTCTTCTTGCTTTTGAGGATTGGGAAACCGATGGTCAAGATGAGCTTATGTTCCAATTATTTTGTGGGATCAAAGTGTGAGACACACTTTTCTATTAACCTTGGCTGTCTGATGCAGGAGCATCTTGGGTCCCTAGTGGTTTTGCATCTTCTTTTAGGAATTTCCTTGTGGACGGTTGGAGTTCTTTGTTCTGGATAGCTTTATGAGATCTTGTGAGTGGTAGAGTTGTGGAGATCTTTGGTGTATGCGGTGAAAGGAGATTGTTCCTTTGTGTTCATGGATGTTATTTTTGTGATTGCACCTCTTTAGGTGGCATAGTTCATGAGGTTTAGATTGATCTTTGTTGACTCGTTATGTTCTTCCTGTCACCACTTCAATGTTGGGGATTGTAATGAAGATTATTGTGCGGTTGGTGATCATTGGGTTTTAGCATGTGTGGTTGTGGATCATGGTTGTTGGAACTTATGCAGACCTATATCTTGGATTCCACATCCTTATGTTTCCTATGTGATCGATGTTTCATATTTTGGATCTGGTCCTATTTTGAGTACCTATTCTAGTGGTCAGGGTGGCGAGATTTGGTTTGTGGTGAAGGTTCTTGGGTTGTGATTGTGTGTGGCACTTTATTCGAGCTTCTTATGTTCATAGTCGACTTCCTTGTATGATCGCACTGTTACGAATGGGAACACTGAGAGGGGGGGGTGAATCAGTGTTCTACAATACTAATTTCTTATACTTGAAACTTAACTCAATAGCTTAATTACTAAACTGAATATTAAAGCAAGTAAAGTAAACATTCATAACACATAACACTAGATATGATTATGGGGAAACCTTGGCCAAAGGAAAAACCCTAGTGGGAATTAATACCCACTAATAATTGTACTTGTGTATTATGAACATGTTAATGTTCCTTAGCCCTGTTAGGAGCTGTCATTACAATGCTTAAGTACAATGACCTTGTCAAGGGTTGGACCCTGTTAGGAGTCTTCAGTAACAAACCCTGTTAGGGGTGGTTGGCTCACTTCCAGAGCTCACTGCTCAATAGAGAAGGCTACAACCTCCTAGATATCAAATACTCACAATATCTGCAAGGATGAACTAATGTTATGACACTACTTGTCTAATCAGTTCCTTTTGTGCGCTGATGTTTTAGCCTCTTGTAAATCTCTATCTTATTCTTACTTCTCTTCGCATACTTCTGCTCTGCTTATTTCATCTTTTCAATCCATCTCTTTCCTTAATACAAAAGCGCATGTCTTATATATAGGTGCAACCAAAACTTATTCACTAAGTTGGCCTATAACTAATTACATGTACACTAGTGCATTTGACCCACATTTTCGACCAACATTTCCAACCAAGCATTAAAATGGTTTTCCTTAGTCGGTTTATAGAAGGAAAATTTTGATTTTTTTAAATCCATTCCCGTGTTGGTCATAATTACGACAACAATGAAAGGTCATCATAATTCTGACCAACATGTCAATATAACTTTTTAAAAAAAACATAGGGATCATTTTATTTCATTTTGTTATATTCCGCGCGCGTCAAAGTAGAGGTGAAGGAGGGTCAAAGGAAGGCATTTGTCGACACCGCCTATGCATCTAGCCTTGACTCCACCTGTAAGCACCACTCTTCATCAGTAAGTTGACCCCATTTCACCTTTGTGCTATTTTTGCATGCATTTCATCTGATCTTCACTGGTTTAATACATGATTAATATAGATTGTATATTTGGTTTTTTATTCGTATTTCGAATTGTTTTCATTTGTCACAAGTTTGAAACCCTAATCTCTACACTTCTAATGGTGTTCATGCCACCATTAGAAGTGGTGTGAACACCATTAGAAGTGGCCCATGAATTGGGGAAAATATATCAAATGATGCAATAAGAGAACCATGGTTGTTGATAGATTTGAAAGTCTTAGTTGGTTGAAAGTCTCAATTGGATACCCATCTTAATCAAAATCTCTCAACATTATCAACATATTTCATAAAGGTTTGCATATGCATGTTTTATAATATATTATATGTAATGAGCAAGAAAAATGACACCATCAATAGGGCCTTTGGAAAATAACACCGCCAATAGGGCCTACAAAAATAAATGCAGTCAAACAAAATGATGTGCACAAAAAAATAATTAGCAATCATAGAGGATGCCATATAAAATAAGACTTTATCATGGAAATGCTTTAGTAATGCTTCAGTTCAATTAAAAATATTAAAAATAGCATGGCAATGATGTACATCAATCTAAAATATAGAACTTATACAATAAGATCTTTATCAACATCATTGCTTTATGTTTACATTTGGTAGCCATTTTTTTTTTAAAAGTGAACCCTTATTTCACATTTGCACTCCAAGTAACCTACTCAGAGGAGTTTCCATCTGAATAGAAGTGCCTACCACCAGTATTGAAAGGCACATGGCATAAGTTCTTTGAAAACAAATGGTAAGCAACATCATATATGTCACTTTTCATATAATAGATCCTCAAACTCATTTCAAGCTCAAAGCTCCCATCCTTATGGATGTATCATGTACTAAATGCCCTACTAAAAATACCCATTTCCAAATGATTCGAAACTGATATTGATCAGGCAATTATCAAAAGAATAGTTTGTTCTCATATCAAAGGCATAAAATTTTCATAGAGGTGGTTCTATTGAGCTAATTTAGTTAAATGAGATTAACAATGTGTAGAACAAGACATATAACAGTGAGAGCTATCAAGTTAGGTAAATAGAATATTTCTTTCTTAAAAAACATGCACAGGATGGCCACAACTCCTGGAAACACAATTCATTCCTAACTTCTCATCAAAAAGTGTAAACTAAGTCCAAGAACTTTGTAACTATTTGTGCTGATAATTTTAGTATCTGGGATTGCATGGGCTCAATAGAAACTTTTAGTGGGCAAACCGTAAAGTATCTCATGGTTAATAACATGCACACAACTTGATCATGGCAAGTAGGATTGCTATTTAATATTAACCACTAACAATTTATGAAATTCTACCAGTTTGGTTCTCTTTCAACTGAGACTCATATGGTGATCTTTTTAGATCATTCAACATTTATGAGTCTTTCAAATGACTCTCTTTCAAATCTAGCTATTCCTTTTTATGACTAATTTAATTATTTTGCAACTGTTCCATTAAAGATCTTCACTCTTGACTTCAAGTTTATTACTGTCATTTTCAATTAAAGTCACAATATTTATCCATTTATATGACTGCATAAAAGACATAGTGCACATTTCCATGAATAAAGATTATTTTTTACGTGATATAATGACTCTGTTGGAAGTACACTCATGCTACACCATTATGTTGCACATTGATGACCTTTCTATCCCTTAAAATTGTTGAAATTTATTGTACCTTTGTTTGATTAAAAGAAAATCATAGTCCATAAAGAATACTCGATATTCAAAGGTGGACTCCATAACCCCTTACTTCCAAGACTCCATAACCCACCCATACGAACTTACTTCTAGGACTCCATAACTCCAAATAGTCTTGAAAAATGATGCCAAAAAACAAATTTTCAACTTTATTTAATCATAACCACTCGAGAATCTCCAACCTTCATCGGGAATCCCCAAACAACAACTAGTGCTTGTTAAGTGCACCCTTCACTGTGTTCTCCACCAGGACTGTCAAAACAACATAGAATACATAGGTTACAACTAGGACATCTCCCACCAAAACCAAAGTGATCATAGGGGTGGGAGTGATCAACATATGAGTCCATTTGACTTGGAGCCTTATCATACTGAGCCTTTTTATCATATGATGTCCATACCTCATAAGAATCTGAACTTACATCAGTATATGTATATTTATACTTATCATATAATGCACCATTATGTTCACATAAATTCCTATTTTCATATGCATTATAGCTTTGCAAACCAATCATCTTAGGTGCATGAGGAGATTCAAACATGCATGTGTCATAAATGGGACTAAAAAGAATACACCCATTGTCAAACTTCATGTGAGTCAGGTACAAATATGCATACCTTTGATATTCCTTGGTCAACAAATCTAAAATTTGTTCACAACTTAGTGAACCACTATCTTCATTGACACCTTGTGAGTTCATTCTTATACTGGAAATGCGCTAAAGTAATTGGTTTATCGTAATGATAACATAATATTTGGAATATTTAGTCGTGGGATTTGAGAAATAATCCTAGGGATAGCACATCATAAAATAGAGTATTATCGCATTCCATGAGATAACATCTCTTTGAGGCATTCCGTCAAACAGTTTATGTGCCTTGTGTATATTTCCACATTTTCCATACATATCTATCAAAGCATTTTCCATTGTAATATCCAACGAAAATCCCCCTTTCATTATGCTTCGATGGATGCCCATACCTTAATGTTCTAACACTCCCGTTTCGGCACAGGCTGGTAGGATGCTAGAAAAAGTCATGGAGTTTGGATTTACACCTACTAATTGCATTTCCTTAAAATTTTCCATGGCCTTCTCAATAGTCATAACATTCCATGAGACCACATTTCTTTGACCCCTAATTTCTCTACTGCAAAGTTAGACAACAGATTTGTCCTTTCTAGTTTTAACTGCATCATTTACCTTTAGAATATAGAGAGTTGGCGCTCCTCGAAAGTCCAGATCAACTCAATTTGTGGTGTTTGGATTCAAACCATTTGTTTAAAAAATAATAGTAACACTTTCCATGTTGATTCTGCACAAACATTGATATCATCTAAAAATCGGTCCTATTTCTAAGTGATCAATGGTTTCACTAGTTTTTCTAGGGTTCACAGGTCTTTGCATCAAAATGTTCATAATTTTTACCATTTCAAAGGAATTTTAACATGATTTTAATGTTTTCAAAACATAAAATGTCATTAAAAATTGGGTCAACGATTGGCCAATGACTTTTTCATGAATCTAGATTTTTCAAGGAAAAATTTGGCACTCTAGGATTCAAGATTAATTGGGTATAATCATGATTTTTTATAGAGTATTACTTCTCTAATTATTAGTATGCATGGATTATATGCATTTTTATTGAGATTGCATGTTTAGATAGTTTTTAGTTGGATCCTTCTATTTGATTGGATCCTTTCTAATAATGTCAGCATGATCTACTTAATAAATTAATAGAGCTTTTAGTTGAACCTCTCTTTCCTATTTTGAAGAAGAAAGGGACAAAGGTTTACAAATCACCATCGGTGATACCGATTTGATCCCACAATGTGATATTACATCTAATCTTAAGCCCCCACTTCCTCCATTTTTGTTTATTCCTCCTGAATTAGCTCTTGATTAACAATTGGGTATCCAAACAATTTCAGCCCAAATGCATGAAATCCACTATACATATCTTCTAATTTTTTGGCACATACATATTACAAACTAAAGAAATGTTATCTCCTCATTATTGCAATAAAAAGGACCATTATTTTTAAAAATACCTAATTAACAGTGAATGCAAATGCAACCAGAGAAAGCTTTAAAAAAGAAGCTTGTTTACATACACATTTAAACCTCTAATACAGTCTAACAAAACATAAATACATCATAATACATCATAAGGAGGACATCAAAAGGGAAGTAAAAAATCTCTTTCCCTAAAGCTCCTCTAGGTGCCTTTGGAGTCCTTGGCATGCAGATTTGCAGGATGGAAAATGGATTGAAAAATCTCTCTTTTCACAACCCCTCTCCTTGGAGGAAGTGGATTCATCTTTTTGTGAAGCTTTGCAGGATGAGGATGATCCACTGCCACATTCTTCAATTTTTCCTCACAAACTTGATTCTTCTCCATTGCTTTGAACCCACTAAGATCACCTCTGAATTTTTGAACCGAAAACTAAAGCTTTAACACCAATTTACTCTTACCTCAAAGACAACTCTGATGTTTTGGCTTTATATAGCCATAAATAACTTCACTCCAAATGAAACCCACTAATTGGGCTTCACTAATCATGGTTTATTTTCTTATTCAACTCAAGTTAGATTGAGGTTACTGTTATACACTAAGTTTTCACCCTTGTCTCAAGCTCTCGTAGTCTTGATAACCTAGTATAACATGGGAATCATCTCCAGGTTGTGGGACCTATGCTAACTGAGATGAGACCTCCAGGTTCTAGGCTAGTTCCTCTTGGATAATGACCTTAATTTGTTTCTAGACATAAAAAGTAAACTTTTGAGGGAAAGGGATAGAAGGAATGCTTGAAAGGGAAATAACTGAAAGAAAATTACCTACTAGGTGATACACCGAAATGATGGTATGAATTGCAGCATAAAAGATGGATTCAATGAATAAACTTAAGTCTAGGAGATCATAACTCACTGAATAGGCTTGCATACGTATTTCATAGAAGGGTCTAAGAATAAAAGAGGGTATTCAGGGAAAGAGAGAGATTCTTTCACAAACAATAACACTCTTAGGATTAGACAACAATCTATGACCTGCAAACAAACATTCACCTCTGCAACTAGGTATAGGAATGAGAAAAGATTTTTAAGGGGTTGTAGTATACCCACAAGAGCATTCACATCAAATCATCCACAAGAATACACATGAATTGTAGAAAGAAAGAAAGAAGGATCAAGAACCCTAAGATATCACTAAGAAACATATAAATACTGAATTCACTAAGAGGTAACTCACACAAGAAGGCATAGGGACATGAGAAATGTCACAAAATATCTTCACTATCTGAATTATCAATGGGAGGTTACAGAATGTAGAAAACCAGAGGACAGAAAAATGTCTCAGATAGCCTTCTAAGAAAAGATACTTTCCTCTTTACAAAATGTGAACTCTGAGCTCTAAAAGCTCCAAAAAATTAATTATATACATCTCCTCTTACACGCAGGCAGGAGAAAAAATCTCATTAGGGTTACATAAATTTGCATAAAATAATCCAACCCTAAACCTATCATTTTTTATCATAAATGTTCATGAAAATATCTCAACCGATCAGATATGTCTTTGCGTGTCCATCCCTGTACTGAATCTGCCTGCAAACAAAAAACCTTGATCCAACTACCTCTCTATAAGTTAGGTCATCATGAATGCTCAAATCTGATACTCTCAGAAGGAAAATCCACTGAAACGACTGTCTAGATCTTTGCATCATTCTCTTTCCAACTGCAACTACCCCTGAAATCATAAATTTGGAGCTACTCGTGCTTGCAAACGTTCCCTACAGGAACAAACAAAAGAAAACTTGTGAAAGATACTGCAATCCCCTCTTGAAAAAAAAAAAGTCAAAGGCCACATCATAGTCAAGAGCTAATAGAAAATAAGCACATCACAGTCGACCGACACCTTAGAAGGAAGAAGAAACTTGACCTTGCATTGGACGGTGGTCGCATGATTGCATGGGATCAGAAGATCCCATGCGATTATGCAACCACCATTGGATCCTCTTCGACTACCAACAAACTTAAGATACTCGACCTCATTGACAACCACCAAGTATCCCAGCGTGGACCAATAAGAAACCTGCACGTCAGCTGAACCCATGACAACGTCAGTCCAAACACCTAGAGGATCGAATAGCTGTCGCATGATCGCATGGGATTGGAAGATCCCATGAGATTATGCGACAATCGTTGATCTTGGATCAACTAGCGCCTCTACAGAACCACTAACCATCGGACCCACCGACGGCCCTGTCATCACCCAACCGGCCATTGAAAAATGGACATGTTAGACGGACATGGCATGAAGGACCCACCAATAGTTTTTGCGATGTCGATACCGCATCAATGGTTGTCGCATGATCGCATGGGATCAGAAGATCCCATGAGATTATGTGACCACCATTGGATCTAACTGTGACCGAGAACTGGGCCCAGGGAAATATTAAAGGCCGGGATGTGGGAAACCTAGGAAATATTAAAGGGGGACCCCAGCGACAAACCTTAGTCGCATGATCGCATAGCATAAAAATGACCTATGCAATAATGCGACTAACCACTTAAATAGAACAAGGGGTCACAACCTTCTATCATATGGGTTATTTGGATTTTAAGTGATAGGAAAAGGTAATGCGAAAATAGAATAGGACCAAGGGTTTAGGGCTTTGGCCAAAACGGTAGATTTTCAAATAAAAAGGCTTGTAGACCAGGGATTAAACAACTGTAGAGACCAGAGGAAAAACACAAAGCCATAAAAATTTCTCAGGGTATTCAACATGGTTTAAATTACATACCTCCGCATGAAGCCCAGCCTGTAGTCAAAATTAAATAGATAGGGAATTTTGGGTAACAGTTACAGGCTTATCCTTTGATTTGGTCAAACACTTTAAGTGCATCCACCAAGCTTCTACACCTATCATACATGTTTATAAGCTTATTCTAAAACCTTGTAGAAAATGTAAATTGCCTGGGAACGATGAAAGAGTCAAAGTTTTTTGTTTGTGAAAGGGAATTCTTGAGAAAACATACATTCTTATGTTAATTGTTTTAATCATGTTTATCTCATTGTTCACTACATAGTTTCTCATTTTCTTGATGTTATCAATACATTGTTGATCTTCATTGGGTATGGTAATCACTATTTTTAAAATTTCAAATCTCTTTAAGGTATCTTCTTTGACATGCATCTTTGATATTACTATTTTGATCTTTTGCTTCCTGTTCTTTTTTACTTCTTCACATTCCATCTCACTATCATTCCAATTCAAATTTTCATTGTATATTGTCTTCTCACTACATTTCTTTTTTTGTCACCGAATTTTCATGATAGAGATGTACTATCCTCTTCTTCTCAAATTGTGTCTATCTATGTCATACAATAACAATATTTTGATCTCCATAATAACACTGAGATCTCTCTTTTATCTTCTCTTCATCACTAGTTTACTATTTTGCATCTTTGATCTTATTGTATTTTGATGCAAATCATTGTTTTAAGCCTTTCACAGTGCCACTTCTATGAAAATATTAGACATCATTGTCCTTTGTTCTATTATTGCTTATCATTGCCTCATTTTCACCATCTACCTGAACTCCTACTTGCTATTACAATTTTCCACTATCTCCTAACTATCTTGAGGTGCTCAAGGTCTGCCACCCCTTGACCACGTGTTTTGTTGCTATTATGTTACTAGGTTAAAGATGGGGACATCATACTATCTATAGAAGTCTGTTATGAAACACTCGGTCTTGTGACTAAATAGAATTGTCCTTTTTTAAACTATCACATTAAGAAGTATAAAAGGTTATGTCTTTCATGATACACCCTTGAGAGGAATGTCACATTCATGTTCCTTTCACCTTGTCTGCAGTAGTTTTCATGTGTTGTATGACTATCCTGTAGGTCCCTTTACATTGCTTTGTCATTTTTCTTTGAAAAGTACACGACTTCATCCTTAATTCTTTGTCTTTTCAATTGAGATCATCATATCAACCATTTTATAGTCTTTGACTCAACTGTGTCTAAGAACTCTTCCTTTCATTGTCTGTGTGTCTATCATTTTTTCCTTACTGTGATTCAAAATTGAACCTTTCTAGTAATCTCTATCACCACTATCATATTTTCATGACTTACACCCACTATTATTCATCCTCACAGTCATCATTCCAAAAGGACCACTTTATTTCTATATCTCTATCATTAATAAAAAACTATCACCCTCTAATCTCTTTGGTTAGACTTGATTTGTCTTTAGATAAAAGGTCTATATCATATGCACTTGGATTGTCATATTAATTTCTCTTAGTTGTCCTTTAACATCATGACTGTCATTTAAATCTGATGATTTAGGGCCTTTGTTCATGCAAACACTGTCCTCTTATTTTCCCTTTATCATTGATGTTGTTGACTCCAGAAGACTATGATGGTTACAGTGTTTTCTATCTTCTCTTTGTGCTTGATTCAAGTCTGAAACACTTTCCTTGAAGATCTCTATCTTTTTTTGCCACTCATTAAACCCCTCCTTAATGTTGAGAATCTCCTATAGACCTACATTTCCATTGTAACATTATAACAGTCACTCAAGAGTCTTTTTCCTTTCTCCTTGTCTAATGATTCTTCAATCTTCAAGCTTTCACAAGGTCACTATTTTTATGGAATTTGAAAAGGTTTTCTACATGGGTGCATTGCATACACTATTATCATTTTCACCACCCTTATCTACCATACAAACATTTTGACCCATCTTTGAAACTAATCCCAATCGGTTGGATGGATTAGTTTGCACTAAAACATAACAAAATCCAATTCCCTCCATTTTTTATTAACCGACGCATTTCAAAATTTTGAATTTGCACCATGTTCACCACCTTTGAAAGGATTCTTGTCCCAAGAATCAGTCCTTGCATTGGATGTTTGAGTCTGAACCTGTACTTTATGAATATGGTGCCTTGGGGAAGGAATGAAGTCCCCTAAGGTCATTGCCCTTCTCTTGTACCCTGCACAAACCTTGAAAGCATTAGCACCAAAAACCTTATGCATAGTCTATGATTTTGAATCAAATTGTGGCCTTGTTGTTGGTTCTTTCTACCCACTGTCTGTCCACACTTGAACATGGTTGTTTACTGGCTGCCCTTCAATAGGACACTTGACTGTACCTATTTGAATATAGTTCAAATCCCAAAAGTCTGCATTTCTAGGATTGTTTAGCATTGTCCTAGTCAATCCATTTCTGTATCCTTGCTGCCCATACCAACTTGTGTCACCTGCAATGTTTCCTTGCTTATGAAGAGGAATAGTATCACCAAAACACATTATTATCTTGTCTTTATCCCTGCAAGTCAATGGTATTAACTGAAATTTCTCTTTGCCTTTGTGAACAATATATGTATTAGAGTAGCCATCATGAATTGTCCTTCTCATACATTGCCATGGTCTACCTAATATCATATGCCCACAATTCATAGATATGACATCACACCAAACCTAATCATGATATGGCCCAATTGAAAAATTGAAAAGAGCCCTCTAACTAACCTTCACATTCAACTCTTGGTTTACCCAAGTGGCACTGTAAGGGTTAGGATGTTCTACTAATGCCAATCCCAACTTAGACACCATATCAATTGAAACCAAATTGCTATGTGCCCCTGAATCAATAATTAGAGTACATACCTTGCCTTGGACCAAACATCTTAATTTAAATATACCTTCTTGTGCCGATGTTGGTAATGGTCCTACTTTCCTCATGAGAAGAAATTCTCCTACCTCAGGGTTTGCTATTTTACTAATAGATTAAGCATATTAATTAAGTGTACCTACCTCGACTGTACCTATGGGACAGTGTACTCCAAAATTGTAGAGAAGTGTACTCCAAATAGATTGCCATCTACAAAGAACCAACTAGAATCTATTAACCAACCTTCTAACTTTCAAATCATTATGCTTTCAAATCAATTACCTATCAGCGTATCCCTTGCGAGGGAGAGAATCCAAACACATAAAGAACATGCACATAAACACGATAGCCGAAAAACTTAAATGGAATACACCAAGAAGTACCAAATGATGAATGCTCAATTGTTGTAATGGCAAAGCAATATCAGAACCGTCCATTTCTAGAACTTGATTTTTCTATAGTCCTAGTGATTTTTCTTATTTCTTGAACATTGTTGATAGACTTAAATGGAATACACAATACCAAATGATGAATGCTCAATTGTTGTAATGGAAAAGTATTAGAACTGTCCATTTCTAAAATTTGATTTTGTATAGTCTTAATTATTTTTCTATAGTCCTAATGATTTTGAAAATTGTTGACAAAGAGTGTTTCTTTTTTTGATTATAGTATAAATGATTTTTCTATAGTTGTAATGATTTTTCTTATTTCTTGTCTTTTGTCCCTTTTTTATTTCCTATATCTATGCTTCATGATAGGATTTTGTCACCTTCTTTTGATAATATATTTCATTCACTCTATGTGGAATACTAGTTTGTTCACTATTTTATTTCAACTTGATATTTCTTTCATTTTTCATATACACAAAGACTACACATGTTGATAAAAAAATGAGCTATTTGATTTAGGTTTACTTTTCATTATTGTAAATGGTTAATATTTCTGATGGTACTCCTTGGTGTATTCCATATAAACATAATAAATGTAGTAACGATGGTGCAGAGCATTATTGATATAGGCTCGATGACTCTTCTCAATGTGCCAAAATGTCAATATGGTGGTGGGCAGTGTGTGTTGAAGACTTCACAGACATAGAACAACCCTGGACGACAATTTTGGTGCTACCCAAATAGAAAAAAGGTTGCTAATGTGTATATATTTAATGTTTCTAATGCAAATACTATTCATTATATTATAAGAACTAATGTAGACTGGGCATCACAGGGAAATAATGGTTGCAGATACTTTAGTTGGGTTGATGACAACTCATTTGCATCTATCCACCCATCTCCACTTATCCACAATGAAGGATTTGAGTGAAAAATGTGTCAAGCTAGAGCAAATGCCGAAATTACATTTTTACAATGCCTTCTCTATATTGTAATCACATATCTTTGTTGTGACCATATGTGGAGATGAGCTTAGGAATTAGTCAGTTTAGTATTTTCATATTGTAACTAATATTTTAATATAGATATGGTGTAACTTCTCTTTGCCTCAAGTGTGCATATATATGTTTTACATCTTTTTTTACAATAATTCTTCATGTTTATGGCTCAGGTGAGCCCCAATCTACTATCAATCACATGATTTAACATATAGTGTTTTCTTGGTTATTCCATTTGTTCCTTGATACATCAATTTGACCACACCCACTCCACTTCATGTGGATGTCTTTGAAATAAACTCCTAACTCTAATAAACTGACTGTAACTACTAACTAACCTTATAAAACAACAACAGCTAAGAATGATCGCTTGCCAACATCTACTGAATACAAGGTCCTTGAGAAATCAATCAATCGAGATGAGTGGACAGAAGTGGAGTTGAATCCTAATGAAATGGAAGCTTGATCTGGCTGCAATTAGGAAGAAGAAGAAGATGCTTATCATCGAACATAGATTGAAGAAGAGTACTATAGAGAGCAGGCCTATAGTACCAAGGAAGTTTGACAAGAAAAAGGAATATGGCTTAAACAAAATGGGAAGACATCTTTCTAGCCTAGGCTTGGATCCTTCGACAATTAGCTTGATAATAAATGAAGCAGATGAGAGTTGAGCAATTAGCTTCCCAAGAAAAATCTAGTAAATGAACCATGTGTACCCCAATTCCTATGCCTTCTGCGCATACCTAAATGACATATTTGAAACAACAAGGGTAAATCTAGCCTTACCCTTGTTGTTTTAAATATATCATTTGGGTACGCACATAGGGCACATGAATTGGGGTACACATAGTTCATTTATGGGATTTTTCTTGGGAAGCTAATTTCTCATCTGTCATCTACATTATTATGAAGCTAATCGATGAAGGATTCAGGCCCAAGCTAGAAAGATGTCTTCCCAAACACATAATAAACATGCACATAAACACAACAGCTGAGAAACATAAATGTAGATTTCACAATAGTTGAGAAATATAATTATAGGCATCATGATCACATTTTTTTGGAGACAATGTAATTGAGTTGTATACCCAAGCGATGGAGAGCAATTTCTGCACCTCTGATTCCAAGTTGACACTGCGGGATCCAAAGACCATAGATAAGGAATAAATTTAGAGTGCGGAGGAGGGCCATAATGACCAAAATAATACAAGATGAACCTCAAGTTAAATGAGCCAACTACAAACATTTTAATAGATTTTTATTATTAAATAATGAAATTTGCATATACTAGTGTTCTAAGCCCCCACATTACATCATTTATTATTGTAAGCCCCCTCTAACTTATGCATCTAGAAAATCAAACTACAACCTATTGGGATTGAGACAAACCTTATAGAACAACAACAACTAGGAAGGATCAGTTGCCAACATCTATTGAATACATCTATAGCTCATGAATACAAGGTCCTCCAACATATGTATTCAACAGATGTTGGCAAGTGATCCTTCCTAGCTACTGTTGTTCTATAAGGTTTGTCTCAATCCCAATAGGTTGTAGTTTCATTTTCTAGATGCGTAAGTTAGAGGGGGCTTACAATAATAAATCATGCAATGAGGGGACTTAGAACACTAGTATATGCAAATTTCATTATTTAATAATAAAAATCTATTAAAATGTTTACAATTGCCATCTCATTTAACTTGAGGTTTGTCCTATATTATTTTTGTGATTATGGCCCTCCTCCGCTCTCTAAATTTATTTCTTATCTATGGTCTTTGGATCCCACAGTGTCAACTTGGAATCAGAGGTGCATAAGTTGCTCTCCGTCACTTGGGTATACAACTCAATTACGTTGTCTCCAAAAAATTGTGACCATGATGCCTACAATTATGTTTCTCAATTGTTGTGTCCTAGGACCCCTTATCACCCTTTAAGACCATTTATGATCCCTAAGAATACATCTTAGAGGTCTTAAAATGTTGTAAAGGGTCATAAGAGGCTCCTAGGAGGGGTCAAATGAGCTTCCACCTTCACATGGTTGGCCCTATTAGGTAGAGAATGTTATACTCTTCTCGAAACAAAAAGAGGCTCAATAATTTAAGGTCTCGGTCCATGGACAAATTAAATTAGACTTACTATCCAAATTAGTACATTGATGAGAATCAATGATGGACTAGAGTTTTTAGATTCTGAGAAGATGTATATGCAATGGAGGCCAGAAGGGATTTTTGTGGAGATTTTCTAGATGTGGAGATTTGCTAGAGTGGCTATATACATATGAGGGTTTCCAAATTGAGTACCAGTGTAGAGATGATGATTCAGTAATCTACATCTATAAAACCTTCACAAATATCTTTATCTTAGTTTCTGTAGTATTGAAAAAAATGAGTGGGTTGGACATTAGTGGTGGATCTATTCTCTCTTATTGTTCTTCATAGTCCCTTTGGTAGTTATTCTTTATTGTAACTCACCTTAATTGGTGTGCATATATTTGAGAGCAATATTTTCCATGGTTTTTCCCTTTACAAGTTGTTCCACATAAATCTAGTATTTCTTGTGTTTATGTTTGCTATTATTTTTGTGTTCCTATCCTTAAAAGGTTGTAATTTCAAAGTAAGTTTGGTGGAACTAAATATGTATTGCATGTAGGATTGAGGAAAGAAGATGTACATCTAGAAATGGACAAGGAGCTCTACCTTGTCATACATGGTGAGAAGTATCCCCAAGAAATGGGAATGCTAAGGTGGAAATGGCAAGTGGTGGAGAGTGGCAGTCCGAGAAATCCTTTCCCAAACTCTCCCACAACCCATTCAATCCTCAAAGCATCCCCCTCTTTCCCATTGCTTGACAAATCAACCCCACAAACAAGAAGAAGGCAAATAGCCAGCTGGCTAATAAATTGGGAGATTGGTTTTAGATATAATCTTTAAGTATTATTTTTGGCATAGTTGTAGATTGCTTAGTCATCTCTTATGAATGTCATTGAAATATTGTGAGGCTTATTATTTCTGTCTTTAGAAGTTGAAAGTTATATTGAAAGGTTAATGACCTCAAGAAAGAACATGTTTGTGTGAAATAAGATAGAAAATGTGTGACTGTTTGTAAACAAGAAACAACAACGACACAATATTGCTATGCTTAATTTGATAATATATATATATATATATTTTTTAAATTAAATTTTCTGTCGCTTTTTCGAAAAACAAAGAATAGACATATCGATGAGAGTGCTATATATTTGACATTTACTCTGATGATTTTGTGTCACAATTTTGACCAACATTGGTCGCAGTGATAAACATTATAGTCGACAATTCTTCCAGGTTGAAGCAATTATTTCGACGTCAATAATTCAACCACTATTGACGTCACAATTTTGATGGAGATTTGATGTGTCGTATTATCAACTAAAAAAACTTTGATGACCGTTATGGTCAATTGGCCGACCAATGGGCATCTAATAATCGACTAAACCTTGTCGAAAAACAAGCTAAAATTTACTAGTGATACAATGCTTCCAAATGAATTGGCTCAAGCATGTTTACATACAATGAGATTTACATGTTTACAACACATTTACAATAGGCACATAGCCCTTACAAAATAATATTATAACTGCTAATCAAATACTTCCTGTCAGTTGCATACTCTATTCTGCTCTGTCGCTCACTAACTGTGTCACTTCAACTCATTGTATCTTCTTCATACTAACTCATATGACCATGCGTTCTTAACCATAGCTTACTATCATACTCAGAATCTTATCTTCAAGGGTGCATACCAAAACTCAGTCATACACATGTGCACTGATGCTCTGTTCATTTGGTGCTTCACTGACTGTCTAGTCTTCCATACTTAGCTGATTTCTTATCTTCTAAGTTATTGCGCAGACACCAAAACTCTATATGACTTTTTTTCCATAATGATAAAACTGAATCTTAGCCATATACATCAATATATTCAACTTTCCAACAATCTCCCCCTTTGTCATTAATGGAAACAAAGGAATATGGTGAAGTTGCTAAACTGCATCTTTACAAAAACTTTCAAAAATTTCTAACATATATCCTTATCTTTTTATGTATATCATATACTCTAACTTATATCTCCCTTCTACTATATACTCTACTCCCCTTTACATCATATACACTACTCTATATTTCTCTACTCCTCTACTATTCCATATTATTCTACTCCCCCTTTGACATTAATGACAACAGTGCTCAAAAATGAAACTTAAAGTACTTACACTGAGAGTACATCATGGTATGCAATCTGAAGGTTTGTAATTTATTGCTGCCAAAAAGCCTTCAGTGAATCTACTGTCTGGAGATGGGTGCATAGTGCATAAGTTAACCTCTCCATCTTCTCAAAATCTAAACTCGAACCTTGATAATATGTCACCATTGTGTCATCTATCTCTTTGATATTCTGATTCAACACATCTAAAGAGGGTGCAAGTGCATTCCTTAACTGAGTTTGCCTAGCCCTTATCTTGGCCATTTCTTTTTCTTCCTTCTCAATTTTGTCTAACTATCCTTGATAGACATTATTGCACATGTTTACATTTATGGAGGGATCTTCCACTGATCTCCTTACTGCTTCCATCATAGATTCAGCTTCCTGAATCTTCTTTGAGAGGTATGCAGTTAGTTTGTCTTTATCCATACAATCAGCTATTATCTTTCTTCCTTTAGTTGCTAAGTCTTTCAGAAAAGCTTGACCAACCTTTAAAGAACTAAGGTCAAGTGTGAAGTTACCTATCAATTCACTTAGCCTCTTCCTAAGATATTTTTCTTCTGCAACCTTGGATGTTGATTCTTCTAGGCTTCAGAAGTTTTCTTTGAAACTTGATAGGATGCTGCTTACATCATCCACTGAATAAACTTTTATTACTTTCTTTTTCTCAGGCAGTAGCCTATTGAGTATGCTTACTAATTCAATAAATAATTGATTTCTCATTACTTGTTTCTCCTTTACTTTCTCCATTGCTAACACATTGATCTTTATCAGGTCTTCTTCTCCCCATGAATCTAAACTTGTTGTGTCAGGGGTCAAACTTGACAACAATGACATTGATGGCTTAGGGGAAAGGAGTGAACTATCCATAACTTCAGTCTTTACTTTCATAGGCATTTCAACAAAGGACTCATCTGCAGGTTCATTTTCCTTCTCTTCTTCTTTCTCCTCTTCTTCTTCTTGTCCAGTTATGTCTTCAATCTAAACTCCTTCTTGCTGCTTAGGTGAATTATCAGCGCATAGAATTTCTACTTCTTCAATGCTCACAAATGCTTCCTCAAACTTGTCTAAGTCCTTGTCTGTCGCTGCCATGGATATTTCTACATTATCTATCATAATTGTGTCCTCCTTGGCTTCAGGCATAGGCGCAGAATCCTGGGGACCTATTATAGGTGCATTTGGGATCTCAACTGCTTTTTCTTGCTTAGAGGGAACTTGGGTTGCAGGCACAAAAGATGGATGCACGTGTCTATCCATAAATACCTTCTCAAATGCTTTTTCAATATCCTTGGCAACCAACTCATAGTCCTTATTCATGATATGTAAGTTTCTCAGCTTGGTTCTAAGGTGAGGCTTCACCAAATTCAACAACAATGATTTTTCTTCAACTGAACAAATAGGGAGGTTATCATCTAAAGTCTTTTCCCTTATTCTGAAATCTTCTTCTATAGCTTGTCTCTTTAAGGAATCCAAAATGTTCCATACATTGTCTGGAATGACTATCTTGAGTTCCAGAACTGTCTTCTTAAACTTAATCATATGTTTTATTATCATACCATGGATCTCATATTTGTCAATCTCATGATATTTATCATAGAATTTAGCAATTTGATCAATTATGCCTTCATCTACAACTCTGGTTCTTAACACTTCAAGATTCGATAGGAATCCTACCTTAGGAGGTGCTTGAGATTTTATGCCTTGGCTTCTTGTGGATCTTGAAGATGGATGGCTTGTGACAATCTTCTTCTTCCTCTTAGGCATCTTGCTAGGCTCAAGAGGTGCTTGAGTGGACTCTAGATCAATAGTATCTGTGGGTGCAAGAGTGTTTTCTTCCATCTTTTTCTTCTTCTCCTTAGGGTCATCAATCTTCTCTATTTTCACTTTTGAAGAGGGTGCACTCTCAAGTTGCATTGCAATCTTGGCTTCCCTTACCTTATCTAGATCTGCTTGAGTGACACCATGTATTTTTAGTATCTCAGAGGTGATCTTTGATGCTTTCCTCTTTGTTGTTGCACTGTACAAGACTGAATCTACTTGTCTTGTCTTCTCCTCATAGGTACCCCATCTTGGTTCATTAGGATCCTTTGGCACTGATAATAGAACTTGTGCATAAGCTTCTAAAATGTGTTCCTCCACTTCATAACCAAGTGGATGAATCCACTTAGTTCTAGGTTCCATTGCTTCCATGCAAGTGATGTCTGTCTCCACCATGAAACAAATGCTATCTTTATAGTTTTGCACTATGCTCTCAGGTATCATATACCTTCTCTGCATCTTTATTCTGAATGTCTTTATTTCTAATTCCATGTAATCTTTTAAGGTGCTTTCAGATGTTGCCTTCAATGAAATCTGTGGCATTGTAGGTATGCTCCTATCTAGATAGAGGTTTGATACTTTTCCAACAATATGGAAGTACATATAGATGATAAGTGACCCAAATCTGAACACTTTTCTCTTATCATGCTTGATAGCTCTTATGTTATCCATCAACTATGCGTGCAAGATCTCACACAAGCTGAACTCTCCATCTTCCTTCACAATTTTGATAGCTACTAAAATAGTGGTTGCAGACACACTATTCACCTTGTTTGCATGCTAAAAATTATAACCTAGTATCATCGCCATAAGCTTGATATCCTTCTCCTCAATTGGCTCTATGGTCATACCGCGCTTATCACTTCAGGATTTACAAGCCTATTCCACCAGTTTTCTGACATCCTTGCCAGTGGGAAGAATGGCGTCAGTCTTAGAAAGTCCGACCATCTCATAAATGAGATCAGTAGTTATTCTAGAAGGGACTTCTCCTATCCAAAATTGGTCATCATGTATTCTACTCAGTAAAATATTAATCCATTCTGATTCATAAAACTCACATGAAGTCGCATATTCTATGATAGGGTTATTATCAAAGTGTGCGAACTCATTCATGAATGTCATGTCTGGTTTCATCATTGTTTTCATGTGTGACCTTATTCTATCCAAACCTATTGGTTCCTTTTTGCAGTAAATGTATGTGCGTATGTCTTCTACGTGCATCACTCCCATAGGAGTTCTAGAAAATGCCCCTTCTAGGTCATCTAGGACTGCCTTGAAAGTATGCTTCTTAAATATGTATCTCTTCCTTTCAACAACATCAAACACAACTAGTGTAGCCATTACTTACTTGGTAAATCACTCAAATAGGTTTCCAAAGGGTTTTTGAATCATCGTGACTGAACTAGGGTTCTGCAACAACTTTCACACTTCTTTGCTGATAAACCAACTTCAATCTTTCAACACAAACTACTTTGATCTCTTGTTCTCTCCAAAGGCTCAAACTCGAATGCAAATCTATAATAATGGATGTTCAGTGACTTTAAAACAACTTTCCGCCATTAATGCTTGTCGCGTAAACACATAATACAACCAAGAATTTTGATCTTCATCTCTGCTATCAATTAGGCAGTGTGCTCTTGCATGCTGCATTACTTAGTATCCAAACTGCTATAACCAAAGGTGCATACTCTAATGGTGAGTATACCATCTACGCAGGGGTCTAGAGCTAATCTAGGTCCCCCTATGACCATGAGGGTCATTCATCCAGAAGTAGAGGGTGTGTCCATTATGAATGCATCCAATACATATTCATCAATTTTATCCTTCTTTACTTCTGTCCAAATCATGCTTGCATCTTCTGTAGCTTTCACAAACTTGACTTCTCCAAATTCATCCAAAATTGACTTTTGTGACTCATTAGGTCTTTCTTGTCTTTGCGCTCGTGATC
Source organism: Chamaecyparis obtusa (assembly GCA_027943335.1). NCBI lineage: Eukaryota > Viridiplantae > Streptophyta > Pinopsida > Cupressales > Cupressaceae > Chamaecyparis > Chamaecyparis obtusa. Next base: position 1,108,732 of record BSBK01009315.1, on the reverse strand, counting down.
TGCAAAACTTTGAGATGTGTCCAACCTTGTTACAAGTGTGACAAATAACTGGAGGCCTTATATTCCTTGATGCATTGATATGAGTTACCATACTGCATTGTCTAGCATTGTGACCATTATAATTACATATCTAACATGTAATGTTCTAAGGACTTCTAACATTCTATTGTGGATGATTTCTCTAATTATGCTGATTCTGACTTCTTTGATTTGATCTACAATTCATAGCTCTATGACCAAACTTATTGCATGAACAACAATAACCATTGAAAGGTCTTACCTCTTTACAATCTCTTACTATATGTCCATGTTTTTTACATGCATAACAAGTTCATTTTACTGGCTTTTGCTCATCCTTAGATGGTTTTGCAAAAGCTTCAGTCTGATTCTTAGTCTTCTTGTCTTTTATAGATCCTTTAGGAGTTCTCAATCTATCTTGCATAGCATCAATCTGATCTTGAGCTTCATTGAATCCAATACTAATGGTATCACCTTTAATCTTCTATGCATACAATTGTGACTCTATTAGATCCTTACTTGTGTGCAATTTGTCAATGTGATTCTTTGCTTCAGTCAATTCAGATTCCACCTTCTTCTTGATATTTTCTAACTCCAAGATTTTCATGTTTGCTTGCCTCAGTTCTTCATTCAACTATTTGTTCTCTTTGATCTTCTCTTCATAGGCTTCCTAATTGTTGAATAATTTTTCATCCAACTCTTCAATCTAATGCTTTAGAGACATGTTTTCTTCATTCAGATTTTTGACCATTTTTCCTAAATCATTGTTTGAACAATCCTTTAAGTCTTTTCTGAGTTTCTTGATGAATACTTGTGCACCACTGACCTTTAATTTCAGTTCTTCTATTTCCTTTTCAAATCTATCAAGATCTTCAAGAGCTTCTTCAATATTATTCTTCAGATGTTTCACTTCTCATGTATTCGTGATCTCCTCAAGTGGTTAAACTTCTCTCAGAGGACCAAAGATATGATACCAATTGTTAGGAATGGGAATACTGAGAGGGGGGGGGTGAATTAGTATTCTACAATATTAATTTCTTATACTTGAAACTTAACTCAATAGCTTAATTAATGAACTAAATATTAAAGAAAGTAAAGTAAACATTCATAACACATAACACCAGATATGATTATGGGGAAACCTTGGCCAAAGGAAAAACCCCGATGGGAATTAATATCCACTAATAATTGTACTTGTGTATTATTAACCTGTTAATGTTCCTTAGCCTTATAGGAGCTGTCATTACAATGCTTAAGTACAATGACCTTGTCAAGGGTCGGACCTTGTTAAGATTCTTTAGTAACAAACCCTGTTAGGTGTGGTTGGCTCATTGCCAGAGCTCACTTCTCAATAGAGAAGGCTACAACCTCCTAGATATCAGATACTCACAATATCAGCAAGGTTGAACTATTGTTATGACGCTGCTTGTCTGATCAGTTCCTTTTGTGCGCTGATACTTTAGCCTCTTGTAAAGCTCTATCTTATTCTTACTGCTCTTCGCATACTTTTTCTCTTCTTATTTCATCTTCACAATCCATCTCTTTCCCTAATACAAAAGTGCATGTCTTATATATAGGTGCAACCAAAACTTATTCACTAAGTCAGCCTATAACTAATTACATACAACGCTTCCAAATAAATTGGCTCAAGTGTGTTTACATACAATGAGATTTACATGTTTACAACACATTTACAATAGGTGCATAGCCCTTACAAAATAATATTATAACCGCTAATCAAAATACTTCATGTCAGTTGCATACTCTGTTCTGCTCTGCCGCTCACTGACTGTGTCACTTCAACTCACTATATCTTCTTCATACTAACTCATTTGACCATGCGTTCTTAACCATAACTTACTATCATACTCAGAAGCTTATCTTCAAGGGCGCATACCAAAACTTGGTCATACACACGTGCGTTGATGCTCTATTCATCTAGTGCTTCACTGACTGTCCAGTCTTCCATACTTAGCCGATTTCTTATCTTCTAAGTTATTGCTCTGACACCAAAACTCTATATGACTTTGTTGCCATAATGACAACACAAAATCTTAGTCATATACATCAATATAGTCAACTTGCCAACATGCATGTCATGTTATATTCATTGGTGGGTGTTCTTATGGATTTGGGTCCTGACCTATCTATTTGTTGACCATTTTCTTATCCCTAGGTATTGTGATCAGATAAGATGACTTGTGCCTAGTGATCTTGTATTTAAGCTAGGTAGTAGTTCCTATTTAGGTAGTGAAGGTAGCAGTTGAAGTAGAGTAGTTGAGATAGATCAAGATATAGTTATGAGATTCATTTATTTGTATTGACCGTAACCGGGAAGGCCTTATAGCCCGACATGTTTGATGTAATTAGATGTTTTCCCGATAATAAAGATTTTTTATTTGGTTCCATCTTGTTGTGTTGTTTTATATTTCCACTATGTTGACTCTTGATGCATGATCATACATCTCCTTTAGAGGTCCCTCCAGTTCTAATTGCATCACAATTATAAATTTGTAAATTTGATTATTTTAATTGTTAATTGATTGTATTTAAATAGTTTATATTAGTTTAAATTAATTCATATCATATGAATCATGTTAGGAAGATTGTTGTCTAGGGGGACAATGTGATTTGTATTTTGTTGCTATTTTAGAAGGAAACAATCCTAATGCAATTCACTGCCTCAACTAATTGAATGCATTTCATGTCTCAATTATAAATTTGTTCAAAATAAGTATCTAATGTGCATTTATGATACTTAGTATGATCCATTTGTTGATCAATAAAATCTAAAGTCTTGCCTAAATGTATATTCTTGACACTATAATTTTTTTAATAGAAATAGAAACTCAAAAAATATTTCTTATTAAAAATCATGTAACCTCCATACTTTTACATGTGTACATCAAATTAATATAAATTAATGCACCATAAACACACAATGTCATAAGTACAAACATACTAGTGAACATATGATGTATAGCAGAATAACATTGTAGTAGCAATCTCCAAGGTGAAACTATCTCACTCATTTGCCATGAAATAAAGGAAACCCAATGATATAATTGAGATACACAATCCGTATGAAATTTGGGCCCATATTCCTCCTTATAAGTACATTTCTTAAACATGTTATAAAAATGGCGAGACCAAGGAGGAAGTTGCAGACGACGGAGAACTCTGGATCCAAGAACAAATATATCAATATTGATGTCTCGAGCATCGTTGATGGAGATATTCAAGCATACCAAAGGTTGGCATTGGTAGGCAAAATTTCTGGTTTGAAACTCAGAATAGAGCATATTAGGGATTGGGTACATTCGATTTGGGGATCGGCTAGAGAAGTATTTTTTATGGCAAAACATTCTTCATTATTGTCTTCCATAATGAATCTGACCGAGACGATCTTTTGTCACAATGCCCGTGGAAGTATGAAAATCACTACATTTTCTTTAAAGAATGGACCCCAAAATTCAATATTTCAGTTACATACCCTGCAGAAAACCCGTTATGGATCCGCTTGTATCATTTTCCCTTTGAATTCTGGAGCGAAGAGTGTTTTAAGATGATTGGAAATGTTTTGGGCCTTATCGTGGAGATTGATATGGGAGACGGTGATGCAATAAATTTTGTCCGCATGTGCATTCTCCCCATCTATGCTCTTCCTAAACACTTATTTCTCAAGTGCGGCACAGGGATAATGAAACAACTTATTGAGATTGAAGAAACAAAAAATTTCTGTCTTCAATGCAGCGGTAGAAATCATTTTGAAGATCAATGCAAGAGAACGGAAATGAAAGTTTGTCGACGAAGGGAAAATCAGAATCAAGGGCATGATAATAAGGTTAGAGCAGAGGAACCAATGAGGAATGCCTATCCAAACATAGGGATGAAGGCAATCTCAGTCCCTACTCCTCATGTTTCCCCTGTTCATGATAACAGTTGGGCTATTGTGATGGCTCATCAAGTGGAAGAGGTTCTGATACTAGCAGAAGACAAGGAAACTTTTCAAAGCATTTCTAGCATAGAGGTTGGTGTCCTGGAGGAGGGGGAGATTTTTGAAATATTAGGAAATCAGGTTCATTTGGAAGATGATTTAGATATAACAGAGCCTCATTCCATATGCCAAACCATGGCAGAAATTACAAAATCTAAAGGCAAAACGGGCATGAAATCAAATGATTAGAAAGAGGGTTGAGGATGGACTAAAGCCAGATCAAACTTCAATCAAAACTTACATGACTAGATTCAAGGGAGGAGTCTCCTCCCTTGGGATGCAATGAGGCTCCTAACCTAAGAGGAGGCGCATGGTGAAGCACCAGACATGTAACAGTCTATCTGAAGTAGTTATGATGCAGGAAACGAAATTGAATCAAGATCATATGGAACTCTTTATCCAGCGCTGTGGTGGTTGGTTAGGTTTTGCTTCTGGAGCAATAGGATCTTCTGGAGGTATATGTATTATGGGTTTCTGATTTCTCTTTCATTTTATACAATATTCATGGCCCCACTAAATCTTCACAGAAATTGGATCTTTGGAATATGATTGATCTAGACATAAAAAATCACGAGGAGAAAATAATTTTAGGCGGTGACTTCAATGCGATCTTGCACAAGGAAGACAAGGTTGGTGGTTTGGGAAGGATGGCTCAGTCTCATATGGATTTTGCTAATTTTGTTGCTAATAATGGATTATCTGGCATAGTTCCCTCTAACGGTAAATTTACATGGACGAATAGAAGAAAAGGTTCCTCTAACATTACTGAAAGGTTGGACAGATTTCTTCTCTCCGATGATTGGTCTGAAGTGGATTACCATGTTAGATCAACGGTTATTCCATTCCCGATTTCTGATCACTTCCTGGTAGAATTGTTTTTGGAGGATGATGCAAGGCCCAATAAAAGTCAATTCAGGTTTGAAAGTGTTCAATTTTTTTTTAGGATCGTTCAAAATATAATAGCATCGTGTGTGATGTATGTATTTTTCAAATGCAATAATCTTTTTTCATTTATATTGAGAATGAGACTAGGAGGTTATTTATTATAAAATTATTATTTATATATATATATATATTCAATAGTTTAGTCTCATATTATTTATCTGATAGAAGCTACAAAACATCAACACTCTCTCTTAGTTAGAGAGGATAAACTCATGATATAATATTACCTTAGTATAATATCAAGAATGACATGTTTAAGAATATCCTTGATCAGAAGATATTCATCATTAGATATCATCTCATGATATCAAGAGTAATGGCCTCAGAATATCAAGTTGCATGATATTCACCAAATACTCAAAAATGTTCATAAGGTATGTGCACACATATCCTCAATAATACTTACCATAGGAACATTATATTCATGGTCTATTTAAGGAAATTAATCCACCATGCAAGACATAATCTATCATGATCTGCTTAGACATCATAAGGTATCCATCATAATAGACGATTAAGTTATTGTAAGATCGTCACCTTTTAATAACTTTAACAAATAAAAGTGATAATCATTTAGAAGTCGTCACTTCCTCATGATGTACACAAGGGGGCAGGCCCATTAAAAACATGGAGTCACACGCATGACATGCACCATGCATCAATGCAGAGGGTTAAAACAAGGGATTTCACCTCAAACTTCTCTCACATAGAAGAACTCATTAAGCAAATATCAATTTGTTGATATTTTCATCCAAGATTGCTTATGATAAACTATCAGACTCCCTTTGAATCAATATGATCAAGATCCTCAAAAGTCAACTGAAACATATCTTCTATTTGCCCCCTCTGACTATGTATTCTCAGTAGTGCTAGGGTGGCTTCACTTATGTTCACATCTTTAATTGATTATTATTTCAATATGCAATATGAATTTATTATATATATATATATATATATATATATATATATATATATATATATATATATATATATATATATATATATATATATATATATATATATATATATATATATATATATATATATATATATATATATATATATATTCCTTTGCAATATATTTATCTTTTGTAATGTTTATATAACCTTCTATATACTACGATACGTATATCCTCTACTATATGATATGTATATGTATATCCTCTATGATATAATATATGCAGGCTTTGATCCCAATATATCCTCTATGATATATAATAAATCGTAGTCACAATATATCCTCTGTGATATATAATATGTAAACTTCAATCACAATATATCCTCTGCAATAAAATATGTGCCACAATCTCAATGTTTATCCACTACCATGAACTGCGACTTCAGGCACAATCTGGATGTCTTGTATTTCCTTCATTTCTCTATGTCTCATTTGATAATGCTATATCTCCAACATAGTGTAGATTTAAAATCTAATTTCGTTTCAATCTCTATAAACCATATGCCCGTTGTATATGTATTTCCCTTTCACAATCGGGTGGTATGCGGTTCAATCCATCTTACTCTTTGAAGCATTAGGCGTAGAATGCTCGAACCCAATAGCCATGATGCTGAAGTGGTTTATGAAGCACCTTTGCACTCGTTGGGTGTTCAATCTATCTGCACTGGAACTCCCGCTATGTATTCTATGTATGTTGTTTAACTTCCTCCCTTTGTCTTATTTGATGAAAGGTATTTGATCTATCCTCTTACCTTTCTTACATAGAAAGGATTTGAAAGGATTATGGACTTGCACATTTAAGTATTTAGTAGAGTTTAACCCATCAGAGAGCTTAATTGAGTTTTGGGTGAGAGAAAATCAACAGATGCTAAGACATTCAACTTACCAGTATGTCTTGGAACATTCCAATATAGCTATGAATTATCGATCAATTATAATTTAAATTAATTCAAAGCTAAAAATACATTAGAATTTCTAATAGAAAAGTTAGAAAAACTCAAGCAAATTAGGGATTCTCTTTGCCAATATACACAATCACAGAATTCTAGACCTTACAAGAAACTTCAAAGAGTTGGTATTTGCTATAAAATGTGCGTCATAATGAATACTTCATATATCTTATGACTTATAAGGAATGACATAACTAATTATCAGTTGTAATGTGTAACTAAATTATCAATTGTAATGTGTAGCTAAAAAAAATCATATTGAGACAAACAATTTTTGAAAACCTTACAATCACAGTTCAACAAAATGTTACAATTAGAAAAATCTATACCCTCAAAATTTGGCCTTTCCTGTCATGATTTCTCTTTCCCTAATTGATGAACACGGAAGAAGGCATGAAACATAAAATATTCTTAATCTTTTCCCAAAAGTGTGAAAGAGAACAAACAAAAAAAGTAAGAAAATTTTCACCAAAGATTTTCCTAAGCCTAGGATAATATTGTCACTTTTCATTATTATCCCTAAAAGCACACCAGTTCACAAAATAAACAACAATAAAAAAAATCAAAAGAACAACGATTTGATCGCAGCCACTTTATACTAGTCCTACTTTGTAATTGCCGAAACCTCAACCTTGCACATATTACAATTGTAGAAGAGGTTATCTTGTGCATTACTACATGCAAAATGGTCTACATTAGATGTTCCACTCACAGACGACGGAGCCCCATCCCAGTATGTCATGTTCTTATAAATGTACCTGCAAGAGATCGACAGTTTGCAACATCCAAACTGAATCAAAATAGAGAAGTTAGCTATTATTCAGGCCCGGTCACCCTAGGTATTCGAACGAGCGATAGAATAAATAAAAACCCTAAGATCTAAAGCTACAATAAACTTTTTTATGTACCAACCTGAATAGGAAACAAATTTTTGTGGTCAAACTCTGTTTCACAGCTTAGAGCCTCAATCGGACGCAAACCAACTCCTCCCCATGTACTTGGACTGGCATTTCATGATACCCACACATTGATATAGTCATGGATTTAAACCTATATCGACTTAGTTGATGATAAAATTGACACCTTAAATGGGGGATTTGATGGCCTGGTGTCACATGACCTTAGCAGCAATTCTTTGTCTAGAAACATTGTTCGAGAGTTGGGCAACTGCACTGAATTGAAGTTCCTCTAGTCAAGGCTTGTGGGGCAATGTCCCCAAAACCCTATCAAGGCTCACCAGTCTAGTTGCCCTTGACCTTGAGGATTAATTGTTGAATGGAAGCATACCAATACAATTAGGCCATTGTAGCAATATTACTGCATTGTCTCTTTCACACAACCATCTTATCAGCTTTGTGTCCTCTTCATTAGGCCTCTTGAAGAATCATGTTAAGTTTCACATTGAAAATAATAGACTTAAATAGGTGATTCTACATGAGTTAGGGAATTATTTTTCTTATTTCGATTTCTGACTGCAAAGTTGCCTCTTCCTGTTCTTTTCTTAGGCTTCACTCTTTTAACAACTAAGTTCATTCAAGACTCGCTCTCAAAAAGATTCCTAAAATCCATTCAGATAATGCTAGAGAGTTAAGCAATGAAAAGTGTAGAAGTTTGGAAAAGGCACGTGTCAAGCAGAATGTTAAAGTATTGTTCATTCGTGTTTAATAAATGATGAGACAATCATGATATATATATATATATATATATATATATATATATATATATATATATATATATATATATATATATATATATATATAATACAAAGTATGAATAAACTACTGGTTAAGATATGTTAACTAATAGCTATATAATGAAGTGACATGACCATAAGTATATACGGTCATGTCTATTCATTACATGACTATTCAATATATACATATACCCTATTGTTATTGTAGAATCAATCAATAACGAAGGCAATTGTATTCTACAATCACAATGGTAATCTATTTCACTACAGCACTCAAATATTCTCTATAGGATGATCCAGATTTCATAACATGGTATCAGAGCCTAACCTATAAGAGAATAAATACACAAGCTATCGATGATCTTAGGCAGTGATATTAATATCAAAACATACACAACAATATTGATCTCTATTTACAGTGATATTAATAATATTGGATTGTACATCTGTGATATTAGACAGCGATATTGGTCTTCATTTGCAGCGATATTAATATCATACTCAGTCTCATGGATCATTTGCGATCTAGTGTTCAGTATTTACAGCAAACATTCCCGTGAATTTGGTGTTCAGGAAATTCTCCGTGAAGGATGCTTTGTGGAATGAGCCGCCACTATGTCAAATGAATGAAACCGCTTAAAGGAAGATTCTAATGAAGAATGGTCATTTGGAGGTGAATTTATGCTCAACTCCATAATGAGCAAGTGATGACACACGGCTATGGATTAATTTTAGGAAGAACTCGTCCATTGCAGATTTTGTTCTTATCAAGCAACAGTCTCTTGCCCTTGGAGATGATATTAATGGTGAAAGAATGAAAAACCGAATATAGAATCATTATATTCGATCAGCATACATATTCAATTTATACCAATGGCTTATCGGTAAACAAAATCAACGCTTATAAGAACTATTGAAGCTGCGATATATTAATAAGAGTTAAAATATATATATTATCACTGCAACACTAGTGGAAATACTCTCTAAACAGCAATAGCAAAAAGTGAAAGTATACGTTGTTCATACTGCGATAATGAACTTTGTGCATCATAGTCTGAAGGCAAACTCGGGTACCTTAAAAGTACAATTTGGACAACATATTTTGGGTCTGTGTTAAAGACCAAATTTGGGCAGATTATGAACATAACATTTAGTACACTTTCTTATGATCTAATCAATCATATATGGCTTGCTTTACGGGCTGCTTATTAAAGGGGCAAAATTGTAGAACTTCCAAGTCTCAGATCTGAAGTTATTATCTTCAACATCTGTAATTGAATTTCTTCCTTAATCATGCCAACGGGTGAACATTGGATCTGGCGCAAACATTTACAACAGCAAGTGAGATATAAACCTCGATATATCACTGAAGTAAGTTGCATTGCTTTGAAAATAACTTCCATCTTTGTATAAATGTCACTTACAACTTCGTGAACTACCAGTCGAAGATTATGAAGTTACAAACTATGTTATTTGAAGAGTCACGACTATTGGACCAATCTGATAGCAAAGTAATTTCCACAGTTCGATAGCAAAGAAAGATTGAATGAAAGGTGATAAAGCTAAGAACATGCATTGGACCAAAGATGAAAAATGATCATCTCTACCAACTTAGTAACTTATAAAGGTACCAATGTTGACAACCAAGACATTAATATATGTCATGGTAAAGAGCTTACATTAAGAGTTCAAATCAGGGAAATAATATATTGATGCAGAAGTTATATATTCGGCAAAGGAAGATATAATATCAATGTATCGTTGGAAGAAATAATAATATGTATTTAGGAATTATTCATGAGGAATCAATAGAGGAAGTCTAACATTTCTAAAGAAATCAAAGGTTGATGAATTTGAGCTTAAGAGGGAGCAGTTAGAAGACATAACTCAGTCAATTTTTAATTTAGAGGGAGTTTGACATCTTTAGAAAGGTCAATAAGTTGGTGAAATTAGGCTTCTAAGGGAACAAATGATTCAGTCAATTTGTGACAAACTCAATCATATTAAATGAGCTAGAGTTGAAGGTGAAACAATTCTGAGATTATAGAAGTGGGAGCACCTGGATAGAATCTCTAATTGAGGCATTCCATACATCTTGAGACTACAATCCATTGAGATGAACATCATACTAGAGGTCCTCTATTATCTTCCTTCAAGTCCAAGAGGGAGTGTTAGTGTTGTGGCCTTGGAAAAGATCAAAATGCATCCTATGCTAGTCAATGTGAGTCGGCAACCTTATGTCTATTCAGATTATTCATGTATGAGACATCGATTCTCTTAGGAAGAAAGGTATGGAGTCACATCCTGTAGTAACACTGAGATGAGCATATAAACAAGGTATGCCTCCATAACAGAAGAGGAAGCGAAAGGATCTGCATCAGTGGACATTCGAAGATCTTGATTCAAAGGGAGTAGACCATGTTTTGTTGGTTACCTAGTGATCAAGAAACTGTAGCAGAGAATTATGATGAATTACCATGTGAGAAGGCTATGCTTTCATGTCAATGGGAGAAGCTAGAAGATCAAATTAAGATGGCAACCCAGGATCGTGGTCATATTAATTTAGAGGAAGTATTCCTGATGTTGAGGAATAAAGTCTTAGCTGAAAAGAGATTTTCAGCCTTAGTGATCTATCATTTTGTATCTTAAATGATTCTTGTCTTTGATAAACAAGTTTAAGGTGGAAGCCTTCCTCACTTGATAATAGTGAACCAAAGTGTCAAGATAGACTACTTAGTTGTGTGTCCCGACTGTGCGGAGATCTTGACTCTTGTTATTGCTGGATGTGTAATAACGAAACCATATCATGATAGACTACTTAATTGTGTGTCCCGACTGTGTGGAGATCATGATATTCAAGTCTATTTTCATGATGAGACTACATTAAATTGTGTGTCCCGAAGTGTCGGAAGTCATGGTAGACTTTATGGGCCCATTCATTTTGTGTTATGAAAGGTGACGATCTTTCATGTGTGTTGGGTTACTATTTCAAGGTGACGATCTTGAAAATAGTTAACCAGGCTTCAAGATTGACTCTCGAAAGGGTTTGTCCCGGATAGGACCGGACATCTTGTTGCTTATGTTATTACTTGGTGTGTAATAATTGTTAAGATCGACTCCCAAAAAGGGTCTGTCCCGGATGTGCCAAATATCTTGACGCCTATTATGATCGACTCCCAGAAGGGTCTGTCCTAGATGTGCCAGATATCATGATATGAAAAGATTCTATAAATTATATTAAACTCTCTCTCAAGAGGGAGTGTTAAAGTATTGTTCATTTGTGTTTAATAAACGACAAGATAATCATGATATGCATATAAATATATACTTACTTTTCAATTATATTTTATATATATATATATATATATATATATATATATATATATATATATATATATATATATATATATATATATATATATATATATATATATATTTACAAAGTATGAATAAACTATTGGTTAAGATATGTTAACTAATAGTTATGTAATGAAGTGACATGACCATAAGTATATATGGTCATGTCTATTCATTACATGACTATTCAATATATACATATACCCTATTGTTATTGTAGAATCAATCAATAACAAAGGCAATTGTATTCTACAATCATAATGGTAATCTATTTCACTACAGCACTCAAATATTCTCTATAGGACGATCCAGATTTCATAACACAGAAGACTATGTGTCAATCTATATAGAAGCAACATATTCAAGCAAAGCCTTAAAAGTGTTGTACAAATGTAAGATAGTTTTTTACGTCTTCTCTTGCCTTGAATGTTGCACAAGCCCTTTCAATCTGCAGAGTCTACAGAGGTAAGATAGGTTTTCACGCCTTCTCTTGCCTTGAATTCTGCACAAGCTCTTACAATCTGCAGAGATAAGGCAAACACCAATTACAACAAGATAAATAATATTGAATTAATATATAACATAAAAATATTACAACTTAAACCCTTCAACATACAAACAAAAAATAAATATTAGAAATGTTGAATTATGATTGGCATATTGGAGTAGTCATTAATTACTAGTTAAGTGTAGAGGCCTTCAAAATAGTTCTTTGCCCTGGCAGGAACTAAAAATATATTCTCAAAAAGTCTTGATTGGAACAATAACTAGCTGCCCTCAATGAGCATGTCATTCAAAATGGTATGTCAGATTATGAACTTCTTAAGGAGAAAGAGCTAATTAAAGATTATGAGGAGACTTTGGCTTGCAAAGAAATCTATTGGAAATCTAAATTGCGGGAAACATGGTTGTCCGAGGGTGATCGTAATACATATTTTTTCACGATTCCACTAAACTAAGGAGAAAATGGAACATGATTTCCTTGATAAGAGGGCAGAATGACAATCTCCTTTCCTCGTAGCAAGACATTGAATATGCAGGGGTTAAATTTTTTGAGAATCTTTTGGGGTAAAGGCAACATGGAACTAAAAGAGATGGACATTCTTGAAGTCATCCCACCTTTGATCTCAAATGTCAAAAATCTTGCTTTAAAGAAGCTTATTTTTTAAGAAGTGAAGATGGACACCTTCTAACGAGGTTGTGATAAAGCCCCAGGTCCAGATGGATTCTCAAATATATTTTTTCAAAAATGTTGGAACTTTTTAAGTAAGGAAATAATGACTATTGTGGAGGAATCTAGGAGAAATAGAACAATTTTGAAAGATTTGAACAATAATAATGTGGCCGTGATTCTACAACATCAGACATATGATCTTCTTCTTATTATTATTCTTGTTCTTGTTCTTCTTGTTGTTCTTGTTCTTGTTCTTGTTCTTGTTCTTCATCATCATCATCATCATCATCATCTTCTTCTTCTTCTTCTTCTTCTTCTTCTTCTTCTTCTTCTTCTTCTTCTCCCCCTTCTTCTTCTTCTCCCCCTTCTTCTTCTTCATCTCCCTCTTCTTATTCTTCCTCTTCCTCTTCCTCTTCTTCCTCCTCTTCTTCTTCTTCCTCTTCCTTGTCTTCCTCTTCTTATTCTTCTTGTTTGTCTTCTTCTTCTTCTTCTCCCTCTTCTTCTTCTTCTTCTTCTTCTTCTTCTTCTTCTTCGTCTTCTTCCTCTTCCTCTTCTTCTCCCTCTCCTTCTTCATCTTCCTCCTCTTCTTCTTCCTCTTCCTCTCCCTCTTCTTCTTCTCCCTCTTCTTCTTCTTCTTCTTCTTCTCCTTCTTCTCCTCCTTCTTCTTCTTCTTCTTCTTCTTCTTCTTCTTCTTCTTCTTCTTCTCCTTCTCCTTCTCCTTCTCCTTCTCCTTCTCCTTCTTCTCCTTCTTCTTCTTCTTCTTCTTCTTCTTCTTCTTTCTTCACCTTCTCCTTCTCCTTCTCCTTCTTCTTCTTCTCCTTTCTTCTCCTTTCTTCTCCTTCTTCTTCTTCCTTTATTCTCCTCCTTCTTCTTTGATGCAATCAATCGTACATCATACTTCAATCAACCGAACTAATCAAGATATACCTTATTAGCCAAAATATACTAAAGACAACAAATATATTTGGGATCATACCTGAGAGGTGGAAGCAAAAACATTAGTATTTTCAATACTCCCCCTGAGCCAAAGAAATATGCTCAACTACTAGAAGAGATAGTATCAGGACCTGGTACCGCAAATCTCTCTTCACCAACTTCCTTCTTTTTCCATTCCATACTTTTATTCTAGATTCACCTAAAACTATAACAATCTTATCATTTCTAGACTTTTTTGGAGTGCTAACAAATTTGCAAGTGTTAGCATAATAACCGGTTTGACCACATTTGAAATAATTGAATTTCTTCTATCTCGATCTCATTGGTTGAACCCTAGATCTACACTAATTATCATTGTGACCATGATTGGGACACATGTAGAAATTCCCATGAAATATATTGTTCATCCCATTTCTCTTGACTTGATTAGATACTTGACATCTACATTGATTTTCCTTATGACCAAACTTGTGATAGCTAAAACATTGAACATTTTGTTCCTTCCTTATCTTGCATTGTATACCCTTATGACCGAAAATCATGCATATAAAACAATGACCATTAAAAGATAAGTACCTTTGAGAATTCAGTTTCCCAACTGGAGGCCTTCTTGTGAGTGATCTTGAATTCTCAACATTTATTTTTACCTTAGACTTAGCTTTATATTTAACTTGTCTTTTTATTTGATCTTCGAATCTTAACATTCGCCGATGAAACCTAATCCTTCCTTGTCCATATGAAATTTTTGTAGGGACAAAAGTTGATCCAAAATTGTACTGCTTTCATAAACATTTTCTTCAGATATCAACTTTTTTAATTCCTAATCTAGCTTCTTATTTTCATTTGATATTTGCTAGATAATGTTTTTGAGCTTTTCTTGAGTGTTGTTCCATTCCTCCATTTTATTCTTGATAGTGTCTTTTAGATCTCCTCCTAGTCTTCTTCCAATCCTCTATTTTCTACTTGATATTTTCCTTGAGAAATTCTTCATTATGTTTACGATAATCTAGTTGTTTTATTATGTTTATGATAATCCCCTATTCATGGAAGGCCAATGAGTCTAATACTAAACTATATAGAGAAAAGTATGATAAATACCGGTACATTGAGATCCAGGGGTGGTCAACAACATAACCCATTGATTTAATTTTTTTATATTATACCATCATTTTGTCTTAATTCTACAGTATTGTTTATATCTCAAAATTCTTGCAAACTCACATCTTTCCTTTATATTACTTTCAAAATTTAAGTAGACTGTTTGTCTCTTTGGATGCATTTAGCCATTTTACTACAAGCAAATATGACCTCTTTTATAACCAAACTACTAAACTATATGTATCAAAGTAGATATAGCTTTAAGTGAATATTTGCCCAGGAATAGCCATATAAAAGATAAATGAAGAAATAATATAGATGAACCATACATATGTGTTCCCTAAATCAATCCTAATTGGTAAAAGATCCAATGTACCATGTGCTTCTTTAAGGCTTAACCATATAGAAAGCTACTAGGGGATTTTTCTTCAAGTCGGGGTGAATGCTCAGTTTTTAGGACTGGTGTAACACAACAAATACAAGGTTAAAAAACTGCTGAAGCTTACCTCAACCCTATGCACAAACCCTTGCTAATATGTCTGCAAATTTTAATCACTTTATAGATGATTCCACAAAGATCAAATAAATAACTAATTTTTCTTTGTGTTATCCATAGCTGCCACAATATTTTTCCAGAATTCAAAAGACATTTTCAAATAAATTCTTTACTAGTACTAATCTACTTCATAATATCTTATATAATTACCTATATAAAATTTATAGCCATGATTTGTGTCTTTCAAAACCATATTAACCCACTAAAATTTCTAATAAAATACCTAAACTGTAACATATGATCAATATTATTTGAATCTTCCTGTCTAAAAGACTACCATTTTCAAGTACCCTTAGAGTGTAATGTCCCCTATTGGGGTTATGTAATAAAACTGTCAAATTGTAATTCCCAGGTGCGGATGTAATCTCTCCTTAGGAGGTGGCCTAGGGTTTTGTCTATATTCCTAAGAATCAAATTGTACTAGAGACTTTTCTATATAGCTTGGAGACAACCCATTTATCTGATTTAGATGGTAGGCATGTATGGTAGGCATGTGTTAAAATGCTTTTCCAAGGCATATCGATTTTTTATAATATCACTGTCCTTGTATTGGTGACACTAAAGTGGGTTCCAATTTGACTAATGGTTGGTCTGAATTTGTGCTCTACTCTTCTCTGATATGAATTAATTGTATTATGACTTTGATAATATTCGATTAATAATAACTAATGTAAATAAGTATCTATTTAAAAAATATAAGAGTTTATATCGATCTTAGTATAAGAGTGTTGGAATTATCATTATTTCTGATGCATTAACTTTCTGTTTATGCAGTAAGACTTGTGTTGACTAGTTTGAAAGACCTTGACCAATTATCTTGATTTCCTCTCAAATCATATATCTTATGGATTTTCCATATCCTAAAAATGTCTCTGTTTAATATCTCTATAACTATGTGTCCATAGTTACAATATCTCCTCTAACGTATGCTGTGTCTTTGTATAATTTCCTAGTCTTCTTTATGCTGTTGCTGCCTGTACGTGCATCTCATTGGCTCCCTCTAATACAATTGTGTTATCACCCGTATATAGTTATGAGTTTTATATGCCTATGATCTATGCTTATATTCCACAAGATATCTAAGGTGGATGATTATCGAGTGACCTTTAACCATTAAGAGACGACTGTTTTATTAACTCTGACGTCCTTTCTCTTATCGTATCATTGCCTCCGTTTTGATTAGAAGAATCAGTTCCATACCCCCCCTTTTGAGAATAGAATCCATTCTCATTATATAGCTTGCAATAGTGGCATCCCTTCATTAAAGGGACGTGTCCTTCCTTAATCATCTCTCCTCATAATGTATGCGCAAATCAAATAATATATGCTAGTGTTATCCATTTTATTTATTTCTTAACCGCTCCGTAGTAATCAAATTGATGGCTTAATAATTGTGACTTAACTATTGTTTTGGTCAGTCTTCTTCCCCAAGATGATATTCTTAGCAGTGATAATTGATAGGGATCGCATATGTCTTCCTCTATCTGCGTCGAAGCCTCCATATTCACCCGATGATTCTGTATGATAGACGGTGTTGACCAGATATCTTCCCTTTTGTTGCTTAGGATGGTCGACTCCTCCCGTCTAGATGTTGAGCGTATTGCTAGTTAATACGTCTTGGATGGTGACGGTTTGACGGGGTCGCAGTCCTCATCTGCCTTTGTCGTCGACTAAGCATTTGGTTGACTAAACAATATATATTTAAATGTTATTTATTCATTATTATTTTTACATTATAATAATATTAAGATTATGATATTAATATTATAACTATATTATTATAGTTATAATAATATGACTATATTATTATTTATATTATAAATATATTATTATTTGTTTATGTAATTTTATATTTTAATATTATTATTCACTTATTAAATTTTCCTTTATTATTATTTATTTAATAAAATTATATTATTTAATTATTTAATTATTATTAAATTTTATTTTGGTGGGAACATCACATAGAGTATAAAATCCTACTAAGATACAATAAACGAAAGTTTATCAAAAAATTTACAATATTTCAACCCATATATTTAAATGGGCTCTTCCTTTGCGTTCTTAAAAACTATCATTTGCTCCTTTGAATCCTCAACTTCCTCTAATAGGGAAAACACAACATGTTTCCTTATGTAATATTTTTTGCTTGGACTCTTACTTAACCATCCTTTTTTATAAAGACTGGAGGCACAGCTTGTAATGTTTCCAGGTCAGTTTGCTTAAATGTTGGGGGAACTGAGAAACCTTGAACAACTAAGTATATATATATGATGCAGTCAAGGATGGTGAATCCTATGAAGGACAGTCCAAACCTTGCAGCCAATAAAATTACACACCAGATTACTCAACAATGCAACACACACAATTGTTTAACACTGATTTTCATTAACATGCCCGACTGTAAGGCCTTCCAGGTTAGGGCCAATTACAATCAGAAAACAATTCTACAAGATCCACAACCAGATCCAATACAATCTCAACTAGTTCAGCTCTGAAGACAATCAGAAGCTGATGGAAACCCTAAGGCAGATCTAAACTTGAGCTCATAATCCTCCAAGCAATCTCCTTGTTCCCAAGTATGCAAACCCCTAGCTCTGCTGCAAACAACTATCAGATTACAATCCGATCTGCAAGATCGTCAAGAACTTTTCCACAACTTCGCTCTCAAGCTTCGCATCTAACAATCAGATCTGCTCTGTTGTCTAAGTCCCCAAAAATCTACCAAATTCTTTCCCTAAACATCTACCCAAGCACTCCTTAAATACTAATCATCAGCCACAAGTCGACAAGATGAAACCCTAACTCCCTAAAACAAATAATTAAATGCCATACAAGTCATCTTACAAATGTATACAAATATTTAATTCAGCATGTCGGCCCCATAACAATGGCTACCAACAATAAATTCACCAAGTCAACTCAACAAATCACATAGATCGAGACCGTCAGTCAAGGCTGCAATCGAGTAATACTAGCCAAAATACAAACACTCCATGCAGTTTCACTGAGGACATAGAATGCCCTACCTCAACGTTGGATGCCCCTGCATCAAACACCCCAGGTTCCAAAAGATGCTCATATGTGAGAAGAACATCTTTTAGGATTCAACACATAAATCCTGAACTGGTTCTTCACATACAAGTCCTCCACCTTTTCTGCTTGCAAATTCTTCCACTTCAGTTTCCTTTGTCTCTTCAAGTCTTTTCTTGACAATGTCTAGGTCAGTTCTCCATACTGATCATTCATCTTCTCTGCATCCACAATCTCAACTCGGCTACCAATACTCAGGCTTCTCCTACCGAGTGTTGTATCCATCAAAGGCATCAGTGAAAACTTCTTGTCATCCTTCTCAACAGTAAACACATTTCTTACATAGTCATAAATAGCTCTACAATCATATTGCCAAGGTCTACCGAGCAATATATCACAACTATTCATCTTCACAATGTCACATAACACAAGATCCTTGTACTGGCCAATTTGAACATCAATGTAGCATTGTTCTCTAACTTCCAAAGCATGAACATCTTGTAACCAGCCAAGCCTATAAGGACAAGGATGTTCATTCTACTCAAACCAAGTTTCTAAACTAGGTCCTCAGCAACAAAGTTATCAGTACTACCACTATCAATAATAACATCATAGAATTTACCTTCAATCTTGCATCGGGTCCTAAACAAGTTACTCCTCTAACAAGGTTCATCCTTTGTACCGAGCAATGTTCACCGAAGCAACAAGTTCTCTGATTTAGGTGCATTATGAATGTTCTCATTCATCACAGTAGTTCATCGGTCAACCTTCTTCTATGTATACTCCAAAGAACGGTGTCCTTCCTCTCCATAGTTATAGCAAGTACCCTTAAAGATAACTCTACCTATCTTCTTCTTTGGTTCCACAAGTTTTTGTTCATCTTCTGCATCAGTCAATTTATCCTTCACCGAGTGATCAATTTTTTCTTTCCCTTAGGAGTTACTAGGTTGTTTCCTCTTCAACTTATCTTCTGCCTTCAAAGCATACTGATAAGCATCTTCAACAGAATCAATCTTCAACATACCAAGCTCATCCTAAATATTGAATCTCAGACCATTCACATACCGAGCTACCTTTTCCTTACCAAGTTCTTGGTGTCCAGGCCAAATAGTAAGTTTTTAGAACTCCTCGATATAATCTTCAACAAAAAAATCCTTCTATTTCAGATTCTAAAACTTCTTAAACAAGTCAAGCTCATAGTCAGCAGGTATGAACTTAGCTTTCAACTTAGTCACCATCAATCTCCACCGATTGATCTTTGTTTCACCTTTATCTTCTCGGTCTCTCTGTAGTTTCTTCCACCAAAGAGCATCATGTCCTTTCAAATTTGTCTGTGCTAATCTCACCTAGAGGATCTTCAATTTCTTCCAGCTCAAAGAAATCTTCAAGTTCACCAATCCAATCAATTCCAATCAATCAGATTGTCAGGCTTCAAAGTACCAGAGAAAGTAGAAACTTTCATTCGGTAATTACTAAACCGAGCAGCAGATCTAGGAAACTGAGCAGTTTTATCTTCACCAGATTTGTTCCTCCAGTCACCACCACTAGATCCAACAGTTTCAAATTCTTCAGCAGCTTCTTCATAGCCATCCTCAATACCAACATTTTGAGGTATACCAACAACAGTTCTCATGATCTCGGCGACCATATCATTCTTCATCAATTCCATCTCAGATCTGAAATTTGATTTCACTTTCTCTATGATTTGGGATTCAACAGTATCACAAAGATCAAAAATAACTCTAGAGTCCAATCTTCTCGGAGGCATCCTTAAAGATAAGAGAAACCCTCTGCAACAAACCCTCACCGACCACCTTGTGAGAATTTCCAAGTTGCAACAAGTCAAATCTCAACCTGTAATCTTGCAAACAACTAAGGCACAATTCCACAAGTTCAATGCTTCGGATCTACAATCGAAATTGTGCACAAACAACTTCACTTGTAAGATCAACTTCGCAAGATCATCCCTGCTAGGTCAACCTACTGCTTCAACAACATCAACCTCTCACTCTGATTCCACCTGATGCAGTCAAGGATGGTGGATCTTATGAAGGACAATCCAAACCTTGCAGCCAACAGAATTACATAGTGGATTACTCAACAATGCAACACAAAAAAATTGTTTAACACTAATTTTCATTAACATGCCTGGCTGTAAGGCCTTCCGGGTTAGGGCCAATTACAATCAAAAAACAATTCTGCAAGATCCATAACCAGATCCAATACAATCTCAGCAAGTTCAGCTCTGAAGACAATTGAAAGCTGATAGAAACCCTAAGGCAGATCTAAACTTGAGCTCACAAGACTCCAAGCAATCTCCTTGTTCCCAAGTATGCAAACCCCTAGCTCTGTTGCAAACAACTATCAAATTACAATCCGATCTGCAAGATCATCAAGAACTTTTCCACAACTTCACTCTCAAGCTTTGCATCTAACATTCAGATCTGCTCTATTGTCTAAGTCCCCAAAAATATACCAAATTCTATCCCTAAACATCTACCCAAGCACTCCTTAAATACTAATCAGCAGCCACAAGTCAGCAAGATGAAACCCTTAACTCCCCAAAACAAATAATTAAATGTCATACAAGTACATATGTATACAAACATTTAATTCAGCATGTCAGCCCCATAACAATGGCTACCAACAATAAATTCACCAAGTCAGCTCAATAAATCACATAGAACTCCAGTCGGTAAGTTAGAACTACCAAGCGACAATAAAATTACCAAGCACACCAAGCATCGCCGAGCACCAGTGTCGACTGAGCACCGCAGGCATGATCGAGTGCCAGAGACTACCGAGTTCCTTTAGTGACTGAGCTTCCTTCAATGACCGAGACCATCGATCAAGGCTGCAACTGATTAATAGAAGCCAAAATACAAACACTCCATGCAATTTCACCGATGACACAGAATACCCTGCCTCAACCTTGGATACCCCTACATCAATATATATATATATATATATATATATATATATATATATATATATATATATATATATATATATATATTGTATGCAATGAAAATATGGACCTATTTGCTACAAATACAAAACACCAAAACACCCAAAAAAAATCACATTAGAGGTTAGTCATTTCAAATACAACAAAATAAGTAATCTTTGCTACAACCTCCGATAAGCTAAAACAAGGGCACCCAAAGTCTTGTTTAATTTTCTCTTTGAGATCATTGTGGGTATGCTCTCCCAACAAAAATGAAATAAAATATAATGCAAAACTATGAGATGCAAGCTAGATGATCATGAAGGATTTGAGAACAAGTATGAGGAACTTGTCCCAAGCTTCACAAATGATGCAAGATTGATTCAAGACTATGATAATGATAATAAGATTAAGATCTATGATAATAAAACAAGATTAAGATCTAAGAACAAGATTAATATCTAAGAACAAGATTAGATTTCAATGAAGAAAAGAACTAGAATGATTAAAAATGTTAGAAGATGCAAGAGCTAAGAAATTAAGAAGAAAAATAACTTAGACCTAAAATGAGGAGTGAGACTTGCTTTTAAAGAAAATAAAAATAATTGGACGATGGAGATTAAGAGGCAAAAAAATGAGTTGCTAGGATTAAAGGTTAGACAGGGTTTGGAAAAGATGAAAAGGCAAAATGAATTGAGTGGCTAAGATTAAGAGATAAAAATAAATGAGTGGCTAGGATTAAGAGGCAAAAAAATGTTAGGTAGGGTTTGAAAAAGGTGAAGTGGCAAAAGTCAAACTTCACTTGAGAGGGAAAAAGAGAATTTAAAAATGATTGGTGGAGAAAAAATATGGAGAGGTGGCTACCTTGGAAAAGGTGATTGTGCACATGATTAGAGGAAATCCACCTTTTAATTAAGATTAGAGGAATATTAGAAAAAGGTAAGCATAGGAAAAAGGGAAAAGGAATTAAATTAAAATAAATTTAATTTAATCATGGTTTAGAAGAGCTTTAGGCTAGTGGAGGAATAAAATAAATAAAATTTATTTTGTAGAGGGAAATGGAGGGATAATATATTAAATTGAATTTAATATATTAAAGTATTTAAATAAAATTTAAATACAAAGGGGAAATCAATTTATTTAATTAAATAAATAGAGGAATATAACAATATAGTTAATTAATAAAAATCAACTATAATGTTAAGAGAAAATATTAATAAAAATTAATATTAGTTTGAAGGACAATTTTAGGTGTCTACATTTTGCCCCTTTTTGATGCGGTGTCGAAATTGGCATCACGTCAAAAAAGAAGAAAATAAGATGTCCCAGGAGTCATGCCTAAGCGACGATAGGAAGAGAATGAGGATGGTTCCCCCTAGAGAAAATTGAGCAAAAAAATTCACTTTGATAATTTTCTCGAAAAGGAAGGGTGAGGATAGTGGAAGTGAATAAAAGAAGGCCTCCAATGCAAAATGAACATAAATGCAGACTATCATTGTGTCAACATGGGAGAGCATATCATATTTTGATATTGTTCTTGACGTTATGCACCAAGGTGTGAGGAACCAAGATGACCATGTGCCAAGTACATGATGAAAAAGGTCAAATACAACCATATGTATTATGACGCCATGATATGGAAGACCATGATGCCCCAGTGGAAATAGGATGCAACGACCATGATAGATGCAAAAAATGCTAATACATACAAGCAACAAGTAAGCATGCACAACAAACTAAAAGAAAACCAACATATTTCCCCTAGTCAAGATGGAAACCAATTGATTGAGTGATTGACTGAGTGATTGGGAGGGTAGGGCCTCAAGGATTGGGAAGGATACATCCCATGATGATGATTGGATTTGAAATTGATCAATTGATTATCAATTGATTTAGTTTAAGATGATGGCTTGACTATAGATTAACGTGCTAGATTGTAAGATTGGATTTCATGGATTAGTATTGATTGCACTTGATTGGACTGACTTGGGATATTTTTTTATTATAAGGATTTTTTAATTTTTAAGGATCATATATCATTTATAAAAAAAAAAATCAGGATCATTTTATATTATTAAATTGGATTTTTTAATTTATTTGGATGAGTGGATTGGATAGATTGGGATTGGAAGAAAACATGATTGGATAAGACGAGATTGAAAAGCATGGAAGGGGAATAAATGGATTAGAGTAGAAGATAAAGAGATTTGATAGACAAGATGAAAGGATGATTAAGGGATTGGATAGATGGGATAGAAAAAATGATAAGTGGATTGGGACCAATGAAAAGGGATAACCAAAGAATGATAGAGGATGGAAGGATGGATATATGTTTGGTTAGAAAATGAATGGATGGAAGGGATGGATTGGATAAGAGATAGATGGAATGAATGGACAGGTAAGGGTAGAATATGGAAGACTGCATAATGGGGGATATAGGGATAGAGATCCAAGAACTATGTGGAAAAGGAGTTAAATCCCCCACACTAGAAGTAGGAGAATGAAGGATGGAAAGATGGAGGATAACAATGTATAGGATGGAAGGATGGTGATAGGAGATGGGGATGATGGGGAGGAAATTTATATGGTGTGGAGGATGAACGATGAAGGGATGGTGGATAAAGGATGTATGAACTGGATGGATAATATGGAAAGGATATTTATGG
The DNA here is from genome assembly GCA_027943335.1 of Chamaecyparis obtusa. Taxonomy (NCBI): domain Eukaryota; kingdom Viridiplantae; phylum Streptophyta; class Pinopsida; order Cupressales; family Cupressaceae; genus Chamaecyparis; species Chamaecyparis obtusa. The sequence continues at coordinate 1,084,404 of BSBK01009315.1, read as the reverse complement.
AGGAAATGAAGGTTTGTGTTTGTTCAAAGGATACATTTATGTTTTAGTTCCTCTAGATTTCAAGTAAGAGCAAGGACATGAAAGTGAAATAGATTTGGATAAAGGATATGAGATGGAGGGTATGAATAGGATAGTGGATAATGATATGGAGGATATAGATGGAATTGGATAATAGATAATGGATGGAGGAAATGTGTAGGATAATCAAGATCAAGGATAAGGGAAGGTGTATGGACTCAAAGAGTATTATGAATGATGGATTAAAGAAATGAATATGATAAGGACTATGAGATGGAGGATAGGGATGTCAAGATCAAATATGTGAAAATGGTTGAAATTTTGCAGGAATATGGATGGATAAGAAGTAAGGGTTATGGAAGGTACATGTAGATAGAGGGGATGCATAGGATAGTCAAGATCAAAGATGGGAAAGGAAATGATAATGAACTTGGATAAGATAATGGATGGTGGATAGGGAATGTGGAAGATATTTATGGTAGCATTGTATGGATGGAGCTTGCCCCCAAGTATAGAGGGAAAAATGGAGGGAGGGACTACACATGATGCATGTTTGCTAGGTTTTCATCATGGTACTTTCCCAAGGCACCTGATTACCAAATTTTCACCATTGGATGATTTCTTTTTCTTTTTTTTGTGAATTTTTTTTGAGGAATTTGACACTGATGCTCTTTGGATAATGTTCCTTCAGAAAGATATGCTATGATTGGCCAAGGCCGCTGAAAGGTAAGCTCAAAGATGTTGATAATGGTGATGGTAGGGGAAATATATGGAGGTTAAGGTAGATGATGGCTAAGGATTTATGCGTAAGATGGGGTAAGAGGAATGGGAGGATATGATATGGAAAGATAAGGAGTAGATATAGGAGTTGGGTATTGGATAGGATACTGCAAGGTTTGTGTGGGAGTAGGTGGAAATGATGGAAAGATCAACATCGACACACACCTTGAAGGGTAGTGGACAGGTGAAGGGAGAATGAATTGGCTATTATGAGGTTTTGATGTAGAAATTGATGTGAATTTTGGGACACAAGGACCCAAAATAGATGGAGGAGAGAATGGAAGATATTTGGAAGAATATGGAGTGGAATTCTTTGGAAGATTGAATGTCAACTTTGATTTTTCTTTTATATTCTAGTCCTTTAAGAGAGACTTGGGAATCCACACAACTTTTGATTTTTCTTTACGTTTATGTGCTTTTGACCATAATTCTTCCATGATTGATTTAGGAATCCATATTTTCTTTGATTTTCTTTTTTTCTTGGAGGACCCTTGCGGTCTCTTGAGTATTTCCATTTTCTTTGTAGTCACATTTCAATTATATAGGACATGGTGATCTTCATATGTAAGTGGATTCTTGTATTTCTAATTTTTATGTTGTGCATCCAAATTGCTTCCAAAAGACTTGGGAATTGTGGATGAATGAGGCTCATATAACGGGTTTTGATGGATGGATGGATATAAATATCTCAAGGATGCATGTCTTTTTTGATCTTGAGGTATGCCAGAAGAAATAAATGATGAGCTAGGAGTGAGAGGTATAGTAGATAGAGGAACATAAGGACCTAAAATGGATGGAAGGGATGAAGGGTTTAGTGTTGGGATATAAGGGCCCAAAATGGATGGACGAGATGAAGGATTTACCTTAGGGATATAGGGGGCCAAAATGGATTTGGAAGATAATGAAGGAATATGTTTACACTTGAATGGAGGTATATAAGGTGTAGGATGGATATGAGCATCTGTAGATTGAGTGATATCACCAAAGCCATCAAGTGCAGGGTTTCCTTGGTCCTTGAGAATAATAAGAGCTTGAGGAGGAATATGATATTGTGAAGGATTATGTGTGTGTGTGTGTGAATTTTGTACCTAGTTGTAGACACAACACTTCAGTAAAACATTAGAGGTTAGCAAAAATCAAAATATGCAAATAAGAACAATATAGCTAACCAGGTGATTTACTGCCTTTTAGTAGGTGCGAGTATGGTATTCTTAGATTGGAATTGAGATTAGTTACAATGCAACACCTAAACGAAGGATTTGAATGCAAAATATGAAAGACTATGAATGCAGATTAAGCTATATTTTTGGTATTTTCTGTGCAATAATATGAATGAAAAATTGATAATAAATTAATCTAAATGGATTGAAATGATATGCAAATTAAGCTAACAATGATATGAACTATGAAACTAGAATGAATTGAAAACAAGATTGATCTCACAAAACGTTGATTCGCAAGAAGCTTGATGATTCATGTGATGTCAATTCACCAAAGTAAGTATGCAAATTCTGTGGATGATTTGTAAAGAGCCGAGCCTTGATTTTATAGAAATCCAGGGCTTGAGGGTGCATGGAAAAAGTCATAAATCACTCTTGATGAACTCAAGTTGATTTTTGAGTTAACAAGAAATTAGAAATAGATAACTCATAAAATCATGCAAAATCATGCAAGAACAACTTTTTAACTCAAATCAGAAGTTTAGATCAACTTTGAACTGAAAATAGAATGTTGAGTTTCCCATAGATAACAACTTGAATTGATTTTCTAATTTAAAGTTTAACTGCTCTTTGACTGTGCACAAATAATCATGAATTAATTAAATAAATAAAGTGATTTATTCTCAACTTGACTGATTTTTGAATTTAAAACAATTGATTTATGGGTTAATCAATTATTTTAATCAAAACTTTATTCAAAACTATATTATTAAATATTGACAACTTGGATTTAATCAATTAAATAAATATTTAATCAATTATTCGTAGGAGATTTGATTTATTGTCAAAATTAAATAATATAATTAGGAATAAATAGAATTAAATCTAATTAAATAATTAAGTGGCAGTATTAATCTAATTAATTAAATATTTAGAATATTCAATTAATCAAACTTTAGGATAAATAGGATTCATCGCCAAATAATAATTAAATTAAAGATAATTAGAATAAATAGGAATATTGCTAGGAATATTTCCCGATGCAGAATTTAAGATAAAATCAATTAGAATTTGATAATGTGCAAATGTGCCTTAGGTTAGGACTTCGATGTTGATTTCATTCGAATTGAAGATGTAGGAGGTTAATGAACCTATAGCCCATTTTTGGGGTATTACATTTTGCCCCTCTTTGAATCACTGTGCAAAGCGCAGTGGTTCAAAGAATAGTCTATGTTTTGATATACGTATGAAACTGATTTGAAAGATTAAAGATTGAAAGATATCGACCCAGGAATTGAGATGATGCTAGCTATATCAACAATGAACCGATGATTATGAAAAAGTGTCAAAACACCTGATTCTGAACCTTATGATTGTGAAGAAGTGAGTGACTGATTCCAGACCTCAATGTCCTTGTATGAATCATATTGGTATCACATCCTGAACCCATCAGTTACGAAGAACCAAGGAAATAACACTAATGAACCGATAGTTACAAAAAGCTGATACAGTTTACAAGATAGATTTGGATACTAGATGAATCTGATATGCCCCAAGAGATGATAGATTTGCCCCAAGCGATGAGGACTTTAGATGAATCAGCAACTAGACGTGGTTGTTGTCTTGATTACTAAGGAAAGATTGATTACAGATTTAGATTTACAGACTTGAATGATGTGCAATACCATGCCCCCTATGGGATTAAAATTGAAATCTGACAAGAAAAGTTAGCGTTTATGGTTTAGAAGCATGTTAATTGATTTGAGAAGTGGTTATACATGTCCCGAAATGCATTCTACATCATTTAGAGGTCCTGGAGACCAAGTTTGACTAGGTTTGACCATGAGTTGACCATGGTTAACCAAGTTGAAATTTAGATAGTTTGATGTAAGATAATCAGTTAAGTTGAATTCTAGATTTCTTTGATGATTGAAGGTTGATTATGCAAGTAGTGAATAATATAAACGATCTCAAATTTTGATTTTGATCCTGAAAAAGGATTCTACTTGTTGTTTCATTGGAGGAACCTTCATGTGGGATTCAGCTCTTATGATATTTGTTTAGCATTTTTGAAGAATCGTTTAAGCATTTAAGTTTAATTCAATAATTTGTGAGATCATGCAATCATGCAAAGTGCAAAATGAAATGCCAACCTAGGACCTAGGACCTAGGACCTAGTCACTGATCATGTGTCGATTTGTTATCATCATTGAACTTTTTAGGTAACCGGATAAATCAATACAATGACCACTAGTTATGAAACCATAGGCATATGAATATTGATTTGTATGCACAAGAATCAATACAACGCCCACTGATTAGATAACCATGGACATATGAATATTGATTTTGTTTCGAAATGTCATAGTAGATATAAGCACCAAGGCACAAACACCTGGATGACCTAAATATCATGTCCATTTTAATATTGCAATTTGTATAAGCATCATAACATCAACATCGTGATGACTAGAATATGCCTTGCGTTACAAACACATCAAGAAATCAAGAGATCAATCTAAATCCAATGTGAATTACCCTTAGTGACCCTTTATTGTTCACATCCTTAGGTAAGATCGTGTTTCATAGTAGGAGAAAGAATGTACTCAAAAAGACAATAGTTAGATCAAACTTCCTTGAATTTTCCAGGTATCAATGTTCGAGGAACGCATGGCCATCCAATTCGAGATAGAGGCTCTTACAGTCGGACACCATTCAATCCAGAATTTCCAAAGTTGTTAGATTTTCACATACAAGAAGAAAACAAAGAAAAGATTATGCCCCCAGTCATCACTCTCTAAATCCTATAAAGGACATCATCAAAGAGCTCAAGGGAACAAAATATGCAAAAATCTCAATGTGAATCAGTAAGCATACAAAGAGATAAAAACATGTAAAAAGCATAGATTGTTTTCAGTTTGTGTTTGATGTTTGATTATGTTGTTGTAGATGTGAAATCCTTTCTGGAGAGGAGACTGACTGACTGACTGACTCAGATGAAGCTTCAAAGGACTCTGACTAGATATGACTCATCTAAGATGTACTAGAGGCCATAGGATATGACATTGATTGCCCCCAAGTGTTAAGCATTGATAGGATACAAACGCTTGAGTTGATTGGTGTAAGAACCGACTTATTGGAAATAGGAATGCAGAAACAAACTGGGAAATATGTACAAAATAAAGCAAGACTTGAAAGCTAGGAAAGACCAAGATTGTGTTGATAGATGGAGCATTTTGAAACAAGTGGTGCCCGTTTGCCGAGTTTTCACCATCTTGGCAGAGATTCTATTTTTGCTACCAAGGCGCTTGTTTCCAGGTTTTCACCAAGGCACTTTTTCTTTTCTTCTCATTTTTTTTGTATTTTTCATTTTTTCAATTTTTTTTTGTACTTTTGATATTTTTCAATTACTTTTGTGAATCATCAAGGTGCCCATTGCTAGGTTTTCACCAAGATGTTCATTTTTTCAAGACTTTTTCCAATTTTTATGATTTTTTTAGGACATTTTACCATACACCGAATGCCTTAGGCATAGAATTTCTTCAGATGGAGAATGTTGATTGGTTCTCAGAGTTGTTCTCCTTCAGTCATTGAGAGTTGATAGGCACCAGAGCCAAAAGTAGCAGTGATAATAAAGGGACCCAGCTAGTTGGGTTCAAACTTCCCCTTACGTTCTCTATGTGATTGATTTTTAGGATTCTCTCTCAAGACTAGATCGCCAACCTGAAATTCTCTATGTCTGACTTTCTTGTTGTAACCTCTAGACATTCTATTATGATATACTCTGAGATGATCATATACTACTTGTCTGCGCTCATCTAGTAGTTCAAGTTCTTGCAACCTAGACACTCTGTAGTCATCATCAATTACTAGACCATGCATTCTGATTCTTAGTGATGGGATTTCAACCTCAATAGGCAGTACTGCTTCAGACCCATAAACTAAAGTGAAAGGTGTAGCCCTAGTGGGCATTCTGATACTTGTTCTGTAGGCCCAGAGAGCTGGATTGATCATGAGATGCCAGTCTCTTTATGTTTTATTAACTGTACGGTGCAAGATTTTCAATAGATTCTTGTTAGAAGCCTTTTCTTGTCCATTCCCTTGAGGATAGTAGATAGATGACCAATGTTGTGTAATCTTGAATTTGGCACATAAATCATCCAAGTCTTTGTTCTTAAATTGTCCACCATTATCTGTGACTATGGAATGTGGAATACCATACCGGCATATGATGTAGTTTAAGATGAACATAGATATTTGTTTTCCAATTTCTTGTGTCAAAGGGACTGCTTCTACCTATTTTGTTAAATAATCTGTAGTTGTGATTATATGGGTATGTTCATTAGAAGAATAAGGATGTATAGCTCCTATAAGATCAAAGGCCCATTGATGAAAAGGCCATTGTATAGGGAAGGGAATTAGATCTCTCCCTAGAGCATGAATTAAGTTGCCATGTACTTGGCACTTTTGACAGTTCTTAGCAAACTTGATAGACTCTTTCTCCATTGTCGGTGAATAGTACCCAACCCTAATAAGTTTTTGAGCTAGTGTTAAACCATTTGAGTGTGACCCACATATACCCTCATGGACTTCCTCTAACACATGTTGAGACTCTTCCCATTCTAAACATCTAAGGAGCGTACCATCTAGACCTCATTTGTAAAGATCATGACCAATGATGACATACCGAGAGGCATGGTAGATAAGGTATCTCTTTTCATGATAGTTAAAGGTATCGGGGATGATTTGGTCTTTGAGATAGGAGAATAGGTTTTTATATCTGGATGAATCATGACCTACAATAGTGCAAATCATGTGGGTTTTAGGGGAGTCATATGTAGGATAAGATAGTGCTTCCACTAGGAACTCGTATCATAGCTCATGTTCAAGCCGTTGTAATAAAGTAGATAATGTTGCCATTGCATCGGCAGCCTTACTCTTTGTTCTAGGTATTTGCTCAAATGTGATAGATATGAACTACTTCTTTAGATCATCTACCATTCTCTTGTATGGAATGAGCTTTTCATCTTTAGTTTGGTACACATCATTGACTTGATGGATTACAAGTTGTGAGTCTCCATGAATGTGTAATTCTGTTACTCTCCACTCAATTGCCATTTTCATGCCATTAAGAAGGGCTTCATATTCAGCAATATTGTTTGTGCAAGGAAACTTGATTCTAAATGCTTTTGGGATTGAGTATCCTTGAGGAGTTATGAACAATATGCTTGCTCTAGATCCATTCTGTGTATAGGAGCCGTCAAAGAATAACTACCATTCTCTAGAAGAAAGATTCATGATAGAGGAATCTAGGAATTCCATTTGCATTGGTGTATCATCAAATAAAGGTGCATCTACTAATTGATCAGGAATAACTTGGCCTTTAATAGCTTTTCTTTCAACATATTCAATGTCAAATTCACTTAAGAGCATGACCCATTTGGCTAATCTACCCATGAGGGCAGCTTTGCTTAGTAGGTACTTTAGTGGATCAATCTTAGATACTAAATGTGTAGTATAAACCAACATATAATGTCTTAGTTTCTATGATGCAAAAACCATAGCTAGACAAGCCTTTTCAATCATAGAATGGTTCTTTTCGTATGCCACCAATGTTCTACTGATATAATATCTAGCTCTTTCCTTTTTATTCTCATCATGTTGTGCAAGAAATGCCACCAGTGATGTATCTGTTGCGGAGACATATAAGATCAATAGTTTCCCTTGAATAGGAGGCATCAAGATGGGAGGATTTGATAGATACTTCTTGATATCATCAAAATTCTTTTCACATTCCTTTCTCTATGCAAATGTCACACCTTTATGTAATGTCTTTGTAAAAGGTTGTGATATGTCCGCTAGCTGAGATATGAAGCGTCTAATAGATTGAACTCTCCCTTGTAATGTTCTCATTTGATTGATATTCTTGAGAGGTTGCATCTCCATTATAGCCTTTACTTTAGCTGGATCTACCTCAATTCCTTTCTTTGAAACAATGTAGCCTAAGAGCTTTCCAGAAGTGACACCAAAAGCACACTTCTTATGATTTAGTCTGAGACTAAATTTTTCCATTCTATCTAGTATCTTGCTCAAGTCATTTAGATGTTCAGCTCTAATCATAGATTTTTCCAAAGTATCATCAACATAATCCTCCATAGTCCTACGCATCATGTCATGAAAAATAGAAGTCATAGCTCTCTGATATGTAGCACCGGCATTCTTAAGCCCAAATGGCATGACATTCCAGCAGAAGGTACCCCATGCACATGTAAAAGCAATTTTCTCTTGATCCTCCAAAGAAATTTTTATTTGATTATATCCAGAAAAACCATCCATTAAAGAATACATCTCAAAGTCTGCAGTCATGTCTACTATCATATCAATGTTAGGTAATGGAAAATCATCCTTAGGGCATGCTTTGTTTACATCTCTAAAATCGGTGCACACTCTTATTGATTTGTCTAGTTTAGAAATAGGTACAATATTAGAGATCCATTCCGCATAATCAATAACTTAGATAAATCCAACTTTTAGGAGCTTCTCTAATTCAGCTTTTACCAAGAGTGCAACATGTGGATGCATCTTTCTCAATTTTTTCTTAACAGGTTTAACGTTTGGAGCTATAGATAAATGGTGCATTATAAGATCAGGATCCAACCCTGGCATACCTCAATATTTCCATGCAAAGTTGATCTTCTTCTCTATTAGGAATTTTGTAAATTTTTGCTTTTCTTCCTCTGATAAAGATTGTGCTACATGGATCAACTGTGGTTCTTCTGTTGTTCCCAAATTGACAGATTGAGTGGGCTCAATTAGAACTAGAGATCTGTCCTGTAAGTGACTTGAAAGGACATCTAATATCTCATCCTTAGGTGCCTCAGAGAGATTTTCACCTTCGGATATGTCTTTTATTTTTACTTTTGTAGATTCTGAGACTGCCACAAAGTGGTTTTCACCCTCATAACTCATTTTCTTTTTATTCTTATTCTTATTTTTCTGACTAAGATACTTGATGTCCAACTCCATCATGCTAATGCTCGGTTCACTAATGGAATTCCTCATAGGCTCAACTACATTTAGGTAGAAAGAAAGGGCATAGTCATTGGGAAATGTATAAATACCTTGGTTCAAGTTGGTGGATGTTATGTCAAGAAGGTCAGGGCATTGGATAGTCAAAGTGGTGAAAGATTGGGAAAGAGTGTTTTATAGATATGGATCTTTCATCATTGGTCCTAACCCGATGCTCGAGTTCAAAGGTGATATTACAACTTAAGACATTCAATTCATGAATAGGCTCAATGTCATTGTGGAAATCTACTTCAGCCATTGGTGGATCCGACTCGATAAGTTCATCATTTCGCTCTAGACTTACGTTAGGTTGAGGTGCATATTGGTGAATAACATCAACATGCTTTTCTATAACAAGTTCATCTAGTTCTAGAATGACTCCCCATTCATAGTCATTTGATTCATCTTCTGTTTCTTCATCTAGACCTTTACGAAATCTAAGAACATGAGTAAAGTCAGGATGAATACCCCAAAAAGGGTTACCCTCAAATTCTAATTTGAATTCATACTTGTAGGAATTTGTCTCAGAATAACTACCACCTTCCTCTTTTTGATTGCCTTCAAGATTAGTCGGTTCTTGTGTTGCAACTATCTCTTGCTCTATAATAGGTTCTTGTGTTTCTACCACATTAATTCTTTTTATTGGATCATCTTCAACTTCAAGGAGGTCTTTTATTTCTTTAGGAAAATGCTCGTAAGGAATGAGCTCATCAGTGGTGTCTGAATCATCACTATCATATTGTTCAGTTATTTCCCTCTTTAGTTAATTTGCTACGGAAGGCTCAATTTGTTCTATAACATGCGGGGAGTTCTTGCTAAGATAGAAAGGCTTCTTCGTGTATCCTAGACCTATTGTATTCTTGTTTGCTCAACCACGATGATCAAGAGGTGACAAAAGACCTTTACCCTGTAGTCCTAGAGGTCCTTTTCCTTTATATCCCATCTTTGTAATCAATTTATCCCCTGGGCCATATGACTTAGATGGGATATTCAATATTTTAGCATCACATTTTTGGACAACTTGAGATTTAGGTTCATCTTTGTATAGCCATGCGAGCATAGATTAATCCTCTTCAAAATCCTATTTAGATACTTGTTCTGCAACAAAATTTCCTTTATATGCTTCAAGAGGTTCTTTAAATTCAAGCTTGGACTATTTTAGAGTTTGTCCATAAGACTTAGGAGAGATAGGGAGAGATGTCAAATATAAGACTGGCTCTATAGTGTATTCTCCCATACCATTTTCTTTGATTTTAACCTCTTTAGCAATGTCTTCCATCTTGGAGGTTAAAGCAACATCTAGCTACTTAGTGGAAGATTCTCTATTATTGGGAACAAGTTTATCTGCACTCTCTTTCAAGGTATTGCAAGTCGTATACAGATCAGCTGGAATCATCACCTCAACTCCTTCATAAGGAAATTTCAAACACTGATGGAATGTAGAGGGAATGGCTTTCATGTCATGTATCCAGGGTCTTCCTAGGTGGATATTGTAAGCCAAAGGTAGATCAAGAACTTTAAATATAGTATCTCTGATGACATGACCTACTCTGATAGGTAGGACAATAGTTCCCTTAGAAGATCTTTCTTGCTCATCATATGCTTTGATAGTTATCTTCTTCCTGGGATCAATGGCCATTTCTAAAAATCCCAATTGTGTAATCAAGCTAAAAGAACAAATGTTTAGGCCAGCGCCTCCATCTATCAACACATGTTTGACACGACAGTTTTGGATCAAGACTTCAATATGCAAAGGCTGGTTATGCGGATGACTCAAGGAGTTATCATCTTCCTCTGAAAAGGAAATGTACTGTGGAGACGTAAGATGACCAACCATAGTCTGGGATATGTCTAAATCAAGGTCATCAGGAACATTGGATCTGAGAAAAGCTTTCTCTAGAATGGCTCTATGAGCTAGAGATATCCAAAGCAACTCAAACATGGAGATTTTAGCATTTGTGTGCTGGAGTTGTTGGACAATATTGTATGAAGTAGGCCTCATGTCTTTAGGATTTGAAGATTTAGATGTAGCCTTCTATTTAGAAGCAGATGAAAGATTGAAAGGCACCTTAGGGACATTTGATGAATCTAGTATTTGTCCTTGTAGGTGTGCCTAAGCTTGTGATCGAGTAACTACATTAGTTGATTGATTATCTCTATCTCTTCTTACAATTGTGATGACATTGCAACACTCAAATAGGCATGGTTCAACCATATTGATAACAACATTGTTTCCTGAGTAGCCATAATTGACTTTAGCACCCATATTAGGTTGAGAAGAAGAATCTTCTTTACCATGTTTAAGAAATGGTTCTATGAATGTTGTATGATCATTATTTCTCTTATGATTGTCAATCGTGATGTCACCATTGTCAATTTTTTCTTGTATAATGTTCTTCAAGCGAATACAGTTATTAGTCTTATGACCTTTATTGCGATGGAATTCACAGAAATTGTTCTCTCTCCACCATTTCAGTTTAGGTTCTAGATCAAAGACTTTCATCTCAGGCAAGTAGATGATTTTGTTTGCCAATAGAGTTTTCATGGCAGATTCCAAGGATTCTCCGAGAGGAGTGAATTTGCAATTAGGATCTGTAGCCCAAGGTTTGTAATCATATGACTTTTTGTTGGACTCTGTGGCTTTGGCTTCAGAAGCTTTGATGGCTTGGGTACCAACAGTAAGATTGAAAGCAGGTGCCTTAGATGGGGCATGGATATTATCAACAACGCCATCTATGACAATGCCTTTATTCTTGTTCCAGTTTTTGTTCTTGTCCTTAGAACTAGATCCAGATTCATACTTGTCTTTTTGAAGTGATATGTCTCCCTTTTGCACAAGTATTTTCTCAATTTTGATCACATTATCTACCATCTTGTCAAAAGATGTATGATTTTGCATTTGTAAAGGGTAGTTGATTTCTAGAACAAGATTGTTGATGAAGATTTCTAGCTTCTCAGTTTCTGGAATAGGTCTAGCATATAGAGAAAATTTCTTCCTCCACCTCTTGAGAAATGTCAGGAATGGTTCTCTTGGATATTGTTTCAGATTGCAGATGTCGATCATGGTGACCAGATGTTGAATATTGTAGAAGTATTGTTGATAGAATAGTTTGATTAACTCCTCAAAAGTTTTGATAGTAGGGGGCATTCTAGAGAACCAATGAATGGCTGCTCCTCCCAGAGATCGAGGGAAAAGATGCATTAAGTTGGTTGGTTTGTGCATAAACTCCATAGATTGAGTGCATAATTCTCTGACATAATCTTGAGGGTCAAAGTTTCCATCATACTTATCATATTTAGGCATCTCCACTCTTTTAGGGAATGGCGGCATGTACAAGTCTTTATCAAATGGAAAAGGACATAGAGCCTCCATGGAGAACTCTTTAGGTTCCTTTTCTTTCTCAAGTTTGTTAAGTTTGACTTGCATGGCATGCATCTATTTCATCATAGCCATGATAGGAGTTTCTTCCTCATGTGTAATGATATCTTCCACATTAAAGTTTGGAGGAAGTTTAGCTCCTTGATGAGCTAACTCTAGAAAGTATGCTTCTCTATCTTCCTTCAAGAAATGTTTCATCATTCTTTTGAAGTCATCATCATTTTGATATCGAACAATTTCAGAAGGTGTAGGTTCTCGATCCATACTGTGTTGAGATTGGTGTCCTTGAGACCCATGATGTGTTCCTCTATGAGACATGTTAGGATTTTTAGGGCTCCCTGGATTAGATTGAGGTGGGGTTTGTTGATTAGCTTCGTGAGTTGATGGAGGGGGTACGTAACCAGTTTTTAATTGAAAATTGCCAAGACTGTCATCTTCGTAAAGACCAGAATTGTAGAGTTGTTCAAGAGTTGGGGCCTAAAGAGTATTCAGAGGTATTGTATGGGATACCTCTCTAGATTTCTTGTGTGATGAAGCTCTGGTTTCCACCATTAACCTTGGGTGAAGCCAAAGAATAAGATGAAGACAACTGAAGAATGAATTGATTCTAGAAGATCAAATGACACAACCTTGTCAAGATTGAAGTGATTAAAGAATAGATCGGACATAAATGAAGGATACTGTGCCACAGTAGTGTGGGTAGACACCCAACAGATGGCGGGCATGAGCTCACAACACTTAGCCATTTAGTAAAAAGATTGAATTTTGAAGATAATTTTGACAAAGTTTTGACACAAGATGAAAAAGACTCAAATCGATAAATCAGAAGGCTAAATCAGACTCAAGTAACCACTTTAGGAAAATGAATGTATTCATTATAGGTTCTGCGCTATTCTTGACATAATGATTTGTTTGACAGATTCTAGAAATAGGCTGTAAAATTGGATTTCTGACAAATTTGACCAATCTCTGACAACTTTGACTTTGGCTTTGATACGAGGCTTGAAATTTTAGGATGACTTTTGACACCAGAAAGGATTTTTGCTTTAGATTTGCAATTTTTCAATTTTCAGTACTAGTTTGTTTGCAAATTTTTCTGTCCAGTTTTTGAAGATCTGTGTAAAATTTGTCTCAAGTAACCAAGAAGATATCAAGAATGCAAAATAGCAAGCAAGGGAAGCAAGCAATCATCTGAAAACAATGAACAAGGGTAAAAGAAACCTTGTGCATGAACAAGCAATAGTGACTTATTGTGCTAATCCCTAGAAGTGCTAATTGTGTATGTTCCAAAAAGTTTTTCAATAACACACATATTCCTAGAAAAAAAAAAAAAAATTGGCCTCACTAGGGTTTGTAGTAATGGTCTGACTCTGCAACTTTTATGATCTCAAGAGGGTGAACTCCAATCCAGGCACACCAGGGTTTTAACACAGCTCGAGAAATTAATCAATCAAGAGCTGCTAGGGAGATCTGATAGCCCAACAAGAGACCACACCTGTGAAGATTTCTTCCACAAGGACATTTATATAGCGTTTGTTGCTACCACAATGAAAATGGCTATTACTGCTTGAGGTTCCATCCATGTGGTTGACCCAATTAAGGGAATGTCCACTATGATTAACCCTCTCTAAAGGTGACTCACAAAAGATACCACAAGGGGGCTAAACCAGATTCAAGGATCTGGGTTTTTGGTACTATCCAAAAAGGAAGTAGAGCATAATCCCCTAACTTCTTCACTTCACCAAGACAAAGCAAATAGATTAATCTGACACGCTAAGACCAAGATTATCTCACAAAGATCTATGACATGAACCGCTTATGATCTATCAACCTCTCCAGAGAGAGAATGTATCAATCAAAAGTTGAAGACACATGAATCTAGTAGAACGTGAGACTTTCTCAGTACCTTCCCTACCTACAAGGGGATCCTTCATCAAGAGGAGCTTCACATGAATAAACAAGAGAAAGAAGCTCAATCTCTCAAGATCATCCACAAATAGTGTTTATAGGGCCTATTTACTATGTGTAACAAATATGCAAAAAGCAAATCTATGTTCATTTTATAGCCCAAAAATTGAAGTTTGATTTATGAAAGCAGGAAAGGCACTCAAGCTAGACACGTGAGATATTCATTTTATGTCCAAATTAAAATGTTTTCAGATGTAGTAGAATACTTGAATTCCCTCGCAATGCACTTAGTAGATTTTACCTGATTTTTAGCTTTGTTAAGCAATCCCGCGCAAGCAAGCCACAAACTCTCCGACAAGAAAACAAGCAAACAAGATATGCAACAAATATTCAACTTATGAAAACCCTAGGGTTAGATCTAAAAATCAATTATTAGCAGAAATACTAACCAGAAACTAATCCAAATGACAACTCATATCATTCATTGAACCATGTGAAAAATAAGTGCATACCCATCACAAAATTTTATTTTTTTGTTGCATTTGACCTAGTCAACAAGATCTAATTTTTTTGATATGATTTTGGCCACAAAAATAGAAATGCAAAATAAAGATCCCTACTAAAAAATAGAGAGCTTTCCAAAAATGTAAAAATTTTAGAAAAATCTCTTCATTTGTGCCCTAGAGACCCATTTTACTAAAACAAACTAGTTTTTGTAAATTGACTATCTGAGCTATAATATTGCATCCAAATTTAAAACACAAAGAATGGACCCCCTGTAAAATTTAAAGAGCTTTTTGAAAATGTAAAAAATTCTTAAAAAAATGCTGATTTGCGTCAGAAATTAATTTTTTCCATAAAATCAAGAAAAAATTATTAAAAATGCAAAACATCTCAAAAAATTTTGAATTCTGTATTGAAGCTTCCTTGATATGTCTCCAACTTGCAAAAAACATTTCAGACCAAAAATCCAAGCTGTTTGGGAGATAAAATTAAATCTTTGAAAATTTAGGGTTTTAACTCCAAAAAAAAAAATCAAAACCGGCATGTAAAGGTGGGTTGCCCCACGGTGGGTGCCAGAAATGTGTGTGTGAATTTTGTACCTAGCTGTAGACACAACACTTTTGTAAAATATTAGAGGTTAGCAAAAATCAAAATATGCAAATAAGAACAATATAGCTAACCAAGTGATTTACTGCCTTCTAGTAGGTGTGAGTATGGTATTCTCAGATTGGAATCGAGATTAGTGACAATGCAACACCTAAATGAAGGATTTGAATGCAAAATATGAAAGACTATGAATGCAGATTAAGCTATATTTTTGGTATTTTTTGTGCAATAATATGAATGAAAAATTGATAATAAATTAATCTAAATGGATTGAAATGATATGCAAATTAAGCTAACAATGATATGAACTATGAAACTAGAATGAATTGAAAACAAGATTGATCTCACAAAATGCTGATTCGCAAGAAGCTTGATGATTCATGTGATGTCAATTCGCCAAAGTAAGTATGCAAATTCTGTGGATGATTTGTAAAGAGCCGAGCCTTGATTTTATAGAAATCCAGGGCTTGAGGGTACATGGAAAAAGTCATAAATCACTCTTGATGAACTCAGGTTGATTTTTAAGTTAACAAGAAATTAGAAATAGGTAACTTATAAAATCATGCAAGAACAACTTTTTAACTCAGATCAGAAGTTTAGATCAACTTCGAACTGAAAATAGAATGTTGAGTTTCCAAAAGATAACAACTTGAATTGATTTTCTGATTTAAAGTTTAACTGCTCTTTGAATGTGCACAAATAATCATGAATTAATTAAATAAATAAAGTGATTTATTCTCAACTTGATTGAATTTTGAATTTAAAACAATTGATTTATGGGTTGATCAATTATTTTAATCAAAATTTTATTCAAAACTATATTATTAAATATTGACAACTTGGATTTAATCAATTAAATAAATATTTAATCAATTATTCGTAGGAGATTTGATTTATTGTCAAAATTAAATAATATTACTAGGAATAAATAGAATTAAATCTAATTAAATAGTTAAGTGGCAGTATTAATCTAATTAATTAAATATTCAAAATATTCAATTAATCAAACTTTAGGATAAATAGGATTCATCACCAAATAATAATTAAATTAAAGATAATTAGAATAAATAGGAATATTGCTAGGAATATTCCCTGATGCAAAATTTAAGATAAAATCAATTAGAATTTGATAATGTGCAGATGTGCCTTAGGTTAGGACTTCGATGTTGATTTTGTTCGAATTGAAGATGTAGGAGGTTAATGAACCTATAGCCCATTTTTGGGGTATTACATTATGATCTTTCAATGGAGGATCAAGAAGGAGAGTGGGATCTTGTGGAGGATTAGGATCATGAGGGGAATTAGGGGAAATAATGGGATCTTGAGAGGGATTGGAATCATGAAATGGAGATGAAGGGGTACTTTGATCTCGACTTTGGAGAGGATTATGTTGTGAAGTGAAAGGGATGGTAGGATCTTGAGATGGAATGCTATCATGGAATGGAGTGGAGGGAATGCCTTGATCTTGATTAGGAATGGAATCATGAGGTGGATCAAGAGGGATATGTGGATTTTGTAAAATAAGTGGATCAAGGAGTAGAGGGATGCTTGGATCTAGAGGATGAGAGGAATATTTTTTAGCATGCTTTGGAACAATGTATTGACATGTGTGGACTTCTGAGGGTGATGTGATGGAGGGGTTGGGATCTTCAACTTCAATCTATGCTTTGTCAATGAGTTCTTGGACAAAGTTTTTAAACTTTAAGCACTTCTTGATATCATGAACCTTGATGCGATGATAATCACAGTATTCATTTTCCTTATACCAAGTAGGTTTGGGTTGACTCTCATCAAAGGGAATAGTGTTTGGAAAAACCATCATTTTTTGGTCAACAAGTAGGTGGAATATGACATCAAGAGGGTCCGCAATGAGAGTGTATTGTCTAGATTTGGGTAATTGAGAAGGTTTAGAGGATATGAATAATGTGGGTTTTGGAGGATTAGGATTGTGTGGAGGTTGAGGGTTAGATGGAGGATTGGGGTTTTATGGTGGATGACTATTATGGATTTGGAGAAAGGGGGGAGGACACATGTCTTCAAATGCAAAAAATTTCTTTTGACCCCATTTTGTAAGTTAAGGAAAATGTTTTTAAGCTATTCAATTTCTTGGGAAAGATTGGGTATGTTAGAGGCATTATGGGGGTGATGGAAGGAATCATGTGTGGATGATAGATGATGAGGTGGATTTCTCTTGTCAAAGGTAGATGAAGGATAAGGAATGTGATATGGATTAGGATTGGATATGACTTGAGGATTGGGATTTGACATTTGAAAGTCCTCAACCATTTTGTGAAACCAATCCATATTCATGATGTTTGAATTAGAGATTTTGGATTGGATTAGAAGAAGATGATGTAGATGAATATTGGAATAGATGAAAGATTTGATGATGGATGAAATATGAACTTAAGACTAGGAGAAAGTTTGGATTTTGATTTAAAAGGGTAGAGCCTCAATAATTTTGATATGATTGGATGATGAATTGATTTAGAGGGCAGGGCCTCAAGATTTTGATTGATTTAATTTGATTTTGATTTGGGATTTGTGAGGGCAGGACCTCAAAGTTGGATTTGATTTGATTTGATTTGGATGATGATTAAAGCCCAAATATAATGATGGTACTCCTAAGCCAAAAGTGGAATATTAGAAGATGGTGTTGATAAGACTTGGATTCAGAATGGATGAAGTGGAAGGATAGATTAGGCATGTTTGAATACAAGTGGAATGGATGATGTGATTGATTTGGATGATGGGGATATATGGATTGAATTAGCACATAGAAAGAAATAGTGCAATGTGCATGTCCAAAAATATTTTTACGAGTCTAGTACAATTGAAGACACTTGAAACACATTCTACCTAAGGTCAAAAGGGAGGTGCTCCAACCTTTTCCTACAACTTGATTCTCTTATCCCCACAATTAAGTGGTTGAATGGCCTTTCCTAGGACTATGCAAGTTATGGATCAATTGGAAAAGAATAATTCTTGTGGCACATGTCTTTCCATATTGCTATATTCAAGATTTAGCATCCAAGGAAACACATATGGTGAGTATCTTGGGGTGATCCAGGTAAGTCCACTTGGATCAATCCTTGCACAAAGGAATTCACACGGATAAAATAGTTGGCTTCTAAATCCTTAGGTCTCTAGTAAGGTCTTTCATGTTCATCACTATCCCCTATAGTTCCGCAAGTAGAATTAAGGCCTATAGCCCTATAAGCATCCAAAAGGTATAGTATCACAAACAAGATTCAAACCTCTCAGCCCTATACTAGACGAACATATTCCCCTTGTAGTAAACAAGATTGAGACTGTTGATGGCCCTACAAGTGCCCAATCAAATGTAGTCTTGCTTAGAAAAATTGAGGCAACTAGGCCCTACACATGAAGAAGCATTAGGAATAGAAAATAGTCAAGTATCCCCTCTATTTGGATTGAAGGAAGCTTTTGATTATAGTGGGGTGGAGTGGCCGGGTTTTCTTGTTCCCCACTTGGGTCATTCCCAAAATATTATTCTCTTGGAAGGCCCTCTAAGGGTAAATGCAAGAAAAGTAAGATGGATAGCTAATGGAGGTCAAGGTTTTTTATTTTCCATAAGGAAACGAGCATACTCTATTAGGAATAGTCCCAAGAGATAACTAAGAGGGGGGGGTGAATCAGTTATCTACTAGTTTCAATTCTTTATCCAATTAAGTATACTTAAACATAAAGTATAAACACAATGAAAGAACACTTGAACACAACACCAATATTTTAGTTATGTGGAAATCCAAATAGGTAAAAACCCCGGTGGAAATTGACACCCACTAATATTCTACACTAGTGTATTATGATCCTTGTTAGAAGATCCTTAACCCTATTAGGAGTTTCTTTACAATATATTTAGTACAGTAGACCTGGTCAAGGGTCAGACCCTATTAGGAGTCTTTTACAATTAACCCTGTTAGGGGTGAGGACACACTATCTGAGAGCACACTGCTCAAATGGGCGAAGGCTACAACCTTCTGAATAATAGATACACACTATATTTGGATCTTGGTGAACTACACTTAGACCTTTTGTCTGGATCAGTTCCAATGTATAGCACAAATACTTTACTTATTCACATAGACCTTCTTCTGATGGCTCAACACTTCACACACTCTCTTCTACTCTTCAAAATCAACTCTAAACCACACTATAGCAATCACAAATGACTGCCTATAAATATCTTTCCTCTAAATGACATAATCAAGTCAGCCTGTTAGAACCACCTTGAAATAATATTAGAGAAACCATAACAAACTCTAATAATAATTTAGTCAGCTCTACTAAGCACGCAACACATTCTGGGACCTATCCAATAAGATAATTATAGATGCATGCTACACACTGTCAGCTCTACCAAAATAACTGGATCTTTCTCCTCAATTTGAATTACATCATGCACTCTTAACCAAACATTACTAACTCTTCTCCAAGCTCAAATCCAAGGGTGCATACTGAAATGATAGGTGTAACTCCTGAACCAATATAATCTATGTCGGCTCTTCTGAATAGACACAAGAAATGACTACCGGTGAATAGAGACTACATGACTTCACTTCTACTAATCATTATACTATATGTCCATGAATGTAACATCACTAACATGTCTCCATCACATATCCAAACATGCAAGGCTCCATGATAATTGTACGAACAACCATTCACAGAACATTATATGTAACTCTGTCAGGAACACTGCTGACACAAGTTGCTATATAACTATCTATACTAACAGTTAACCTCTACACCCATGATATCATGTTGATGACATGTCCATGCCACATATACTAAAATCTTACTGCATGAGTCTTCCATGCATGCTACTTACCATATGTTGTCATCAATGACAAACATACAGTCAGCACTGGCTTGCTGGAAAATCTCCAACAATCTCCCCCTTTGGCATTGATGGCAACATATGGAATGAAAAACTCCACCAATCCAAATGAACATTTCTTTTATAGCATTCTCCATTTCCTCTTCAAAACTCCTCCAAAGATGAATCCTCCATCTGCTGCAATATTCTTCAACATTCTCCATTTCCTCAACTGAAATGCTTCCATAACTGAATGTTACTCCCCCTTAGTATATTACTCCCTCTTTTACTTCTATTTTTCATGACTATCTATTACTCCCCCTTTGACATCAATGGAAAAGGGTGACAATCAGTTTAAGCACTGGTACTACTCTAGAAGTAGAGTAGTCAACCATCCATCAGTCCTTAAGGATTGATGCTCTTTCCTCTTTCTTCTAAGCAGAATCAGGGAAGGGAATTACTCCCAACTCCTCCTTAAGATACTCAAAAGTGTCTTGTGGCAAGGGCTTTGTGAATATGTCTGCTAACTGATCTTTAGTACTCACATAGTCCACCTTGACCTCTTTCTTTGCCACTTTCTCTCTTAGGAAGTGATACTTTATTTCAATGTGCTTTGTCTTTGCATGCATCATAGGGTTCTTTGACATGTTGATAGTGCTAGTGTTATCACAATGAATAACAATAGGATAATCAATCTGAATTCTAAAATCCTTTATCATCTATTTGATCCAAACAATTTTAGAACAATTCAAGGCTGTTGCAACATACTCTACTTAGGTTACAATCTATTGCTCCTTTCTTGAATCCAATCTTTGTTAGATATCCATCAAGTCTCTCATACCAAGCTCTAGGGGCTTGCTTAAGTCCATAGAGGGCTTTCTTCAATCTGCATAACTATCAGGTCTGTCTGATAGGGTAAATCCTTTTAGCTTCTCAATGTATACTTCTTTTAATTCACCATTCAGGAATGCTAACTTAACATCCATCTGATAAACTTTGAAGTTTTTGAATGTTGCATAAGCTAGAAACAACTTAATAGCTTCTAATCTGCTCATTGGTGTAAAAGTGTCTGAATAATCAATGCCTTCTCTCTAGGCATATCCCTTACACACTAATCTTGCCTTGTTTCTTACTACTATACCATCTTCATTCATCTTGTTTCTAAATATCCATTTTATTCCAATTACATTCTTATCACTAGGTCTTGGGACCAGTTCCCAAGTATCATTCTTGATAATCTGATCTAGTTCTTCTTTCATAGCATCATGCCAATCTACATCATTGCATGCATCTTCAACACTTAAGGGTTCAATCTGAGATAGTAAATATACCACCTCATTGCTTGCAAAACTCTTTGCTTTTGATCTTGTTGTGACTTTTCCGCTCTGATCTCCAATGATGTCATCCTTAGAATGATATCTAGACGTAAACTTTAGAGCTTTAGGTGATACTGACTTATCTGCCTTAGGATTTTCTTCTTCACTTGTCTTAGGGTCATTGAATAGCACATCAATATTGTCAAACATTTCTTCAATAACTATCTCACTAGTGGAGGGTCTGGATTCTTCTTCAATCATGGGTGAGTAATCATGATATCTTTCTTGAACCATAAAATTTTCATCAATCTTAACATGAGCACTTTCAATGGTCATTTTCAATCTTAAATTAAAACATCTATAAGCTTTAATTTTAGTAGAGTAACCAAGGAAAATACCTTCATTGCTTCTTGCATCAAAATTGCCTACTGCTTCATCTCTCTTGATGTAGCACTTGCTTCCAAAGATTCTGAAGTATTTTACTATGGGAACATTACCAAACCATAGCTCATATGGTGTTTTGTCCGTGCTAGGCCTCAATTGAATTCTATTGATGGTATAGACTATTGTATTGATTGCATCTTTCCAATAGGTGTGTGCAAATTTTCCTTCAATCATGATGGTGCACGTTGTATCAAGGATGATCCTATTCCTTCTCTCTATAATTCCATTCTGCTAAGGGGTTCTAGGTGCACTCAACTACCTCTTGATGCCATGTTCTTCGCAGTACTCATAGAATCTGTCAGAGGTGAATTCTCCTCCTCTATTCGATCTCAAACATTTTATCTTTAGTCCAAATTCATTCTCAGCCTTAGCTTTGAATATTTTGAACTTCTCAAATGCTTTTGACTTATCTTTCAAGAACACAACCCACATCATTCTATTATATTCATCAACAAACAAAATGAAATACCTTTAACCATAGTATGATCTTGTTTGAGTTGGACCACATAGGTCTGTATGAATCAGATCCAGCTTGTTCTCTACTGAATTGTGCTTGCTCCTGAATGAATTTTTCACATGCTTTCCCATCACACATTCCCTGCATATAGTATCAACTAGCTTTGATATGCTAGGTAGATCTCTTACTACCTTTACATTTCTTATCTTTACTATGTTATCAAAATTGATATGACATAGTATTTTATGCCACAACCCAACTGCCATCTACTTTAGCAACAAAATAACTTTCTTCTAGATTAAGATGAAAAACATTACCTTTAGTCTTTGATCTTGATGCAATTATTTCTCCTTTGTTTTTAATGATGCACTTGTTTCCATTGAATTCCAATTTGTAACCTTTTTCAAGTAACTACCCAACACTTAGTAGGTTATGTTTCAAACCATCGACATAAAGAACATCATCAGTACTATTCTTTCCATCCAAGGTGATGTCTCCTCTACCAATGATGGGTTTAGGAGTGTTATCTCCAAATCTAACCATGCCACCATTGTATTTGTCCAGATGAACAAATTTTTCTTTATCACCTATCATGTGATGTGAACAACCACTATCTATAATCCAGTCTGTCCTTATATCATCTTGTGAAATCAATGCTAGCTCTTGTTCCTCTTTCTCATCATCATGGTCTGTCTTATTATTCATTTTATCTATTATGGAAATGAATCCAATTTCTTCTTCAACTAAGTCATCATCTAAAACTCCATCTCCAGCATAGTAACATTCCTTAGAGTATTTGGGCTTATTGTCATTTTTGAACTTTCTAGCTCTTGTAGGACACTTGGATGCAAAGTGACCAATCTTATTACATGAAAAGCATTTAAATGGAAATTGACCTTCATATTTTCCTTTTCCTTTCTTTTCTCTTTTGGTAATCATAGCAATGAAATTATCTAGTGTTTTCTCTTCATCATCATTATCAAAATTACTAGAAGTGTTTGCAGATTTCTTACCATGAACTGTTGCTTTGAAGGTTGTCTCACTTTTGGGTTCTGTCTTCAATCTTGAAATCTCAAAAGCTGAGATTTTGCTGATCAAGGTCTCTCTCTTGAAATTTGATGTAAGCTACATGGTCGCATCAAGGATGTTGATCTTGTTTTCATATTCTGGAGTGAGAGTAGTCTTTAATTTGTCCATAATGTCTTCCTCTGATATCTCTCTAGCATTGTTCCTAATTCTAGCAACTGCTTCATTGATCCTTTGATTGTAAGCTCTGATGTTTTCTTTGGGTAGCATCTCTAATGCATTGTATCTTTTCTTCCATGTTTTTTTGTGCACATCCTTTGCTTTTTTATCTCTTTCAAATATGTCTTTTAGGTACTTCCATATTTTGTGAGCTATATCTACTTTCTTTATTTATGAAAACTCACTATCAGATGAGGCACTGATAAGGGCTTCTTTGGCTATTGCATTCTGATGAAACAATTCCTTTTTCTTTTTAGTAGCATCATCCTTTACAAGGTCTTCTAAAGTAGGGATCTTGACTGCTTTGATAGTGTTATCAATAGATTTTGTTTAATTTTCTCAGGCTCTAATTTTCCCAAAATCACCCCATAATCTTTAAAGGTGTGTTTCACTCAAAGATTCATTTCCTTACATATACACCTTGTCAGTTGAACTTGAACCTTGAACTCTCATAGTTAAATGTTCAATGTTCAATAACACCCTTTGGTATGATTGTCTCTCTTCGTTCGCAAGCTTAGCGGCATGTTGTCTTTGCAGCGCACACTCGTCCAATGAACCGTGAACCTTGAACTCTCATAGTTCAAGATTCAAAGTTCAATGGACATTATCTTTTTGCAAATGCTTCCTTTAATTTATCTTTTCTTTCTTTGTCACTTGTGTTTTGCTTTATTTTATCAATTGTCCCAAAGGGTAGTCCTATCTTCGCGTTGAACTTGAACTATGAAATCTTGTAGTTCAAGGATCAAGGTTCAACGTAAGTTCATAGTTTGTGAAGGTGGAAAGTTGTGATTTGACATAAAGGATAGTTGGCAATTGATTATGATTTTTGCACGTGGTGAGGATGTTGTAATTAATTAAAATGATATTTAAATGTTAGTTCAACCTAGGAAAGTATAGTAATCAATGCTTAAAGTGGTGCGAGTTACCCGGTGATCATTAATTGAACCTCATGCGACATAATTTTTCCATTATTATGAATCTCCCAAGATTTTGTGAATGATTTTATGATAAATTAGAAATCTTAGTTTGTTCTGTTCATAGTGTTCGAGACATCTCATGCAGCCTACACAGAAGAAGGTATCTTTTCCTCCTCACAGAGATTATTTCATCGCATAATAAACTAGGTGAGTCTCTCTTTTCAGCCTCCTTGTTTTAGTTACAGCTCATTACTTTGTCAAATTCAAATTCCTTTAAGGCTACTATGTCTTCTTGTTCT
The DNA here is from genome assembly GCA_027943335.1 of Chamaecyparis obtusa. Classification (NCBI taxonomy): domain Eukaryota; kingdom Viridiplantae; phylum Streptophyta; class Pinopsida; order Cupressales; family Cupressaceae; genus Chamaecyparis; species Chamaecyparis obtusa. Next base: position 1,059,460 of record BSBK01009315.1, on the reverse strand, counting down.
TTCCTAGTTTGTGAGTCAAAATGAAGAACCCAGGCCCAAATTTTAGAAATACCTCTCCTTTGATTTTCTCCCTACCAGACTGTGAAGACACCTTGATCAAAACTGGAGCCTTAGAAGACATTATAAACTGAGTCAAAGAACCCATTCTAGGTTCCATGCTAGAAAAATCCATTCGGAGTGGTCTGACTAATGCAGTCGCTTTCCCTATAGTAGCCCCTTGTCGAGAGCTAGTTGTTGAATGTGCAAAAAGATATAGTTTTGAGGAGAAGTGTATCAAGAAGGTTGACAGGAGTCTGCTAGTATACATAAGTAGAGATGTCATCTAGAAGGCAATAGGAATTCCAGAAAGAGACCCATATGAAGGGTGGAATATCCCCTCATCTCAATCAGTCTTCACCACCAAGAGACAAGTTTATAGGAATGAAATAGCTCAATACTAGTTGTTTAAAGCCCAAAAAGGAGGGTCTAGGCTCCCAAAGCCACTTATTGTAGATAATTTCAAGCCCGAGGTAGCTGAGCTAGTTATACTACTCAATAGAATTAAAGGAAACCATCATGCATATTATTGGCATGACTAGATGTATTTCTACATCGAGGTCACTCTTAGAGGGGAAAAATATATTGACTGGGCTGAAACTATTATCGATGAACTCAATCATCAGTTGGCAAATCTTCCAATTGGTAGTAGCTTTCACATGTCCTCTTACTTGTTCTACATTTTAGCCTGTACTAGAGAGTGGAAGGGCCTTTTCCATGAACAACCCCTCCCAAATATGAAGGTCTATGATTACTACCCTCACCTACAAAAAGAATATCATGTTGATAGTTTTCTTAAAGTCAATGGGGTTTTCTTTGGGAATTTGACATATGAACTACAAGGGAACACTGAGCAAAGAATGTCTGAAGAGGCAAAAACCTTTGTCAATAATTTTGGAAGCTTCTTCATCCAATTCAGAAGATTCATAAAGGAGTCAAGGAAAGGAAAGGTAGAGAAAATTCTAGCTTCCCAGTTGAATTAGGGTATTATACTTGCAAAACTTCTTTGGATGCCCTAAATCTAGAGCATGAATTACGGAAACTAAATTTGAAAACATTTGCACTCAGAAAAGATTTTGATAGTAGAGGATATGTTGCTCAACATTTCAATTTTCCCTTTGAGTTCCAACACATTCCCCAAATAGAGGATTACTAGGAGGGTTGTGCTGATGATTTTGAAGTAAGAAGAAGAACCTGGTCAAGGTTTACCTTAGGATAGATTATTACCCTAAATATTCAGATTGATATCACAGTAGTAGATGAAGATGATGGTGCAAGGGTAATTGATGATTAGTTCGAAACTAGAGTTAGGGGTACGCCACTACCTGAAATAGACTGGGGTATTGATGAGAGAGAGAACATAATAATCAAGACCCTCAATGTGATTAAAAGAACTAAGAAATGGGTTAATAGTAAGAAGCCTCCTATTTCAAGAAGACATAACCCAAGAAGAGCAGGACATGGTGATTATGTTATCAAACCCATTGATTCTGCTGACAAAAATATTTCCCTTGCAGGTACCTCCAAAGCTAGAAATAAGAAGAAATCTTCAGCTGATCCTGTGAAACAAGCCTCTCCTTGCTCTTCACTAGTAAGAAGGACCTTAAGAGGCAGAGTTAGTAAGGAAAGTGATAAGCTAGTTGACAATAAAGAGGTCATTGATCTTGAACTCATGGATACTCATATGTCAGAACAAGCTGGTTCAGATAGCCTGGGAGAAGACACATTGACTCCAAAGAGCAGTCAGCCTGATTTTGGAAAACCCTCAGCAAATGTGGTGAGTGACACCTTGTAAACTCCATCTCCTACTCTCAATTGGCTGGGAAGCTCTATCAGCAGGAAATAGAATGTCCTACCGATAACTCTTCCGATAGAGGACATGGTAAGTAAGTGCTTGGGAGCCACAGTGAAACCTAAAAGAATTAAGATGGAGTCAATGATAGAGTTAGATGAGAAAACTGGGAGGTGGACAGCATAACGAGCAATACCGAAGTCTGACAAACATGCTTCTGAAGCCTCTTTTGAGGACTTTACTATTGAAAATATAGATTTGGGAGTGGCAAGAAAGGCAATGGATGAAAAACACCTAGAGTCTTCTACATGAAAGATATTGCATAGGACTTTCAAAGATGAAAGGGACAAGAAGGAATTAAAGGCTACCATACAGATATTGGCAAAATTCATTCAGGTGGTTCAAGAGCCTATTCCACTTCCATTAGCCTAGGTGCCTCACACATTCAACCCTCGTTCACCAGAAGTCTGCAAAACTCTAGACCAAATTCAAAGAAATAAAGTAGTAGTAGATGTTTTTAACAAGTGGGTCACAAGGATGATCCAACGAGGAAGTGATTACATCACTCAGTTAATTGAAACTCATGGAATCATGACAAAAATCATCTCAGAACTGTTGGATGAACTGGTAGAATGGAGGAAAGAAAATAATAAATCAACTAGTATAGCCGGTCAGCTGACAAAGATTGACCACTACGAAGTGCCTAAATTCCTTATGGAAAAGCTAGTTCATGGCTTGAATGAGGAGGTCCTATATGTTTATGTGAAGAGTATTGAATGGAGAAATTCAATCATCAAGGACAGATGTGATGGGGTGACCCGCTTACTTAATGATCTTAAGGGCTTGATTGATACCATGCAAAAGGATCTTAAGTGCCTAAATATTATTCTAATGGATGAGGGAACTCAAGATATAAAGAAAGTAGAGAAAATAACTCAAGAGTTAGAGGCAGGTATAATAGCTATCAGAGATAGAAAAGAGCTCACAACAGAAGATCTCACCTCCATAGCTAACACTGAGGCTATGTTGGTCATCTGTGTAGATCACCTCGAGTCTCATAGATCAAGGCTGGATCAAATATGCAAAGATAGGAAAGTTCTCGGGCAAAGAATTGCTCTCATTAGCCTACCATATCATGCCATAGTTATCAGTGCATCATTGGCTCACGAAGAGTGGAAGTAGGCAATTGCACCCGGGTCATCCCAGAATTGAATCTAAGGCATCCAACTCAACCATGATTAGTGGTTATTTTCCATGCTTTTTGGGTCGTTGTTTTCAGTTTCTAGTATTTTCCATTTTTAGCATATTTTCAGTTATCTGAAGCAGTTCTAGGCAGAAACTCTAGGAGTTTCATAGACTTTATTATTTTTAAAATTTGTAACCAATGGCTATATAAAGCCAGGAAAAAACTGTTGAAGGGGATGTTAGTTAGTTTTATTTATGTAGCTTAGTAATAGAACAATTTAAGTTTTAAGCAATTTTCTGTAAAGACTTGGATTAAGGTTTTCTAAATCAATGAATGAAAAGAAACTTATCAATATAGATCTATTGGTTTATATTTTTGGGTGGATCTCTGTTGGGATATCCTACATTGAGCAGAATTTCTTGGTTGAATGTCTTTATCTTTCTTTGAATTCTAGTTTAAGTTATTTCTTAGATTAGAATAATGTTTACTTATTGAAGTCTGTGAGCTTCAGATCTGTTAGTTGTTTCCAATTCACAATAATTATGTCATATTGATGAAATTTACTATTTATGCCTTATCAACTTTCTGGTCAAAAGTTTGATGTTTGCATAAATGCGTTACTCTTTTTCATAAAAATTCGTTGAAAATATTTCTGGGAGCAATACCATAATTCAGAGGGTTAAATATCTTATGTTTAATCCATTTGTTAGTAAAGAGTTGATGTTTCTTGGAGGGTTATAGAGTGTAGAAATAAATTTGAAAAAGAGACAAATTCATTTACTAACAGATAGTTACATCAAAAACTTCAAAAGCAATGCATTGCAAATGAGTCACCATCTTGTTCTTCCAATCAAGATAATTCTCTCCATCAAACTTAGGACTTTCTTTTCTGAAGAATGTCATCTGATCAACCTCAAGCTATTAAAATTTCTATCTGAGGCACTTGGCTCTGATACCAATTGTTATGAATAGTCCCAAGAGATAACTGAGGGGGCGGGGGTTGAATCAAATATCTACTAGTTTCAATTCTTTATCCAATTAAGTATACTTAAACATAAAGTATAAACACAATGAAAAAAAACTTGAACACAAAACCAATATTTTGGTTATGGGGAAACCCAAATAGGTAAAAACCTCAATGGGAATTGACACCCACTAATATTCTGCACTAGTGTATTATGATCCTTGTTAGAAGATCCTTAACCCTGTTAGGAGTTGCTTTACAATATATTTAGTACAGTAGACCTAGTCAAGGGTCAGACCCTATTAGGAGTCTTTTACAATTAACCCTATTAGGGGTGAGGACACACTGTCTGAGAGCACACTGGTCAAATGGGCGAAGGCTACAACCTTCTGAATAAAAAATACACACTATATATGGATCTTGGTGAACTGCACTTAGACCTGTTGTCTGGATCAATTCCAATGTATAGCACAAATACTTTA